>OY720463.1:8214444-8674444 GCA_963082715.1 Harpalus rubripes
ACGTCACAAAATAATAATTTTCTGTATGAAATTTGCATAAAATACATGCAACTGCCAGAAGATAATGTACAAGAAATAGAATATTTA
This sequence comes from Harpalus rubripes, assembly GCA_963082715.1. NCBI lineage: Eukaryota > Metazoa > Arthropoda > Insecta > Coleoptera > Carabidae > Harpalus > Harpalus rubripes. The sequence continues at coordinate 8,214,532 of OY720463.1, forward strand.
ATTTAGCAAGGAACTTTCCGTATGAAATTTGTACAAAATACATAGAACTGACGGAAGGTAATGTGCTGGCCACATCAGATTTTTTTTCTATCTCTTAAAATTGAAAAGGTTCAGTAATGGTCTCCGTCCTCCGCCATTTCAAAACCGTGCAAAATAAAACCACGTGACTGAATAGCAGATTCAACGACCATAAATATACTAGACAAAACATGCCCTATACGTCACTATTGTTTGTTATGTTCTCGGCTGGACGGAAAGAGACAACTAGAGATAGAGATATATAAAGTCTACTCTAAAGTTTGTCGAGAGATGTCTCTACGGTCCATATAACATATTTGTGACATTTTGCTTCTTAGTTTAGAAATTATGGTCGTTCGGGCCTCGATTTTGTAACTTTAAATTCTGTCTGATTTCAAATTCTGTCAGAATTGGGTTTACCCCACTACAAATTCTACTGCTTCAGACTAGTAGAATTTGAAATCTATTCGGAGAAAGAATTGGGGAAATTTCAATTCTGTCATTTCAAATTCTACTGGTCTGGAGCAGTAGAATTCGTTATGGGGAAAACCCAATTCCAACAGAATTTGAAATCAGACAAAATTTAACTTAAAGTTAAAAAATCGAGGATCGCTTATTCAAAGTTTTCTGGTTTCATTGTTCTCTATAAATCTGCCTTTTTCAAGTTTTGAAATAAAATGTACATAATTCTAAAACTCTTATTAATTAAAAAACAATTAATTAATACTACCATGAGAAATTTACCTACGGGAATTTCGGTCGGACTGTATTCATAACCACATCCTGGATCACGATCCATTAAATAATCACGGCATTCACTTAATCAATTTAATTTTAGACATTTATTTGAAAATCCGGATCCACCATGAAACAAAAATAAATTTAGAAAAAACTACAAATAGAATAAGAAGCAAGTATATAAAAACAACATTGTCGGCTCCGGTGGCTCAATGGTTAGAGCAACGGCTCTCAGTCATGAGTATGCTAGGGGTCCTGGGTTCGAATCCCACTAAGGCATGGATGTTTGTATATGTAAACCTCTCTGTAATTGGGATTTATCCTGTTGAGAGGTTTTTTTATAAAAAAAAAAAAAAAATCAATAGAATAAAATAAATAATTATATACAATTCTTTTTACCTTTTCTTAATACTAATAACAATTTGTTTCATGCATTTTATGACTGGTTTTCGTTTATAATAATTCAAATGTTTCAAATATATTATAGTTTATTTTAATAAAACAAGCAGTGACATCTAGCGAATACTCCGTGAGGGAACTTTACATATATCTATAGTAAAAATTTTTAGGCACGTCATCATTTCATTACAAAATGAAAAATCACTGTAGTATTGGCCGAGTGATGTATATGTTTAGAAAAACGAAGAAAATAAATACTATTTTTTGCATACTATAAGTAAAGTACATTTTAATTAAATTTACAATTATTTTAAAGTCGAACATAATGTTTTGAATGAGTTTTAATTTATTTAAAATAATTGTAGTTCATTTTTTCACCACATGTTGGTGCTATTGGATTTCAATATTTAAACGTTTACATGACATGTTTCTCCCGGAATTGTCAACCATCGACTGTCATTAGTTATTCGTTACTTTTTCGTATAATTAACATTTTTGTCTACGTTGTTTGTTGTGTTTTCTCAGAATTCCATTACTGTTGCCTTGTTGCGTATCAAATCTGTATTTTTCAATACAAACAGTAACTGTTTTTCGAGTTGTGTTTCTTTGTTTTTTTATTTATTCATAACCTCTGTACACTACTGTACTGACTGTTCATTTCTTTCTGTGTTCAGTTGTGATTTTCGTTTTGTCTGTTTCATTTTATTGGTGTTTTGTCGTTTTACAATGCCGAAAGCATTATCGAAACAATCGCAAGAGCTAGGTGCATATTTACTGTCATTTAACATTAATTTTCTTATTTTTTATCAAGTGCTTCATTTATTCCCCATATTCCTTCTGAAACCCGACTCGGTGTTCCCTACGTCGAATTTTCAATACCATAAATTGGAAATATATTAAATTTTACAATAATATTCAATTATTATTCGACTATTAAATAAATTAACTTGATCACATAAATAGCATCGCAGGTAAATACAATTATTTTCTAAAATTAAATTAGTGTACCATGTAAATCTACTATTTTCGTGACGTCATTATACGTCATTATCTAGTTACAAAGTTTGATGACGTGACTCCTCTGCCTAAAATTTTTACTATATTCTTAGTTGTCTCTTTCTGTCAAGTCGAAAACAAAACAAATGCTATGAAGTTGTATCTAGTATATTTGTGATTGTTTCCTTAGGTCATAAGTTTGACATTTGTTGTCAGCGCCATCTCTTGATAATTTGGAAGCCCAATTGGGAAATAAATATAAATTTACATAACATAATAGCTATATTTTACGCAAATAACTAAAAGTGTAAATCAAGCTTTATCCTACAATGCCATCTATGATACAAATTGTAATACAAAAATCAATTTTTGTAGTAGAGTTGCAACTGTATATGACATACTTTGTAACGTCTTTTGTAATTATAACTGCTACAAATTTATTGTTTAGTGAAAGTGAATAGATAATTGTTATTAAACATGAGTTCAATGATTGATTTGTGCTTTATGTGTTCAAATGAAAACAAATGCAACATTGTGGACAAAACCATGGACAACAGAATTGCTTCTCAAGTAGAATATCTGATGCCTGAAATTGTAGGTACCGAATTATTTTACTTTTCTTTAAGGGTATATATTTAATATCTTAGAAACCTATAGACCATTCCAGAATGACGTCACAGAATCGTCGCCATGTTTGTTGAGGGGCATACAAAGCTGTCATTCCTGTTTAATAAACTCGTTTGAAAATGTTGGGCTGTTGATATTTTGTTTTTAATCTTAATTGTGACATATATTTGCTTACATATCTTAATTATGGATGTAAAAAGTGATTTTTGTAATCTGAGTGGTGATGTTAAAGAACGTTATAACAAAAAAATATCTTATAAATAACTGTGATCCTTACTCTTTGAAGGATTTAAATTTCAATTTCTCTAAATTTCCAAATATTGAAATGATTGACTTAGTCAATTATTTAATATTAACTCACAAGTTATTATACTGGGCAACAGTTAAAAGCTTTTAAAAGTTTGGAAGCTTATAAATATTACGAAGCAAGTTTATTAAAAAACATTGGGTAAAAAAACCGAAAATTTATAGTTGTTGCACAGGTAAATAAATTCTATTTGTAAAACATTTTTATAAAAGTTTTCAACGAGGTATTATTGCAGGTTAAACACTCTCATAGATTTAATGAGAAGAATTTGAAAGTGTGGGTGATTATTTTAGAAGATAGTGCTATATCTTGTACATTGTTCTTGTGTTGCTGGTTTAGGCGAAGTATGTAGTCATGTAGCTACTGTACTATTTGCATTGAACTTCAGAAAATTAAAAACTGACGAATCATGTACAGACGTACTTGCTAAATGGCCTGGGGCCGTATTCTCGACTCTTCGTGATCGTCAGAGACGTGCGCGTTCGTACGCATAGCGAACGAAATCAGTAAAACGGTATTCTCGACTCTTCGTATCGTTACGAATTCGTGCAATCGCTTCGTGTTCAACGCGAGTGGGTAAAAGCGTTCGTCTCACCGGTTGTCGAGTTTATTTGCGCCTTGTTTTTTAAAAGTGACGTGTAATCAGTTGTTGCAATAGTGCAAATTATTGTAATATTGGTTAATAATGAATGAGCAATTTTTTTTTGTTTATGTAGAATTAGATATAATGAAAATATTTTAAAGAATATGTTGAAGACATGAATAATAGGAATATGGAAAATCCTTTAGATGTTCTAACAGATACACCATTCAAAAAATTATTTGGATTACTACCTAAGAGATTGTTTTTGTTTTATTTATTATTCAGCGTAAATTGGTACGAAAATTTATATTTCTGCCTATAGTTATATTTTGTGATTCTTTCTCCTTACAAGTTCAGCCTTTTTTAAATAACACATTTATCAGACTACATAAGACAATGTAAAAGATATCTTTTAGTAAACCTATCTCTTAAATCGTACTGCCTAGTTAAATAATATTTGTTTTTAGAACTTGAATTTGTTTTGTTAATAACTTGACAAATTTACAAAATAAGAAAACATAATGAAATAATATATTATTAAGAATAATAAACAATTTTTTAGAATACATAGTATATAATTTCTGTGTATATATTTTTTAGTATATGAAATACCAGTACGATTGCAGAAACTCTATAGCGGTACGATGTAAAAAAAACTTAGCAAACTTTTTAAAACATCAATATACCATTAAGCGTAGGTACAAAATATACATAAAATAAATATTGACAAATAGTGCAATAATGCTAGTTTTACATATATTAATTGGTATATTTCGATTTAGTTCGGTTTTATATGTTGCCATGTCTGAAATACATATTGGTAAACTGTAATAATATATTGCATAATCAGTTATAAGTTATTTTCCGCTATTAGAAATTAAAAGTATTTGAGATTTTTAACATTTAGAAAAAAATATTTTTACATTTTTTTCAATTTTTTCTAGTTTCTAGAATACAATTTAAAACGTTTGATATTTCCTCCCGTTTAGTTTGCGCATTTTTAGATGTAAAAGATGCTGTATATTTACAACTTACTAATTTAAAGTTTTTCTTAATTAATTCAATATGCAATATGCATTGGTCTTTGTTTCTCAGATATTTTGGCACTGTTTGTTTCCATATTTATAATAGTAAAAGCTAATCACTAAAAAAATAAGGTCGATTCAAACAACACTTAACCATCCATTCATTGAAAACAGTTATGCAACTAGCAACACGTCCAATGTCCAATGCGACGTTGCTAAATATTACCGTTCGTCTAAAATGCGAATGCGCGTGTGGCGAAGCGAAGGGTAGTTGAGAATAAGCTTCGTGCTTACGCATCGCGTTGTACTTCTCGTTTCGCCTTCGCATTCGCGCGAAAGCGAACGATGTCAAGAATCGAGCCCCTGAGCAGCAATGACTAAAATCAGTGAATTAGTTAGTTAATTGATAGTTCCTCAGTTCTACTTAGAATAAGGTGTGGAAATCTGTCACAAAATAAAACAAAACACCAAGACATTTTTAATTATTTATAAAAGTCTGCAAATTAATATTTTATTAAATAAAAATTATTTAACATTTTTTTTTCTTTCCCATATTAATTCAAACCATATGCAATAAGAACAGAACAGCATATTATTAGACAAAATAGAGCTAAAACTTGTTATTTACATGCAACACAATTAAAAGATAGTGCGACAGAAATAATTAGAAAACAGACATAAATGACATAAAACAAATATTTGTATATACACAAATAGAATGTACAGAAAAAAAAATACATTACATATACTAACTAAATTGTAGTAAAATTAACTAAACAAATTCCTTATTTTTCAGTCTACTAATATAAGTTTATAGACGTCATAGTTAGGTACCTATTTGTTTTAGATAGGAAGAAAATAATTTTAGTCCAATTTTGTATGTAGTGTACGTAAGGGAATTGTTATAGATGTCAACAATGTTGTTATTAAAGTTTTATGTTTATAATTAATGTAGATAACACTTGCGTTAGCAATGACTTTATTTCCTGCACATCTCCCATTTTGTATTCGGAATTATTACCTATCCTTAATATCGCCTGACACCGAAAGGTAAAAAGGCTTTGGATTAAGTAAGTTTATAATAAAGTCAGTTTAGCTCAACATTGTTATTTTTATGTAACTGTGATGTCTGGTAAACACACTCATGCTAGTGCTATGTATGTGTAATCATTTATGGATATCTGCATACAACACACATTACATACATAAGAATCACGCATTCATTCACACATAGTTGGGTAAATAAGAGCGTAAATAATAGTAATAGCAACTTAGCTGACTCATTCCACTCTCTTAGAATTCTTACTACTACTAAGCGTACATTCTTCATACACCAAACTATTCCTTAATAGTAATGAGTAACATGCACTGTATTCATATCACGCAAAAAACTCCATGAGATGTACTTTGTTGTGGTATTAATTCCACTCTTTGTCGATACCTATCATGTCAGGCAGTCGGGCCCTTGCATCTGGTTTTTTCACATGTATTCCGAAATTATATCCCAAATTTTGGCAAGGAATCCAATCAGAATCATTTTCACTATTAAATTCAGCTGGTTTTCCTTAGAAAGTATTTTAATAAAAGTAATATAAACATTAACTTTGTAAACATAGTACCTGAAATAAAATGCTTTGAACAAATTCTTCCATTTTTAAGAAATGTTTCGCTTAAAGGTCCTCTCTTCAGAGTATGTATCCATTTTTCCCGGCATTTACTACTTAATTTTTCTATAATTCCACTACGATTTCTTATAATGGCTGCAAATCTAAAAAATGACAATTTGTCTCTTTCTGCTCTACTACCACAACAGAGCAAAATGAAGGCATTTTCTCGAACTAAAACTATACAAATACATTATTTAAAACAGGATTATGGTCTACTTATTCGTATGTATGTTAAACTTACCTGATGTATACGTAAAATTTACTTGAATTGCAACAACACTACTTTCTACAATATAAAACTGCTGTTTGTATGCCCCTCAACAAACATGGCCGACATGGCGACATGAAAAGTCACGTGATCTGGAATGGTCTATATTGAAAAACGAAGTCATATTAATATATTAACCTCAAAATTGTAGACATTTTCGAAGTCAGTCGTAGCCTTAGACTAGGAATAGAGGGGGAGACAGGGCATGCTATGTATTTCGCCATAAAACGACTTTCCTAATCATGCTAGCGATTTTCGACCTTATTGAACTGTCAGAATCAGCCGCAAAAGGCTAGTCGGCCAGATGTGTAACATACATGTGCAGTCGAACGAATAAGTTTTCAATGTCAACAAGCGTCACCTACCGTTTTAACTTGTCCGTTATTTACATTACGTTTTTCTTTATTAATATTCTTTCGTATTTATTTTAGTTTTATAAAACAAAATCAAGATAATTTGTAGTTATGGATAATCAAGTATTTATTTAGATTTGGCCAACTGTAACATAACAGTATTTAACTGGTCGACTAGGTGTCGACTAGCCTTTTGCGGCTGATTTTGACATTTCAATAAGGTTCAAAATCGCTCAGATGATTTGGAAATATACGCGTGACTATGCCATGTCTCCCCCTCTATTCCTGGTCTAAGGTCGTAGCTATCCGGCAGATCTCTGAACCTCTTAACTTTAGCCATTTCGTGTGGCTATACGTCATAATTTACATACAGGGTGTTAATTAAAAAGCGGGCCATAGGCGTTTAACATGGGAAATCAGTTTTTCCTTGCGCAAAACTTCCCATTTAATTTTAAACAAAAATGTTTGAAATAAATGTTGCAGAGAATTAAATTCTACATCAGCATCACTAAACAGATTTTATTTTGCATGTTTAGTAACCTGTAAAATCTAATTTGAAATTTTATAAATATTGCTCATTTGTAGTGATAGCCATGAAATTTAAACAAAATTACAAGAAACGCATATCGTTTAAATTGTCAGAATTTCTATTTTGCAGGTTACAAAATAAAAATAAATAAAATCTAAGCTATAATTTAGATGTAGATTATAAGAACAAAATATTTTTAAGGATTTACTATAGAATATAATTATCAGCAATTTTTATTTGAAAATCGAATTTCTGACAGTTCAAACGATACGCATTTCTTTGTAATTTTCTTTAAATTCCATGGCTATCACTACAAATGAACAATATTTATAGAATTTCAATTTGGATTTTACAGGTTACTAAACATGCAAAATAAAATTTGTTTAGTGATGCTGGTATATAATTGAATTATCTACAACTTTATTTATTTATTTGAAACACTTTTGTCTCAAATTAATAGGGAACTTTTGCGCAAGGAAAAACTGATTTCCCATGTTAAACGCCTATGGCCCGCTTTTTAATTAACACCCTGTATATAGAATAATATAAAATAGGTGCAATAAAACAAACGTTTTTAACAAATATGTAGTCTAAATTTATTATTTTTATTTTAATTAATGCTTATGTTTGACGTTTCAAACTCTTTTGAAGGTTAAAGTAACTAGCTGACTAGCGAACCTATCGGGAGAAATATTGTGCTAAGGCCCTTATTAGTTTGCCTATTAGACCCATAGGATAACTATTATTAGCTGCTATATACAGTGTAGGAATAAAGTATGGAATATTTTAAAAAACAGCGAACTCAACTGTTTTTTTTTTTTGAAATGCTATAACACGTCGATTTTAATTTTTAAAAATACACATTAATATGTGCGATTAACCTCCCGACTTTCATTTGTTTTTAAGTTATAACGTCATCACAAAAAAATTAAATGGCAATATAGGTTTTTAGTAGTGGAATTCGATAGTGATTTTTCTTCCCTTTATGATCCATGCAAATAAATCATAAGGTTGCATAAGAAAAATTCTGAGAAAAATTTAGTTGATAATTTAATAATAATGAATAATTAAGATACATAGGACCGGTTGCAGAAAGCGTTGTCAGATATTTGACATTTCATTTTTCATTTTAGAATGTTTCGTTTATCATATTTTATAATTTATAAGTACCGCAATTCCAACATCAAATGTTTAAAGATGTAAAAAAAATATCTGTAGTAATATATTAAGTGCATTGAAAATGATCGAAAATTCTGCATGAAAATATGTGTTGCCTAGAAACTAGATGAGTTTGTTTTGATAGTAATTTGACAAAAAGTGCCCGAAACGAAGTTCTGTCAAATTACTATCAAAATAAACGAACGCAGTTTCTTACAGGCAACACATTTTGAATGCTAAATTTTAAGATCATTTTTAATGCACGAAATATATTTGTTAGACTATTTCTAGAACATTAAAATTCAAAAAATCTTTTATTATTTTAATCGATACTGTAGCACCAAAAATTCAAGACTTGTTACGCCTAGTCTCGATAGGTGGCAGCACTTGCTGACATGCCAAGTAATATTTCGCGCGCAATGTGACAGATTATCTGGCATAACCTGTAATATAATATTCTGAGGTACAAGTTTTGTGTGTAAATAAAAGTTGTGTGTAAAATAATCATTCACTCTTGTTTTAATACATAACCAGTGTTACAGATCAGAAAATCTCCTGGAAAATAAATAACCCGTAACAATACTTATATTTATATGTAAAATTTGGCTGTAGTATGTATTCCAAATGGTTTTTACTGTTACGTCTTTATAATTTTCTTCGTTAATTTTACCCATTTTGTATGCCCAGTCGCAACATTATCTAACGTTGTATTATCAAATTGATAGGATTTCATCACAAAATATTTTAAACTGCTTCCACACATACACTTTAGATCTTTTAGTATTTACAGGAATGTTTTGTTAATACTATTTTTCTATTTCGGTGTTCTTATGTTTCTATAAAAGCACTGTTTTTCACTGAAAACACGACGTTTAGAAAATCTATAAACGTACTGTTTTTGGCGCCTTTCATGTTCTAGAGGTGGTAGTCATGTTTTCATAACTGACAGATAACCTTAAAATGGTAAATTATTTGTGTTTGAAATATTATTTCTAATTGTGGATTTTTATCCTTTCTCTAGGTGATAGGACTAGAAAGAAAATAAATATATAGCTATAGCTGTGTTAGTTAAGAAAGAATAAGAATCTGTGAAGTTAAAATTTCAACTAAAAAATTATGAAACAAGAAACAATGCGCTCAAGTTTACTTTGTCAAAATAATTAAAACGGTAAGTTTTATTTATTACAATTTAAATTTATGGTAATGCAATTTTGAATTGAATGTATTGTTATTCCAGGCAGGTCATGAAATGTATGATGCACGTTACTTGAAAATGTTGACACTGTCTACTCAATTTGTGGCGGCTACCAGCAAACAAATATGAAAAGTTGACGTTTTAATCCATGATTTCCAGTTCCACGTTGTGGCGAACTATCGAATATATGTTATATTATGTTTTGTATTAAAAATTGTAAGAACAGCTGCTGTCGTTATCTGTGCAACTGAGCAGTGATTGTTGACAAAATGGTGGAAAGTAAAAGTCCAAATCAATAAATTGTTCATTAAAGTATTTCATTATATAAAGAGTTTTATTTATATGTTGTTTTCTCAATAAAAAGGCATGATGGTCCACGTAACGTCCTTCAATCCTATATTCAAGTTTTATTTATGATAACCAACACGAACTACCGATATGTCAAATCAGGATGGTTCATTAATAAACCTTCGAGTTCATTGTATGTATTGGTTTTCCTCTTTCATAATTGTATAATGCTTGATACAATGTTTTAATGTAAACAATCAGACAAAATCACAAGATACACAAACTATCAAAATGTGAAATTTCAATTTTTAGCGGGAAGCGATACCAACATAACTGATAAAAAACACCAACTCATATTCTTGACAAGTCCTTTTAAAAAAAATCTAATTGTAAAATTACCTCAATAGAAAAAATAATATAAAAAACATGTATCATAAGGCCTGTTGACGCACTCGTCCTTTGTAAAACTCGCCTAGCGGCTCGTTTTCCAAACTTGGCCTCGTACGTTAACAGATTGCCTTATGATACTTGTGTTTTAATGTACTATTTCAATACCTATTTTCATATAAAAACGTGCCAAAACAATTCATTTTGGTATGATTATAAATGTCAAACAAACTGTTAAAATCTGTTTATATATTACCAATCCTTAGCAACACAAACAAATTAGCAGCCTTAATTTTTAATGCGGATTTACTGTAAATTTGTAAGTGTCACAATGCTAAAAATTCCACATTTATACTAAGAAAAAGATAATTTTGTTGTTATTTCTATTTCTCTTATCTGTTTTATAAATACAAACAACTTAAAGATTGCTTAAATATGTTTGCAATTTTAGGCTGTCATTTGGGATTTTATATGTGAAATCAGTGCAATATTCGCGGTAAGTTTCTGAAAATGTTCACCTAGTATGCAATATTCGCTGTAAGTTTGCTCTGATGGTCCGAATATTCAAAATCTTGCCATTTCATTGTGTATTAAATTGTTCTGGAAATAGTCATTTTAATTTGTTTGCGCTTTTATGAACATATTTTTACAATGAAAATTTATGTTTCAGACAATCATCAAGAGAGGTCTACCGCTGCGCTTCTGTTCCATTTGCGCACAGAATCTTCATTTGTTTAGTACATTTAAGAAAACCTGTGTGGAAAGTAACCTACGTCTGGAAGCGTGGATCAAGGAGGAACAGGACAAAATAGACGAGGCAGATAAATGTACCAAAGCAAATATTAGAGAGGAAAATGACGAAGAAAGTGATAATTTATATGTAAAATATCCATTATTAGACGAAATTTCTAAAGAAGATCCGCTATCATCCGATGGTAATTATCGTGATCTAAAAGAAATATTAAAGGAGGAGAAACCACCGCAAACAAGCACTCACCTTTATGAAATGTTAAATAAAAATAATAATCTGGGCGATATTTTCATGAAAGAAAATCCCCAACCAGCAAATCCATACCTCCGAGAATGTAGAGTTGTACTTGAAAGACTTGACATGAGCGACAAAATGGATCAAAATTCTGTTGATAAGGACAACGAAAGTGATGATAATTCTGACGACCCTGACGATGTGGTTTCTGTTAATAATGAAATTAACTCTGACGAAAATGTTATAGTAACTGGTAGGGCAGGTCGTTGTTTAATCTGTAAGAAAACTTTTAATTTATCTTATTTGATAGATTATCATATAAAAATTCATATTCGCAAACAACATTTCCAGTGTAATGTATGTAAAAAACGGTTTTTATTGAAATCAGACTTTAGCAGACATATAAAACATCACACTGGAATAAAAGATTTTCAATGTGTTGAATGTAAAAAATGGTTTACACGAAAATCAAGCCTAACTAAACATATGCAACTACACACTGGGGTTAAAGATTTTCAGTGTAATGAATGTAAAAAATGGTTTATACAAAAATGTCACTTAACTGATCATATGAATACACACATTGGGGTAAAATTTCAGTGTAATCAATGTAAAAAATGGTTTTCAAAAAAATCAAACTTAAATCAACATATAAAGTTACACACTGGAGTAAAATATTTTCAGTGTAATGAATGTAATAAATGGTATGTATCTAAAGCAAGCTTAATTAAACATATGAAACTACACAACTGAAGGAAAAATGAAAATATTATTTTGATTTGTTTTTTTTGTATTGATGGGTTTTTTGAGCTATTAAAATTAATTTTCTTATACTTCTTTTTGTTGTACTTTTCCTATGTACACCGTTTCATCATTTTTAATGTAACAATGAATTTTTTTGCATTAGTGCGCTTATCAGTCACTTTTTCGCATTAGTGCGAAAGTGACCAAATCCACCAATCACCAATAGACTGTCGCTTTTTACAATAATGCAAAAAGTGCCAGCTAACTTCTATCATAATTTATTTTTACCTTCCGTCACTTTTAGGTAAGAAAGGTATTGTCTGGTCCAAAAATTCGACCGTAAGTTTTTAATAATTAAGCAAGTTTTAGGGTCCCTAGAATACGATTTTACTATTTTTATAATGATGTGTGTGTGTGACAAATATTTCTACGTCGATAACTCCAATACTACAATTCTAAAAATTCTCTAGATCCATATAAAGAGTTGATTAGATTTTGGTTTTATTTGGACGACCTGAAATACCCTCATTTGAAGATTTTAAGTTATTTTTAATGTTATTAGAATAATAATATAATAATAATGCTTTATTTTGCCATACAAAAAAGATCTGATGCAAAGAAAGTCCAATACATAATCACAATAAAAAAATCTGATGTGGCCAGCACATAACCTCTCGCCAGATATTTTACCTGGTTGTACGCATAAAACGAAAAATATTTTTAAATACAAATACATATATTCATGTCTTACTACAAAATAATTCTCACATATATTTGCAAAATCTATGGGATATTTTAATATAAATTATGTACAATACATACATTTTATTTATAATCAATATCCTGAAATTTTCCTTTTCTACTTTCTTTTCTTTTTATTTATATTCATTTGTTCGCAAATTCCTTTTATATTCTTTTTTACGTATATTCTTTTGAAGTAGTTTGATCTGAGAATTGTTACATCAAATTATTTTATATGCATTTCTTTATCTCTAAATCTATAGAAGATATAATAATGAATTTATATTTATCGAATAAAGAATTTAACGTTCTTTAATATAAGTATTTACATAAATTTTTGATAAATAATATTTAGATGATTTTTTTCTTGTAACTACTACTTCCGGTTGTCCAATTGTTACCAAAACTGACTCGACTCTTCCCATTATTGTTAGATTGAGGAATCCGTAGTTAAAAATGTCTTAAGTCTTATAGTATTTGAGAAATCGTGGATCCAACATTCACACACACACACACACACATACGGACATCATCGTAAAAATGTTATAATCGGATTCTAGGGACCTTAAAACGGGCTTATTCGCTAAAATCTGGATATGCGATTTTTAGCATGAATTCAATACCTCTCTTAGCGAGATGTAAAAATATTCTAGCAATTTTTACTCATCAGATAAGTACATACATTAAAGTATTATCCATAACCCAAAACAAATTATATACTTTTGTAGTATTGCTAATATTTAAACGAAAAAATGAAAATGAGTCGCCTAACGGTGGTAACCAGTAATTCCTTAATTATTTATAAATGGAATAGTAATATAGAATATGTTTCAGGTCGTCAGGTACATTCCAATTACAAATTTCACACATTTCCTTAAGGTTGATTTTGTACACAATATTATGAATAACTTCTCTGATCATTATAATATATTTAATTGAGCTATTCAAACCCAATAACCTTTATACCAATCGACAGAGAGTAAAAATCAAATAAGGGTTCCATTTAAAAAAATTAAGTTTGTGTTGTCCTAAAATGTCGTCTAAAAAATGATGTGGAAACAACGTCTTAAAATGACGTCTAAACAAGTCTTATAATAACGTCTAAACGACGTCTTAAAATGACATCTTAAACCACGTCTGAAAATGACGTCGAAACTACGTCTTTAAATGACGTCGCACAGGTCCACGCTTAGACCTCTTCAGGACGACTATATGACGTAAATTAGGCCGTCACAGTGACGTTGATTTTAGGTCATTTGTGTTACTTGGGACTGTTATGAAAAATGTTGAATTCTTTAAACTACGCTTGCGCACTTTTAATAAATTTTGCGTATAATTGCACATTATGACTGTAGTATTGGCATGTATTGCTAAGCGATATGACATCTGGCGGCAAAATAATGAACTATAGCTTGGCTACAGCTCTATTTGTTATTAAAGTGTGAAATATTAAAAATTTATTAAATACTAAACGCATTTGTGTATTTAAATCGACATACAATTTTTAATATGAATAACAATTATTGCTACTCATTTGGGCGCTCATTGTCAGATGAGAAAGACAAGAAATCATGATGCCTCTATTTCCCGCGTAAACGAGAAGTAAATGTTTACATTAAAAATACGCTTGACAAGATGAAAAAAGATAATAATTCCAGTGCGTGGATCAGAAAATTATAAATGAATGTACCTGTCTAGAATACTTTGAAGATTTATTCATCATATTTCAAAGAAAACTTTGTTTAAAAAAGAGTTAGTTTTATATATATTCACAAAAATATCCATTAAAGATATTTTCACTTCCACAAACTGCACGAATACATCCTCTAATATAATGATCACATGTGAATAAGAAATATAATCATGAGATTTTGCTATTTTAATTATTCTTTTTGAAGATATTATGTAAAGAAGAAGTGGTTACATAATATAAGTTAAAATTTTATAAATGTGCACCAGGAATTTACGTTGATTTACCTTTAATGGATAACATAAAACCTACTTTAAAATAATATAAAAAGAAAATTAAATATAATGCAAAATACAATGAGAAATACACAATTCTATAAATGGAGGGTTATTGGCGACCAAAATTAACGTGAATCCTTCAAGCGGACGATACTTGCAACTCTTGAAAATGGTATTCTGTTATTCAACTTTACAGTAAATATATATAGTGCATTGGATTCCTTGCCGGTTTCTTGTTTGTCTTTTTGTTTTAAAGTAGATATAAATTACTTTGCAATATGAGCAAAGAACGAAAAAATATTAACGTCAATTGCTGCGTTTATGGCTGTCATTCTCAGGGTAGTAAGAAATTATCTGTTCCAAAAATTGGTGAGAGGAAGAGTGACATCCAAAATAAATTTGGTAAAATGGAGTCTATCGACAAAAGAGAGGGCTGGATTAGAAAAATACGAACTGGAAAACAAGTGACGAATCATAAGAGGATAACAAACACTTGTAATTAAAACAATTTGAAAGATATTTGACATTAGTTCCATTTTAATTTTCTTAACTAAGTAAAGTAAATACATATTTATTTAACATCCATAAATAATATATGGTACTATTTTACTATCTTGTACAAAATATTAAGACAGCTATAATATTTTTGAATTGGCCATTATGGCCAGCTATACAAGAGCATTTTGTAAATAATCAATTGTAAATTTCAAGTTCTTCTAATCTCATGAGGATCCCAAATTTTTTTTAGTCTGTAGCACTATGTTCCGTAACGCCACATGAAAATAACAGCCCACGATTCAACAATTCTCCTCCTTCTATAAAACATCGAGAAGAATTTGTTGCCTCCAAATAAGTAAACATTTCCTTAGAAATAAGTCTAAGATAACTTTCTTCGAATGTCATTATAATTTAAGTACGTACACAAAATTATTACTAACACTATTTATAAAAAAGTTTAATGGATTTGTTAGTATACTTCAAAACGAATGTTGGTTATACAATGTTTCTGTATGCAGTCTTATAGCACAATACCATTTTCAGAGCACGTGTATGCTACAACACTAGTGCCGCCATCGGTAGTTTTAGTCGCCAATAAATTAAATTTACACACAACATAATATCTATATTTTACGCAACGCAAATAACTAAAAGTGTAAATCAAGCTTTATCCTACAATGCCATCTATGATACAAATTGTAATACAAAAATAAATTTCTGTAGTAGAGTTGCAACTGTATATGATATATTTTGTAACGTCTTTTGTAATTATAACTGCTACAAGTTTATTGTTTAGTGAAAGTGAATAGATAATTGTTATTAAACATGAGTTCAGTGATTGATTTGTGCTTTATGTGTTCAAATGAAAACAAATGCAACATTGTGGACAAAACCATGGACAACAAAATTGCTTCTCAAGTAGAATATCTGATGCCTGAAATTGTAAGTACCTAATTATTTTACATTTCTTTAAGGGTATATATTTAATACCTTAGGAACTTATATTGAAAAACGAAGTCATATTAATATATTAACCTCAAAATTCTAGACATTTTTGTAGTCAGTCGTAGCTAGTGATGCAAGATATCCAGGTATTTATTTTTCAAGGTAAATACCCAATGTAAATAACTAAATACCCGGGTATTCACTTATAAGTGGGTATATATTTAGTGAGTGAAAATATGGGTATGCAGTATTATTACAGGTATTTAAAGTCACATAAAAGTACTTTATTAAATATTGTCTTTTGGCCGGTTTCATAATAATTCGTTAAAGTAAACTTTAGATAAAGTTAAACTTTATTTTAAAGTGACTTTATATACACTTTAAAATATGTACGTTTCATAATAAACATTTCCTTTACTTTAAGTAAAGTAGTTCTAAAGTTTTAGAAATGATTTTAGAACAAACTGTTTAGTAAGACTGACTGGCAGAATAATATTTATAGAAGAAATAGAGGCGGAAATTTTACATTTGATGAATAATACACCTTGATTTAATTAATATATAAACACAAACAAGTGTTGAAATGTAAGAAAAGGAAAACTACAATATTCAATGAAAAGAAAAGGCAAGCAATATTATAGGTTAGGTTACTTAATATTTTAACATTTATTTGCGCAAAATGTTGTAGGATTCAACTTCGCAAAAATTGAACAGGCTGTTATGGCTAAATAGAAATTTCAATAACTTAAAAATAGCTAGAAAATATGGTTTGGAAAAACAGAACAGTATCAAGTGGTGGCCCACCAATAATAAAAGATATTGGATTTAGTACTGGTATTATTAATACATAATGTGATGTGAAACCACCTCTAAAAAAGTTAATAAATACCTCAATATTTATTTATTTGTTTTATTATTTCTTCTATATGTTCCAATACAAATAAAATTGTATTTTCCTTAACCTAAATCTGTCATAATAGTATATTAAAGAACGTGTTTTATGACATGTTTTTTTCGCACGCGTCAAAATTTAGAAAACGAGCGTTAGCGAGTTTTCTAATTGACAAGTGCGAAAGACAGTCTTATAAAATGAGTTCTTTATACTATTTTTTATATTTTGCGCCTTCTACAAACTAAAATATTTTAAAAAACTGTTAATATTAAACCGAGTCTTTAGGGAAATTTGTTAGTGAAATGTTGTAGTTGGTAACATTGAATTGACCACATTCAATTATTATTTGAAAGTTCATGTCATTTCAATATTTACGAACAAATTTAAGTGAATTTAGTGTAATCATGGAAGATGAAATCAGTTGCACTCCGCCTGAGCTACGTAATATAGTTCAGACTACAGTAAATAATCTACTTCCTAAAAAATCGCGCGAGATTTATGAGAAAGAATTTGCAAATTTTGACACATGGTGTAAAGAAAATGTCAAAGGCATAACAGAGAATGTTTTGATTGCTTATTTTGAAATGCAAAGTAAGACGAAAATATGTATTATTACTATTATTATTATATTCATAAGTAATTTATTAAGTAAAAGAAATTTTGAGGTTATATTGAAATTTCTTATCTTCCAGCTTTGACGTTTGACAATTTAACCCTTTCAGCCTCAGTGTACAGGAAATTTTTTATTTTGTCTTATATTTGAACTAAAACTTGCTTTAAAATTAATTAAAAATAATTTTCTATCGTTCAAAGGTTCAATCTACAAATTTTTAGTACTACTAGGTCCATCTATGTGGACTAATTCGAACATTATATAAACATTTACTTACTCAATTTGTGATTATATTTGTACATTTTCATGTAAATAATCTTCCTTAAATAAAAAATAATAATAACATCGAAATTATATTATTAAAATGAATTGTCAATTAACTAAAAATAAATTAGGTAAAAAATGGTTTAAAGAAACGTCATCTAGTACCAACCGTCTAAAACAAAAAATTGAGTATCGAAATGAAGGTCATTACGATACGCAATTGCGTATCGTAATGACTTCATTATGAACGCAAAATATAAAAAATAATGTTCCGTTCCACATATTTCAATTATTAATTCGTGACTAATATAATCCTTTCTTTGTTTAATATTAACATCTTCGACGAGACTTATTGTCAATAAGTTATTGATGAAAAATTTAAAGAAAACATTTTTATCAAAAATGTGGAATCAAAACACTGGTAAGTTAAATATCCACTTTAAGCTCGTAAAGGAACTCTCTCATGACTTTATTTTAAAGGACTTTAAACTAACAACTTTAACTTAAAGTCGAATTATGAAACTCTTTTTTCTCTTTTAGATCAAACTTTAAAATTAAAGTAACTTTATATTTATTATGAAACCGGCCGTATTAAATAAAACAAATACAAAAAGAACTTCACAGAAATAAACAATTTTTTTATTTAAACATATATTATGTTATATTAATGTGTATATGTTGATTGTATATTACATAATATTCAATTAATATTCATCCATTCTGATGCATAACTGCCATCGGATTCTTCATATGGTACTTAATAATGTGGTTTTCCATTTTTTTCACATATGCATGCAAATATTGCGCTGAACAATATTTACAAACTACCCCCTTATCTTTCGAATTAAAAAAATTCCATATAGCATTTTTTTTCCGACCCATATTTGCTGTTTTACTGTTCGTTGCATAAAACACAAATAGCAACTGCCGATAGTTCAGGCCGGCACAACGCACAACCTGCAGTTGCATGGTTTGAACTTGTTAAAACATGTTTCGTTGAAGTTTTGCAATTGGGTATGTAAATATAACCTCGGGTAAATACCGGGTAAATACCCATTTTTTATTTACCTACCCACTGGGTATTTATCCGCCTCACATCACTAGTCGTAGCTATCCGGCGGATCTCTAGACCTCTTAACTTTAGCCATTTAGTATGGCTATACGTCATAATTTACATATATAGAATAATATAAAATAGGTGCAATAAAACAAATGTTTTTAACAAATACGTAGTTAAAATTTATTATTTTAATTTTAATTAATGCTTGTTTGACGTTTCAAAGTCTTTTGAAGGGAGAAATATTGTGCTAAGACCCTTATTAGTTTGTATATCAGACCCATAGGATAACTATTATTAGCTGCTGTATACAGTGTATACTATTATTCACGAAAGATGACTATTCAAGGTCATTTGTTCGAAGAAAGAATACACATCACTTTATAGCAGTAGCTTAGCAACATTTTGTATTAGAAAGAGAAAGATTATTTAACTTATGTCTATTTAATTTATGTCGTGTGACAGATATACGTAAATAGTGGCATTACTTTCTAACACACTATAAATAATAATGACATATGTCGTAGATTTACAGATACCTAATTATCTACTACACTGCCCTCTGTGCTAATATTTACCCAGTGGCGTTGACGTGTAAATCAAATTATTATTCATTGGTTTATAAGTTCAGTCTATGTTTTTGTATTTTGCAAAAACATAAGTGAAGAACGTAAATCTTTCAGAAAGGCATTATTTAGAAAGAAACATAACTTTCAAATGAATTGCTCTTACTTTTTCAGTTAAAATGTGTCCATAAATATTTCATGTTCCACGTCTATGCATACAAAATGCAATGAAGTTATCTGCAAGTAATATTATATCAGACGGCTCACAAATGACCTTGAATAGTCATCTTTCGTGAATAATAGTTTAGGATTAAAGTATGGAATATTTTTAAACAAACAGCGAACTCAACCGTGTTTTTTTAAATTGCTGTAACACGTCGATTTTAATTTTTTAAAATATTCATTAATATGTGCGATTAACCTTCCGACTTTCATTTGTTTTTAAGTTATAACGTCATCACAAAAAAATTAAATGGCAATATAAATTTTTAGTAGTGGAATTCGATAGTGATTTTTCTTCCCTTTATGATCCATGCAAATAAATCATAAGGTTGCATAAGAAAAATTGAGTTGATAATTTAATAATAATGAATAATTAAGATACCTACCCAAGTAACACAAATGACCTAAAATCGACGTCACTGTGACGTCCTAATTCACGTCATATAGTCGTCCGGAAGACGTCTCAGCGTGGAGCTGTGCGACGTCATTTTAAAACGTAGTTGCGACGTCATATTCAGACGTGGTTTAGACGTCATTTTAAGACGTTTAGACGTCATTATAAGACTTGTTTACACGACATTTTAAGACGTTCCCATGTCATTTTTAAACGGTGTTTCGACGTCTTTTTAAGATGTTATTTCGACGTGTAGATAGACCTCGGATACATAGGCGCCCACAGGGGGGGGGGTCGAAAGGGTCGACTGACCCCCCTTTCATTTATGGACTATCCATTTTTAAAAATAAAATTATAATTTTATTTTTTCATTTCACTGTATCATTGTATTTTTTAATAATTATTGGTAATATTTTCTTATATTTTAATCAAAAATTTATTACATACTACCTATTACTAAATACGAAATAGATGAAATGCCAGAATCAGTAAATTATGTTATGTACTGTTATTATATTACATTATCTTCGGTGTTGTATTTTCTTTAATATGCCGTAGTTTATTCTAATCATTTTATGATCACGTTCTTCTCAAAACTTTCACAATTACCGATTTTACTGTTATATAGAAATAAAGAAATAGAAAAGTAAATAATGAATAGACATTGCATATTTATTTATATTAAAAGTACCTACGTATGATTAGGGTTGCTTTATTTTGTGAGGAGCGCGATTTAATTAATATTTAATTATTATACATTTTATTTTGAGCAGTTCAATAGAATAATTATATTGTTACTCAGTAATATAATATTTTAATTTAATGCAACATTGTATTTTCAGATTGTCTGTTTCTGTAGTTATTGCTTATGCTCGCATCTCGCATCATAAAGCCTAGTAGAAGGGGCAATTCTACGCTTTTAGAGCGTACATACGCATTTTCGTCATAAAATATTGATTTTAATTTTTTAAGAATTTGTTAAATTTGCTTCATTGTAAAGAACTCTATATTATCTTACTTTGCATTAAAACACGTTTGACCTTGAAAATTATTAAAAATTCGCCTGCGGCGCATTTTTTTCTTACAACAAAAATCTCGATCCGCCTTGTAAAAAAGTCTGCGGGCGCCCATGCTCGGATATATACCGAAAATAACTTAAATAGGTACGAAAAATTACGAGGAAAAATAAACAATTTATTTTTGAAGTATATTGTATGACAAAAATTTAAATAAAAAATACAATAAAATATTAAACCTACATAGAATTCCTGAAAAAAAAATATTCATAAAAAATTCAAATTAATTAAATAATGCATCTATCAATATTATACCATACATGTACATTTATTTAACAAAAATGGAGATTACAAGAATACATGAAAATTTATCAAATTTACTACAAAATACAAATACAGTAGGTACATTTATGCCTTTTCATATGCTGCATACTACGCTTACGAAGAATTTTCGATAAACTTCTGAAAATGTTGTCTACAAAAGAAACAGTAATAAGTATAATTTCAAAAATGTTACATTTTACATACCTTTACCATAACATAACAAAAACATTGGTACAAATATTATCGTTTGTTTTTTTGTAACCTAACCCCACTTCTAAATTGATATCTAGACTTTTATAAGCTCAGTTCTTCCTGTGTATTAGCACGTTTTGAGACAAGGCACTCTTCTTCTCCAGTGTAAAAAAAATATTTCTGTATGAAAATATATTAATAAAACAAAAAATCTGATGTGGCCAGCACATTACCTTCCGTCAGTTATATGAGGTATTTACGAAAATTCTACCTGTGAACTGTTACCGGTAAACAGCTTTTATCAGTTTATAGCTACCGGAATCGATATTATAAGAACGCAAGTGGTAAACAAGGTAGATCCATAACCTACGAAAAAATTTGCAAATTTAAAACAGGTTAGAAATTTAACGTAGTTAACAAAATGAGCAGAGTCCTACTTTGAACACATTTCCACTTTTATCGCGCACGCTTCGCTTTGCATCACTCCCTTTTTTTGAGATTAGATTCTTCATGAATCCAGTAGATGGATTTGGTAGATATTTAACAATTTTCGAACACGGTAACTTTTTACCACTCGTGTTTTCGAACACAGTCGGTAGATGCGGTATCTACCGGTAGAATTTTCGTAAATGCGTATGTATTTTCTATAAAATCCATACATAAAGTTCCTTACAAAAGATTATAAATTTCTTGTATGTACATTACCTTTCGACAGTTGTATGTATTTTATACAAATTTCATACAGAAAGTTTCGAGCAAAAAGATCCTAACACAAATATACTACGAATATGTCATTGCACTTGACACTGACATCTTTCAATCAGAATTTTCTTAATATAGTAGCTGTTTCTAGCATAGCTGGCTAATTTATGAAATTTAATTTCTTTATAATTTTATAACTATATCCATTTAATACGAAGTATAAAATGCATTCAATTCGTGTAGAGAATACAATGTTCTTTAATATTTCTAATAATATTAAATGTGAAAAAATGATATTTAACATCGTTTTTTCAAGAAAAACTGTTAAAATCTGCTAATGAGGGTACTTCCGGTTGACCAATTATAACCAAAATCTAATAAGCTCTTTATGTGGATGCAACGAAGAGGAATACGAAAGAATTATAATTTTTGGAATTGTAATATTAGAGTTATCGTAGACGAAAATTTTGTCTCACACACACACACACATCCACACACACACATACAGACATCGTAAAAATAGTGAAATCGTATTCTAGGGACCCTAAAACATGCTTATTCATCAAAAACTCACCACCGAATTTTTTGACCAAAGACAATACCTTCCTTACCTAAAGGTGACGGAAGGTAAAAACAATAACAAACCGAAGAATTGTAACATCAATCGGTATGTTTGCCAATGTTTGCCTACACAAGCAACAGTAGCCATCTTGGTGACATGCTGCATTGTCATAGACCTCTTACATTTTTGTTGCACCCTGACGTCATTTTTCAATGCGCCACGTAGTGAAATTCTTACGAATTAGAGATGAGGAGGCACCATGTTGTCAAGTAAAATGATTAAAAGAATAAGCATTTATTTTCGATAAAAACATATTTAAACAACACAAAAACTTAAATAATTTTGTCTTTAACTATAAAGAAATAATTAATAATGAAAAAAATATATTTAAAAGAAAAAACAACAATTTTATTCTTGTTTATTACTTTCCTAATATCAAACTGGCAACTACGCAATTATCTGTCATTTTATGTGGTGTTTATTTCGCATCTTGTGGAACAAAAAACCACTTTTTCTGATTCCATCTCCTCTTCCTCTTGTTTTAAAATATTCATCACAAACGCTTTATGTGAATTTATTTCAGAGAGTTAAGTTTTTGCCAGAGTTTTTACTTTCCGCCATTTGTAATTTTATTTGAAATGTAACTGGCCTCCTCAAAGCGCAAACAACCTACTGCGCACTACATATATGTCATTTTTGTCTATCTCTCTCTTTTGATGTAAAAGGTCCATTGTATTGTTTTGTTCATGGAGGGTCTGTTTGAAAATCTGTCATGTAGAAAATACGATTTATTTTTTTTTATTTTACGACCTTTTAATTTCAAAGGAAAGTTGTAAATACAAAACTCAAAGATCCCTTAATAAATTTTCTTTTAATAACATTTCTTGTAAGATTTAAAATTTGTTTCTAAAGCACTATTAGATTTTGTTTTAAATGTTAAAAATAAAAAAATGTACCACAAATATAACAGATATAAATTGTTTCTTTTTCACAGTCATATGTATAGAAATGTAAATATGTTTTTTTTAAATAAATAAAACATAAATATCATTACAGCTTATCCATTTCGGTGACGATGACGGATAACCATAATTAAATAAAAATGTATATTAAAATTGATTTTTATTACATTTTTTCAAAATTTTAAAGATTATTGTTTATATTATTGCATTAAGAAAAAATAAAATATCAATTTGACATTTAAATAAAAATAATATACACCTTCGTGTGTTATAAATAAAAAAATTAAATAAATTTAAAAATTGAATATGAATTTTTAATAATATTAAAAATAAAGTAAAAATAATCGTCGCAAAGACGTCAAATTAGACGTGTGACAAAGGTTTAAATAGACCTAATTATGACCATATACCGTGTGTCTGTCTTAAAGGTGTACATAGGAGATTAACATGGGAAATCAGTTTTTTGCAATTTCCTGCTCGCCTAATTATTTTAAGCAAAAATGCTGTCAAATAAAAGTTTTATGGCATAAAATTCTGCATCTAAATCAATAAACAGAATTTCTTTTACATGCTTTGTAACGACAGAAATTAATTATGAAAATGTCGAAAATTACGTTATCGACAGCCATGGAATTTAACAAAAAAAAAAAATCTGATGTGGCCAGCACATTACCTTCCGTCATTTATATGAGGTATTTACGAAAATTCTACCGGTGAACTGTTACCGGTAAACAGCTTTTTATCAGGTTATAGCTACCGGAATCGATATTTTAAGAACGCAAGTGGTAAACAGGGTAGATCCATAACCTACGAAAAAATTTGAAAATTTGAAACAGGTTAGAAATTTGACGTAGTTAACAAACTGAGCAGAGTCCTACTTTGAACACATTTCCACTTATACGCGCGTGCTTCGCTTTGCATCAGTACCTTTTTTTGAGATTAGATCCTTCATGAATCCGGTAGATGGATCTGATAGCTATTGAACAATTTTCGAACACGGTTACCTTTTACCACTCGTGTTTTCGAACACAGTCGGTAGATGCGGTATCTACCGGTAGAATTTTCGTAAATGCATATGTATTTTCTACAAATTCCATACAGAAAGTTTCGAGCAAAAAGATCCTATATTTCGAGTAAAATTATAACATAAATATACTACGAATATGTCAATTGCACTTGACACTGACATCTCTCAATCAGAATTTTCTTAATATAGTAGCTGTTTCTAGCATAGCTGGCTAATTTATGAAATTTAATATCTTTATAATTTTATAACTCTATATCCATTTAATATGAAGTATAAAATGAAGTCAAATCGTGTAGAGAATACAATATTCTTTAATATTTATAATAACATTAAATGTGAAAAAATGATATTTAACATCGTTTTTTCAAGAAAAACTGTTAAAATCTTCAAATGAGGGTACTTCCGGTTGACCAATTATAACCAAAATCTAATCAGCTCTTCATATGGATGCAACGAAGAGAAATGCGAAAGAATTATAATTTTTGGAATTGTAGTATTAGAGTTATCGTAGACGAAAATTTTGTTACACACACACATCCACACACACACACACACACACACACACACACACACACACACACACACACACACACACACACACACACACACACACACACATACACACATACAGACATCATCGTAAAAATAGTAAAATCGTATTCTAGGGACCTCAAAACGTGCTTATTCATCAAAAACTCACTACCGAATTTTTTGACCAAAGACAATACCTTCCTTACCTAAAGGTGACGGAAGGTAATAAATAAATGCTTGACGATTTATCAAATTGTCAGAAACGTCAAATAAGTTAACTTACGTTGTGACAGATAAAACGTCAAGCATTTATTTATTTTTTGTTCAATTCCATGGCTGTCGATATTTTCAACGTAATTTTCAACATTTTCATAATTAATTTCTGTCGTTACAAAGCATGTAAAGGTAATTCTATTTATTGATTTAGATGCAGAATTTCATGCTCTAAAAATTTTATTTCACGTGTTTTTGCTTAAAATAATTGGAGGAGCAAAAATTTGTAAAAAACTGATTTCCCATGTTAATCTCCTATGTACACCTTACAGACACACGGTATAAGGCGATTTCGGGCGACATACCCGTTCACTTGTTAGAATTAGTTACGGTATGATATGGTCAATGGTGGCGCCAAATATCGTTGGTTCAATTGTTGACACCGTGCTTGGTGGTTATGTATATTCTGCGACATTTAAAACTGTCAAAAATATTGTTTGACAATTAAAATGCATTAACGGAGAAAGATAGTTTATCCATATTTGTTCAAAAAAGAGTCAACGAAAATAATATCACCCTGTTTGACATAAAGACCACGACACCGACCGTTTTGACTTGACATTTCAAAAAATGACATGATGAATGTAAGAAATAGAGAACAGAGAGCTGACCCGACTCGCTAACCCGTTCAGCTGTGAACACTGCTCCAAGCATACCGGGTAAGTTGTTCCTAGCGCCCGAATGAGTGAACGTACCTGAACGCAACATACCGCAAGTGAACGGTTGTCGCCCGAAATCGCCTAAAGTCGTCACATGGTCGTCATAGCGACCACTAATCTGATGTCTAAATAGTCCTATTTTAGACTAAAAATCAACATCGCAGTGTCGTCACATAGACGTCAAATTAGACGTCTAAATAGTCGTATTTCAGACCAAAAATCAACGTCGCAGTGCCGTCGCATCCACGTCAAATTAGACGGCCGCATATGACTTAAATTCAACGTATAATCGACGTCACTTTTTGGTCGACCGTCGGTCAGTGTTACTTGGGAGGGTTTCAAAATTTTCTGAATAATAGTATCTGAGTTAGAGTGGAGGATCCACACACTCATACACACAGACATCATCGTGAAAATGTTAATATTGGATTCTAGGGACCTTAAAACGTGGTCATTTACCAAAATCTCGATATATGATTTTTAGCACGATCCCTATACCTCCCTTACCAAGGGTAGCGGTAGGTAAAAATAGCGCTCAGATGGTGACTTAAAAATGATTAAAATATGACATCTAAATGTGACGGTTACATTCTGTCCATAATAGACGTACATTCAACATAGATTTTACGTTTAAATATTGTCAAAAAATAACGATCAGATTATGACGAGAATACGACTGCAGTACGACGTTGGTTCTCATTAGTTTGTCTATCAGACCCATAGGATAACCATTATTGGCTGCTATATACAGTGTAGGATTAAGGTATGGAATGGTTTTCTTAAAATAGCTAAAACACGTCGATTTTAATTTTTAAAAATACTCATTAATATGTGCGATTAACCTTCCGACTTTCATTTGTTTTTAAGTTATAACGTCATCACAAAAAAATTAAATGGCAATATAGATTTTAGTAGTGGAATCCGGTAGTGATTTTTCTTCCCTTTATGATCATGTAAATAAATCATAAGATTGTATAAGAAAAATTCTGAGAAAAATTGAGCTGATAATAGACCTTTTCAAAAATGTCCGCGACCTCTACGTGTTTATTTTATGAACTAAAAACTTAGTGCCGTTAAATGGCGGCGTACGAGAAATGTCAAAAAGAATTTAAATAAATAGTAAGTAAAATGTTTATGCTGAAATTTAAAATTTATCCAAATAAATGTAGTATATTCATCAGTTATTTATAAATTATGTTACATGATAGATTTGATGTAGCAACCTAATTTTTTATTTTAGATTATTCGACCATCAGGAAAATATTTAGGATATTTATCTTGCGATGATTAATACAAATACTAACCAACAAAATAATCGAATTGTCACCTGTCATATCGTAAACAAAGATGGGTATACGGCACTAACTTTTGTTATCTTTGTCTAAAGTTTGCACATGCGCATTGAATTTTTGAAATGGTCTATTCAATAATAATGAATAATTAAGATACCTTGGTTTCATTTTTCAGTTTAGAATTCTTCGTTTATTATATTTTATAATTTATAAGTACCGTAATTCCAATATCAAATGTTTAATACAAAAAAATTATCATTTCAATTTGTTTGCGCTTGTCACTGGTAGGTGAATAGGATGTAAAACAAAGTGAGGTTCTATACTATACTAGACTTGTTTAGTACATCTTTTATGAACATATTTTTACAATGAAAATTTATGTTTCAGACAATCATCAAGAGAGGACTACCGCTGCGCTGCTGTTCCATTTGCGCACAGAATCTTCATTTGTTTAGTACATTTAAGAAAACCTGTGTGGAAAGTAACCTACGTCTGGAAGCGTGGATTAAGGAGGAACAGGACAACATAGACGTGGCAGATAAGTGTACCGAAACAAATATTAAGGAGGAAGATGAAGAAGAAAGTGATAATTTATATGAAAAATATTCATTATTAGACGAAATTTCTAAAGAAGATCCGCTACCATCCGATGGTGATTATCGTGATCTGAAAGAAATATTAATGGAGAAGAAACCACTGCAAACAGGCACTCACCTTTATGAAATCTTAAATAAAAATAATAATCTGGGCGATATTTTCATGAAAGAAAATCCTCAACCAGCAAATCTGTACCTCCGAGAATGTAGAATTGTACTTGAAAGACTTGACATGAGCGACAAAATGGATCAAAATTTTGTTGATAAGGACAACGAAAGTGATGATAATTCAGACGACCTGGACGATGTGGTTTCTGTAAATAATAAAATTAACTTTGACGAAAATGTATTAGTAACTGGTAGGGCAGGTCGTTGTTTAATTTGTAAGAAAACTTATAATAATAAATTTTATTTGAAAAATGATCATATGAAAATTCATATTGGCAAAAAACTTTTCCAGTGTAATGTATGCAAAAAACGGTTTTTACTTAAATCAAACTTAAGCGCACATATAAAACAACACACTGGAATAAAAAAATTTCAATGTGATGAATGTAAAAAATGGTTTTTACAAAAATCACATTTAAATCAACATATGCAACTACACATTGGTGTAAAAAAATTTCAGTGTAATGAATGTAATAAATGTTTTTTATTTAATTCAAGCTTAATTAGACATATGAATATACACATTGGGGTAAAATATCAGTGTAATCAATGTAAAAAATGGGTTTCAACAAAAGCAAGCTTAAAGGAACATATAAAGTTACACACTGGAGTAAAAGATTTTCAGTGTAATGAATGTAATAAGTGTTTTGTATGTAAATCAAGATTAATTACACATATGAAACTACACTACAGGGAAAGATGAAAATATTGTTTTGATTTGTTTTGATGGATTTTTTGAGCTATTATAATTAATTTTCTTATACTTGTCTTTTGTTGTACTTTTCCTATGTACACCGTTTCATCATTTTTTAATGTCACAATGACATTTTTTGCATTAGTGCGTTTATCAGTCACTTTTTTGCAATAGTGCGAAAGTGACCAAATCTACCTATCCGTGATAGACTGTCGCTTTTTACAATAATGCAAAAAGTATCAGCTAACTTCTATGATAATTTATTATTTTCACCTTTCGTCAATTTTAGGTAAGGAAGGTATTATCTTTGGTCAATAAATCCGATAGTGAGTTTTTAATAAATAAGCACGTTTTAGAGTCCCTAGAATACGATTTTACTATTTTTATGATAATGTGTGTGTGACAAATATTTTTACTCTAACACTACAACTCTAAAAATTCTCTAGAACCATATAAAGAGCTGATTAAATTTTGGTTTTATTTGGACGACCGGAAATACCCTCATTTGAAGATTGTAAGTTATTTTTAATGTTATTAGAATAATAATATAATAATAATGCTTTATTTTGCCACACAAAAAAGATCTGATGCAAAGAAAGTTCAGTACATAATGACAATAAAAAAAATCTGATGTGGCCAGCACATTACCTTCCGTCAGTTGAGGCATTTACGAAAATTCTACTGATGAACTGTTACCGGTAAACAGCTGTTTATCAGGTTATAGTTACCGGAATCGATATTTTAAAAACGCAAGTGGTAAACAGGGGTAGATCTATAACCTATAAAAGAAATTGAAAATTTGAAACAGGTTAGAAATTTAATGTAGTTAACAATCTGAGCATAGTCCTACTTTGAACACATTTCCAATTTTAACGCGCGCGCATCTCTTTGCATCACTACCTTTTTTAAGAATAGATTCTTCATGAATCCAGTAGATGGATCTGGTAAACATTGTACAATTTTGGAACACAGTAACTTTTTACCACTCGTGTTTTCGAACACAGTCGGTAGATGCGGTATCTACCGGTAGAATTTTCGTAAATGCCTATGTATTTTCTATAAAATTCATACAGAAAGTTCCTTGCAAAAGATTCTAAATTTCTTGTATGTACATTACCTTTCGTCAATTGTATGTATTTTATACAAATTCCGTACAGAAAGTTTCGAGCAAAAATATGCTATATTTCGAGTAAAATTATAACAAATATACTACGAATATGTCAATTGACACTGGACTGACATCTTTCAATCAGAATTTTTACCTTCCGTCACCTTTAGGTAAGGAAGGTATTGTCTTTGGTCAAAAAATTCGGTGGTGAGTTTTTGATGAGTAAGCAAGTTTTAGGGTCTCTAGAATACGATTTTACTATTTTTACTATGATGTCTGTATGTGTGTGTGTGTGTGTGTGTGTGTGTGTGTGTGTGTGTGTGTGTGTGTGTGTGTGTGTGTGTGTGTGTGAGTGTGTGTGTGTGTAACAAAATTTTCGTCTACGATAACTTCCATACTACAATTCTAAAAATTATAATTCTTTCATATTTCTCTTCGTTACATCCATGTGAAGAGCTGATTAGATTTTGGTTAGAATTGGACAACCGGAAGTACCCTCATTTGAAGATTTTAACAGTTTTTCTTGAAAAAACTATGTTAAATATCATTTTTTCACATTTAATGTTATTACAAATATTAAAGAATATTTTATTCTCTATACGATTTGACTGCTTTTTATACTTAATATTAAATTGATACAGAGTTAAAAAATTGTAAAGAAATTAAATTTCATAAAGTAGCCATAGTTATGGAAACAGCTACTATATTAAGAAAATTTTGATTGAAAGATGTCAGTGTCAAGTGAAATTGACATAGTGTGTTTGTCTTATAATTTTACTGGAAATATAGGATCTTTTGCTATAACTTTTCTGTATTGAATTTGCATAAAATACATGCAACTGCCGGAAGGTAAAGTACAAGAAATATAATCTTTAGCAAGGAACTTTCTGTATGAAATTTGTACAAAATACATAAAACTGACGGAAGGTAATGTGCTGGCCACATCAGATTTTTCAATATAGTAGCTGTTTAAAGCATAGCTAGCTAATTTATTTAATTTAATTTCTTTATAATTTTATAACTCTATATCCATTTAATATAAAGTATAAAATGCATTCAAATCGTATAGAAGAGAATACAATGTTCTTTAATATTTATAATAACATTAAATGTGAAAAAATTATATTTAACATCGTGTTTTCAAGAAAAACTGTTAAAATCTTCAAATGAGGGCACTTCCGGTTGTCCAATTCTAACCAAAATCTAATCAGCTCTTCACAGGATGTAACGAAGAGAAATACGAAAGAATTATAATTTTTGGAATTGTAGTATTAGAGTTATCGTAGACGAAAATTTTGTCACACACACACACACACACACACTGACACACATACATACACACACACATATAGACATCATCGTAAAAGTAGTAAAATCGTATTCTAGAGACCTTAAAACGTGCTTATTCATTAAAAACTCATCACCGAAATTTTTGACCAAAGACAATACCTTCCTTACCTAAAGGTATGTATATTTACATGTGCACTATTATTCACGAAAGATGACTATTCAAGGGCATTTGTTCGAAGAAAGAATACACAGCATTTTATAACAGTAGCTAAGCAACAATTTGTATTAGAAAGAGTAAGATTATTTGACCTATGTCTATTTAACTTATGTGGTGTGACAGATATACGTAAATAGCGGCATTACTTTCTAACACACTATAAATAATAATGACATATGTCGTAGAATTACAGATACCTAATTATCTACTGCACTGCCCTCTGTGTAAAAACATAAGTAAAGAATATAAATCTTTCAGAAAGGCATTATTTAGAAAAAAACAGAATTTTCAAATGAATTACTATTAGTTTTTCAGTTAAAATGTGTCCATAAATATTTCATGTTGCACGCCTATGCAAACGAAATGCAATGACGTTATCTGCAAGTAATATTTTATCAGACGGCTCACAAATGACCTTGAATAGTCATCTTTCGTGAATAATAGTTTAGGTATGTATATAGCATAGTATGTAATAATGTAATGTATTTTATTAAAACACTACGTATTATGATGTATTTAATACCACTCTTTTCTGGTGTTTCCTTGTTTACGAGTATAATAGCCGTGTTCCTTCGGGCTGTGATTCGTAATCTAAATGATAAAAGTGATCATGATTAAGAAGAATAATGTTTTTACGTTTCCTATTCGTTATCCCCACTTTCTCATTTTGTGATCACTAGACAACCTTCCCCCTTCCCTTCAGAATCAACCTTTTTGAGTGATTCACATGGATTCAGTTCAGAACAAATTGAAAATATACTATTCCGAGCGTAGAAATTTACGAATGTGGGGTTTGTGGCATTAAGGGAAATAAGATTTTTCTACAAAAGCGTGTAATGAACCACATAAAGATTTGTTTGAAATAAACATATTTCATATTCCTTACCAAGAACATTATTTTTTACTTCAATATAATCCATTTTTAATTCTGACTATAACACTATGGACAGTTGATTATTTATAAAATAAAGTAGGATAGTTTGCATTAATCTGCATATGACATTGGCATTTGACACTAGATTGTGTTGTTTTCTTGCTATAATTTTTAAATCCTGTTTCAAAAGGATCACGATTAAATTAATCAGGATTCACAAAATCACAATAACAACCCGAAGGAACACGGCTATTGTTGACTATAATAACGTAGTACGGTATCTATGGTATTATCAGTTCGTAACTATGATATAATAAGCCATAATTGCATAGTTACGAATGTACTATTGCATAGATACCGACAGTGTTGAATCTAAAGGACGGAGGAAAAATTAATAAAAAGCGTTATTTTTAATATTTTATTATTCAAAAATTATACTTATCACAATCTTAAATAAATTACATATGAATGGTCACTTGGCAGTTATTAAATTCCAATTTATTTGGATTGTTGTTCAAGGAAACTGACAGCTTGTCATCAATGGCATTAGAATTGTCTGCAGTAACGCTGATCTTACTTGAGCTATAGGTTGTTTCAGTAATATTGCCAGACACATTACCAATCAAAATGTTTTTGGTTGTTTAATCTTCTCGGCAATACTGTCTTCCACATATGCTTCAGCCACTTTGCTGCTTTTCCAACCACCCAACCGTTTTAACCGCATAATTGGTTGTATTCTAAAGGCATTCCGTTAATTATAAACGGGCCGTTAAAATTAAGATTTCCGTTAACTAGATTTTGCTATTCTAAAGACACTATCCGTTAATAATATCAACGGAGATTCGTTTATGTTATCCGTTTATAAATAAAATTTAAACGGAGAATGATTCATAGCCGTTAATTGTAAACGGACGACATTTAATACATAAATATTTAGAAATATCTAAATTTTAAGCAGAGAATGGCGTTATCATCTTTTACTGTTTGCTCCGACCCTTGGATTCATAAAATGTAATTGAAAACAAGTGCTTAATAAATAATACTCGTACATAACATAAAAAATCGGTTCGATGAAAGATTTTAACAATACAAGAATTATCCATTTTTCGTTCTCAAAAAAATTAAAAATGCTAATGAAACGAGCAGATATTTTACTCTACATTGCAAATCTTGTACTTTACCTAATGTTATAAAATATTCGAGTATTTTCAGGACTGCATTTAATCTTCAGGGGCCCAAGACACAAATGTTCTATTGGTGCCTTTATTTATAATTATTGATTACAACAAAGGATATTTTTATCGCAACAAAGAATAATTTGATTACAACAATGGATATTTTGATTATATTCGAATAATACTGAGAATTTAACGCACATACGTGGCAACCAATAAAATCACGAATTTGTTTCAAATTAAGCCAATGAACGACAAGCTTTACCGATTGTAATCACTAGTGAAAATTAATAAGCGATTATACTTCACTGTAAATAAAAATCCTAGTTGTCATGTAAATGAAAGCTATATTGACAATTGTTTTTTAAACGTCAGAAAGAAAAACTGTGTAAACTCGTGTAAAATGGAAAATTGCAGATGGGGAAATGTATCTACAATAGAGATAACTAACAAAATTGAAGAAAATATCCGAAAAAATACTAAAAAGGCGAAGAAATATGCTTGGGGACAATTTATGGATTTCTGCAAACAAGGAAATTATACATTAGAAGAAGGTACAACCCGTATTCAGCTTTGCAACATGCTTAGAGATTATGCTTATAACATGAAGAAGAAGGATGGTACAGAATATAAAGAAAATGTAATTAAGTTTAATTGGAATGTCACTGCAAAAATGTTGCAAGAAAATTTTTTCAAGGATTATAATGTAAAAATAGATCCTTTTTCGGATTTGGAATTTTTACCTGCCCGTCAAGCTAGAGATACAAAACGAAAAGAACTTCAACGAGATATTGATAATAGAAAAAAAAGTTCTGATGCTTTCACTCCTGAAGAACATTTTCAGTTACAAACCTATTGGTCGGAAGACAATCCGGAAGGCCTACAAAAAAAATTCTATTTCATTGCAGCTAAAGAGTTAGCGTGGAGGGGCAACGAAGGTGTTAATGCAAAGGTTCAATATTTTGTTATTGAAAAAGATAATTTTGGAAACCAAACGGGCCGTATAGAATATAACCCTATCTTTACGAAAACGAAACAAGGAGGATCAAAATCATGTTCAGAAAGTAAGTGGTTAATTAGTAATAAAACAAATTCAGATATTTGTCCTGTGCGATTATTTTATAAAATGCTGGATAAACGTCCTAACCAAATAACAACTGATCGTCTGTTTTTAACGCCAAATCACAAGTGGAAGTTAACTCATGATGCAGGCTGGTATAAGAATTGCCCCATTGGTATTAATACAATGTCAAAATGGACACAGCAAACTGCAACACAAATTGGTTTAGACACTAAAAACAAGAAATTTACCAATCATAGTCATAGATCTTCAGCAGTTACGCACCTTGCCCAATCTGAAATTACTGAACAGGAACTTATGAAAATAACAGGACACACTAGTTCAAATTCTCTCAAGCCATATTTAAACATGCAATCCAAAAGACATGAAGAAATCCTAAGCAGAATCAGAAACAGCAGCAATACCACTAACGTGAATTCTGGATCTAATATCAACACCACCAATATGAGATCTGAATCAAGTGAACAATCGATGTTCTTCCAATGTACTTTCAATGTACAAAATTTTAATTGTGGTAATCTTTAATTTGTAGTAGCTATGTATGTTGTAATAAATAAATACTATTTTTATTGAGTATCATTTGCTTGTTAAATTCTCACGCAAAATACAACTCGTGACATGACCATTGCCAAATTATTTTTTTGACATAATTTTGAATAGTTGTTATGGCAATAGGAAATACAACTCGTGCTGCGCACTCGTTATATTTCCATTTCCATAACAACTCATTAAAATTAATGTCAAAAAATAATCGGCAATGTCCATATCACTTGTTATATTACTTATGATTAGATGAATGAATCTAATGAAGAAAATTTCATTAATATTTGCGAAGAATTAAGAATCAAGCTCATACTGTGTGTTTTATAATTTGTGTAGTTTTTAAAGTGCGCATGCGCCTATATTTAATTGTGGCCCATTGTGGTTCATTTTCTCGATACTGTAGATTAGCTTGGTGGTGTCTATAATTTCAAGATAAATGTTGGGGTTGGGTGTTGGGGACCTCCTTCATTATTACTTTAGCTGCGCTTAATAAGTAACGAATTATGATTTTATAGATTTTTTTTTTATTTTATGTCCATTTTTTCCAAATTTACAATAATATTTATTTATTTATTTATTTAACCAGTCCTACAGAACATAAAGTTCCAGTTACAGGATGATTTTACACCAAAAAAGAATGATACAATAATAAACCTTGCATAGTAACGGTACACAAAAACAATAAAAAAAATACAAGTTAATAAACTAATTAAATAATATGCTTTTTACCTTCCGTCACCTTTAGGTAAGGAAGGTATTGTCTTTGGTCAAAAAATTCGGTGGTGAGTTTTTAATGAATAAGCACGTTTTAAGGTCCCTAGAATACGATTTTACTATTTTTACGATGATGTCTGTATGTGTGTGTGTATGTGTGTGTGTATGTATGTGTGTCCGGGTGTGTGTATGTAACAAAATTTTCGTCTGCGATAACTCTAATACTACAATTCCAAAAATTATAATTCTTTCGTATTCCTCTTCGTTGCATCCATATGAAGAGCTGATTAGATTTTGGTTATAATTGGTCAACCGGAAGTGCTCTCATTTGAAGATTTTAACAGTTTTTCTTGAAAAAACGATGTTAAATATCATTTTTTCACATTTAATGTTATTATAAATATTAAAGAACATTGCATTCTCTATTCGACTTGACAGCATTTAATACTTCATATTAAATGGATATAGAGTTATAAAATTATATTGAAATTAAACTTCATAAATTAGCCAGCTATGCTAGAAACAGATAATATATTAAGAAAATTCTGATTGAAAGATGTCAGTGTCAAGTGCAATTGACATATTCGTAGTATATTAGTGTTAGGATCATTTTGCTCGAAATTATCTGTATGGAATTAGTATAAAATACATACAACTGTCGAATGGTAATGTACATACAAGAAATTTAGAATCTTTTGCAAGGAACTTTCTGTATGGATTTTATAGAAAATACATACGCATTTACGAAAATTCTACCGGTAGGTACCGCATCTACCGACTGTGTTCGAAAGCATGAGTGGTAAAATGTTACCGTGTTCGAAAATTGTTCAATATCTACCAGATCCATCTACCGGATTCATGAAGAATCTAAACTCAAAAAAAGGTAGTGATGCAAAGCGAAGCGCGCGCGGTAAAAGTGGAAATGTGTTCAAAGTAGGGCTCTGCTCAGTTTGTTAACTACGTCAAATTTCTAACCTGTTTTAAACTTTCAGATTTTTTCATAGGTTATGGATCTACCCTGTTTACCAGTTGCGTTCTTAAAATATCGATTCCGGTAGCTATAACCTGATAAAAAGCTGTTTACTGGTAACAGTTCGCCGGTAGAATTTTCGTAAATACGTCATATAACTGACGGAAGGTAATGTGCTGGCCACATCAGATTTTTTAGAACATAATATTAAGATATAAACATTCAACAACTAATAATAACAAATAAGAAATAATATATACGAAATTATAAAACATTATTCATAACGAAAAAAATTTTGAAACATTACGTTTGAACACCCTAAATGAAGAAAAAAATACATCAATGTTAAATGGAATGCTATTAAATATAGAACACATTTGATAAATTGGGGATTTCATTTCATAATTAGTTCGTACAATATTAAGTTGAAAAGTCACCTTATTTCTATCTAGTTGTTAACCGGGGTACTTTTATAGGAAGAAAATATACAATAATATCAAAAGGTTATGAAACTGACAATTTTGACATTTATTATACCTCGTTCCATTTACGCCATTCAGTATTGCAGAGCATAGGGAATAGTTTTGACCTCTCTGATTGGCTGAAATTTGAGACAAGAGACAAGTTTACCCAATGTAATTTCGGCTACTTCAAGATTGCGCTGTTGCCAGCTCCATCTACTGAATGGCTTAAATGGAACAGAGTATACAACAAAGTATTTACCTACCAACATACCAAAGATTATTTTGAAGAATATATTCATTATTGTGATTATTTATTGATATAAATTTATTACAAAATAGTATCTCTAAATTTATGTATCACAAATATCTGTTTAGATCTTAATATATTTTGTTAGTATCAAAATATAAATATGTTGACATTTATAATTTGACAACACTCCCCTACAGTAGCAAACGGATCCGTTTATTATATTAATTTTAACGGCTCCGTTGAAATGTCATATTGTGAATAGAATATTTAGCGGAATCCGTTAATAAGAAATATTTTAACGGAATCCGTTTACATAATATATTTTAACGGATTGTGTTTAGAATACACCCAAATATCTGCTCCCGCGTTTGCCAACAATGTGGCAGATGTCCTACGCATGCTATGCCCAGTAAACTTTTCTGCATCTGGAAGCTTCAGAAATTTCGCAATTCGCTGCGGAATACTAGCAAAGAAATGCTCTCTACATACTTGTCTAGTACATTTTCCTTTTCTATATGACAGAAAGAACCTACGATTTTCCATATTCAACGGACTTTCGGAACAATGCAACAGCATTAACAACATCTCCATCAGGAATAACAGTGAACACACGATTTACATGGGTTTTTGTATTCGGAATAGTAATCACAAGCAAAGCATCCTTATCCTCAATATCATCAATCGTAATATTTGCTAGTTCCTTTCCACGACAAGCACCAGAAATTGCGAAAAGGAAAGCAACCTTTATCATCGTTGTTAAAACTTTCGCCTTCTTCCCTTCATAACCAACATTTTTCTGTCTAATAAACGCAATGACTGCCATATTCACTTATTTTGACTTTTTCCTTTATCTCTAAACAAGTTCTAAGCGTAGAGTAATGGGTCCAAAGCGAAGCTGCTGAATAAATTTCTGCCTACAAGTCAAGGATACATACAATAAGACAAACATTGTTAATACGAGTTAAATTACCTTTCTTTTGAAATACGCAAGAACTATTGGTTCTGCAGCTCCTTTTGCAACGTCCTTGTCAATTATGAATAAACTATTTTTCACGAAAGATGACTATTCAAGGTCATTTTTGAGCCGTCTGATACAATATTACTTGCAGATAACTTCATTGCATTTCGTATGCATAGGCGTGCAAC
Source organism: Harpalus rubripes (assembly GCA_963082715.1). Taxonomy (NCBI): domain Eukaryota; kingdom Metazoa; phylum Arthropoda; class Insecta; order Coleoptera; family Carabidae; genus Harpalus; species Harpalus rubripes. The sequence continues at coordinate 8,253,789 of OY720463.1, forward strand.
ATGAAATATTTACGGACACATTTTAACTGAAAAACTAATAGTAATTCATTTGAGAACTATGTTTCTTTCTAAATAATGTCTTTCTGAAAGATTTTTGTTCTTCACTTATGTTTTTGCAAAATATAAAAACATAGACTTAACTTATAAACGTTATAAACCAAGGAATAATAATTTGATTTAAACGTCAACGCCACTGGGTAAATATTAGCACAGAGGGCAGTGTAGTAGATAATTAGGTATCTGTAATTCTACGACATATGTCATTATTATTTATAGTGTGTTAGAAAGTAATGCCACTATTTACGTATATCTGTCACAACACATAAATTAAATAGACATAGGTCAAATAATCTTTTTCTTTCTAATACAAAATGTTGCTAAGCTACTGCTATAAAATTCTGTGTATTCTTTCTTCGAACAAATGACCTTGAATAGTCATCTTTCGTGAATAATAGTTTATCTTAATATCCTAATTAAATAAATAGCTATTAATATGTAATGACCAGAACTCTCAATCTCCTTTTCTTTTTGTATGGGATGTTGTCTCGATAGCAAATAAACGTTGAATTAAATTGAATAATAATCTCAGAATAAGGTACGTACAGTTTGCGGATACTTGTTTTGTAAATTCTCAGTATCTCTAACACAATAAAAAATGCTTAATATCACATCACGAATAATCTGACGTTTGACAATGACAATTTACACCCGCGACAAAAGCGCTTCTAGAGACACGAAAAATCATTATTGTTGCTTTTTTAGGCCAAGTTGGCCGCCATGTCGGTACTTTAGTATAATATCTACTGGCTTTGCGACGGCATCGCGAATAGCACAATTCCATTTTTAGAGCACGTGTATGCTACAACACTAGCGCCGCCATCGGTAGTTTTAGTCGCCAATAAATTAAATTTACACAACATAATATCTATATTTTACGCAAATAACTAAAAGTGTAAATCAAGCTTTATCTTACAATGCCATCTATGATACAAATTGTAATACAAAAATAAATTTTTGTAGTAGAGTTGCAACTGTATTTGAAATATTTTCTAATTATAACAGCTACAAATTTATTGTTTAGTGAAAGTGAATAGATAATTGTTATTAAACATGAGTTCAATGATTGATTTGTGCTTTATGTGTTCAAATGAAAACAAATGCAACATTGTGGACAAAACCATGGACAACAAAATTGCTTCTCAAGTAGAATATCTGATGCCTGAAATTGTAAGTACCGAATTATTTTACTTTTCTTTAAGGGTATATATTTAATAACTTAGGACCCTATATTGAAAAACGAAGTCATATTAATATATTAACCTCAAAATTGTAGACATTTTCGTAGTCAGTCGTAGCTATCCGGCGGATCTCTGGACCCTTTAACTTTAGCCATTTAGTGTGGCTATACTTCATAATATACATTATAGAATAATATAAAATAGGTGGAATAAAACAAATGTTTTTAACGTTTCAAAGTCTTTGGAAGGTTAAAGTAACTAGCTGACTAGCGAACCTATTGGGAGAAATATTGTGCTAAGGCCCTTATTAATTTGTCTATCAGACCCACAGGATAACTATTATTAGCTGCTATATACAGTGTAGGATTCAAGTATAGCATATTTAAAAAAAAAAAAAAATAGCGAACTCTACCGTTTAAAAAAAATGCTATAAAACGTCGATTTTAATTTTTTAAAATACATATTAATATGTGCGATTAACCTTCCGACTTTCATTTGTTTTTAAGTTATAATGTCATCACAGAAAAATTAAATGGCAAAATAGATTTTTAGTAGTGGAACTAGCCTAACCTCGGCTTCGCCGAGTTTACCCTAGGGCTCCGCCGATAGTGTTTTATAATAGTTTATACGTACATCCAATCTGTCTACGTACAATTTAAAACCAAAGTGGTAACGCCAACAGTCTTGTCAGATACCCAAGGTCCCCGTTCTATCAAACGAATTAGCGTTATGCATAAAATAGAAGCCAATCAACCTGTTATAAATTTCCACACTTGTGTCTAAAAGTTCGTAACCAGACCTCTCATTTGATACCAAACACGACATATTTCTAGCACCTTTATACAGAAACAAAAGCCGACCGAGATGTCTATTTGTTGACACTTCTATGTTATAGCCCTGTAGAAAAAAATTCACTTGATCCTAATCACGACATGGTTCTGACAACTTTATGTGAAAAACAAAAGCCGGTCAAGTTGATGTCAAAATTTTGAAAGTTCTATAGTTTAGCCATGCAGAAAACTTTTCATTTAATACTAAACAGGATATACAGGTGTTTCATATAAGAGTGCAAGGCGTAGGAGTATGAATTCTGATACCAAAAGGGGGAAAAATCCCAATAAACATTGGTGCTATAACGCTGACTAACAGAGATACCCAGGATTTTTTTTTTTTAAAAAAAAAACAGGAAATAGGTTAGTTTTATTTATTTTGTATTGGGTCATAAATAATTATTTATAAAAAGAATCCGAGAGCAAGTGTTCAAAATGAAAGCCATTACATTCAATAAATAAATCAGTATTATATAAAAATACTACGGTAAATTATTAAAATATTACATTTTTATTAAATACAGAGAGCTTGGCAATACTTTTTTGAATTAGAAATATTATCAAAATATTAAATAACAGGTGTAATAATTAAATAATTATCGGATAGAAATGAGTAGAATTTTTAATTAATTAAATCTCATTTAAATTTTAAATGAATTAAACAAATGCCATCAGCCAACTATTTTCTATTTCAGTATTACGCTTCATTTAAGATAAATCCTCGGTATCTCTGTTATGAAGCGTTCTAGCACCAATGTTTATTGGAGTTTTTTTCATGTTGGTGTCTAGAATTTATCCTCCGAAGTCTTACATAGTTAATTGAAACATCCTGTATTTCTGACAAATTTATACGAAAAACAATAAATGTTTTCTCAGGGACTGTCATAGAGAATTGTCAAAAATACGACAGCTCGATCGGCTATTGTTTTTTTTTATAAAATTGTCAGTAATATTTCGGAAATGTAGTATCTATAGCTGAGTGCACGATGTATAATGTATTACAAAGAATGGCTAAATAATTGGGTTAGTTCATACAGTATGTTGCTAGATGTCAGGTTTTTTGCGATCCGGTTTTTACAAATATTTAAAATAGTAAATTATTCCTATATATCGCACAATATTTTATATTTTCAATACATTACCTTTTATCTTTTGTCAGTTCTATGTATGTATTTTGGACAAATTCCATACAGAAGGCTTCTATATTTTCAGTAAAATTATAAAATAAACATTATGTCATGTACTTGACACTGACATCTTTCAATCAGAATTTTCTTAATCGTAGTACCTGTTTCTATGGTTATAGCATGGCTGGTTGCTACAAAATTGCACATTTTGGCACCTTAAAAAGACTATGGCCCGTATTTTTACATCTTAAAGTAGCGCTACTTTCGAAAAATCGCTACTTCAACTGTTAAATGTCAACTTTAACATTAAAATTAGTGGTAGGATCTGATTAAAACATATAATAAAATGTGCATTTTATGCGAGCAAACAGGACAAAATGTCCCAATTACAGGATAAATATAAACATAATACAGGATGCCCATTTTATATGTTCCCGCCTAAAATTTTAAGAAGAAGCAAAACCAAATACATTTCATAAGCCACTTGATTAATATTAGTACTTTAAATCGAATAATCACAGTAGGTATAAGAGCAAAACAAAATTTTAAAAACCAACTCACTTATGAAATGTATCATGGATTGCCTAAACATGAATTTTCAGGCGGGAACTTTTAAAATGCGCAGCCTGTATTAGTAACATGTATATGAGTACACAATACTAAATTTAAAGATAAAAATAAATCAAACAAAACTAAAAGATGTGATATTTTAATTCTAGAGTAAACAGTTTACAAACTGCAGAAAAGTAAGTACTTACATTACATTAGATCTGAACTTTTACAACGAATTTGAAAATATATCAATAAAGTTTGGATTGTTAATAAGGGGATAGAATGCAAAAATCATAAGATGACTTTTCTGGCTCATGCTGTATGATTATGTAATTTAAAAGATTTTTTATTAGTACGATACAATAATTGGGAATAAAAGAATTTTAATATAGATAATTTTAACGTAATATAAGAAAATAAAACACAGATTAAATTCTGTACCGTTTTAAGATAGATATCGAATTATGTATAATCTGAAAAAATTTTAAACGTAATAAGAAAATCAATTACAAAAAAGGAACAGATTAAAACATACTATCTAAAATTATGGAATTGTCTTGTTCCAGATTTTATGATTTTCCTGTAGGATTTATTTTTTATTCTTGCCTCTAAATACGTATTAGATATTGTACATGTGTTCTTTGGCGACTGTGATGTTTATTATGTCTTTCTCAGCCTGACATTGTTAAATCTATTTACAAAATAAAATATATAAATTAACAATAAACATACGTCTTAAAATAGGTAAAATAGGTATAGCCTTTCTTCACTGTGTACAGAGTTCCTTTATGGTGCCCTCATTTTTTTTTATTCTGTAGTGTTTAATCCTTTGTCCTGTGTTTAGCACCAAATCTTTTTGGGTTTCATTTAAACACGTATATTCTGTTTTGCAAGTTTACTTCCAGACTATGTTTTTAGTATTGATACGACATGCATAATTTGTCATTAACATATCAAATATGACATGACAATGTTTATCTTTTTAATTTTGTACATCGATTGTGATATTATTCCTACCTTTCTGATCCTTTTCGACGTGTTTCCTTAATACATTTTCCAAAATTCTATTTACAAAATAAAATATGTAACATAATAATAAACATGGCTTAAAATCATTACATATACCTACCTTGTTAAATTCATCATCTTTTCTTTAATTATTACATATTATTTAAACATTTTATTGCATTTAAAAGGCAGAAAACTGATAATTTGTCATCATTGACATTGACATAACAGCGTTTATCGTCTTAAATTTTCAAGGAAAACTGTGATCGTTACTGTGAAAAATATTGTTTATTTAGAAATATTTGGTTTTTACCTAGTTACTTATGACACATTTGGTAACACTGTCCAAGTACATTATGAACCGTCAAATTTTATAATTTTTAATTAAAATGGTTTAGGCCTTTTTTACCTGTGCGGATATAATTGCCCATTCTCAAAATTTATAATTATGAATTAAACTTCTTTCAAATTGTCTCCATTTCATAAATATTTCCATTTAAAGGTTCAAAATGACATGACAAACATGGCGTTCTTCGTCTTAAATTTTCAAGGAAAACTGTGATCGTTACCGTGAAAAATATTGTTTCTGTCCCAATTTTCAATCTTTAATAATTTTTTACTCGAAAACTATGCATCCTACAGAAATTCGTCCCATTAGAAGGGCCCTGAAGCCAATCATTTCCTACAATTTGATACAAATTTCATGAAAATCGGTCGCACCGTTTAAGCTGTAGCCTTGTCTAATGTTTGACGATCGTCTTGATTAAAATATATAACTATAGAAAGTGAATCATGCCTTTTAGTATTAAGGATTCGATAGTGATTTTTCTTCCCTTTATGATCTATGCAAATAAATCATAAGGATGCATAAGAAAAATTCTGAGAAAAATTGAGTTGATAATTTAATAATAATGAATAATTAAGATACATAGGTTTCATTTTTCAGTTTAGAATGTTTCGTTTATCATATTTTATAATATATAAGTACCGTAATACCAACATCTAATGTTTAAAGATATAAAAAAATATCATATATAATATCATAAGTGGTTAATTTTTGCCGGAAAATTTTCAGATTGTTACGAGAGCTTGTTGCCTAGCTATTTATTGAGTGACTAAAAAATCACGAGTTGTCAAACGAGTGATTTTTGATCAATGTCACGAGATAAATTGGCAACAGGTTCGAGTAAAGCAATCGGAAATTTTTTCCAGGATAAAATTTAACCACGAATGATATTCGGATGACTATTTTCAAAATAAAAATCAGGTAATCATTTATATATTTTTCTTCTTCACAAAAATCTTCTAATTTTTATTGTGTTTTGAGGTGTTATATTTAAGTTTGCTTTTTCAACGTTTTAAATAGATTCCTGTCCGAATCGACTCGTTTTTAATAAAAACTGATAACACTGAAAATATACACAGTTTGACAGATAAGTAAACAATATGTTTCTAAAACGTCAAAAAAATTTTGCTTATCAAAACTCACTTGTGAAAATACGACATCTCATTGGCTTAAAGGATGAGATAAAAATTTTGTGACGGTGTTTTGTCGAAATGAAACTTGGTAACTAGGAAGAATCCTGAATTTGGATTGATTAAATTGTTTGCGCTTGTCACTGGTAGGTGAATAGGATGTAAAACAAAGTGAGGTTCTATACAATACTGGTCTTGTTTAGTACAACTTTTATGAACATATTTTTACAATGAAAATTTATGTTTCAGACAATCATCAAGAGAGGGCTACCGCTGCGCTTCTGTTCCATTTGCGCACAGAATATTCATTTGTTTAGTACATTTAAGAAAACCTGTGTGGAAAGTAACCTACGTCTGGAAGCGTGGATTAAGGAGGAACAGGACAACATAGATGTGGCAGATAAGTGTACCAAAACAAATATTAGAGAGGAAGATGAAGAAGAAAGTGATAATTTATATGTAAAATATTCATTCTTAGACGAAATTTTTATTAAAGAAGATCCGCTACCATCCGATGGTGATTATCGTGATCTGAAAGAAATACTAAAGGAGGAGAAAACACTGCAAACAGGCACTCACCTTTATGAAATCTTAAATAAAAATAATAATCTGGGCGATATTTTGATGAAAGAAAATCCTCAACCAGAAAATCTGTATTTCGGAGAATGTAGAGTTGTACTTGAAAGACTTGACATGAGCGACAAAATGGATCAAAATTCTGTTGATAAGGACAACGAAAGTGATGATAATTCTGACGACCCTGACGATGTGGTTTCTGTTAATAATGAAATTAACTCTGACGAAAATGTTTTAGTAACTGGTAGGGCAGGTCGTAAGAAAACTTATAATGATTTATCTTATTTGAAAAATGATCATATGAAAATTCATATTGGCAAAAAACATTTCCAGTGTAATGTATGTAAAAAACGGTTTTCATCTAAACGAAGCTTAAACAGACATATTAAAATACACACTGGAATAAAAGATTTTCAATGTGATGAATGTAAAAAAAGGTTTACACAAAAATGCAGCTTAATTAGACATGTGCAACTACACACTGGGGTAAAAGATTTTCAGTGTAATGAATGTAAAAAATGGTTTATACAAAAATGTCACTTAACTGAACATATGAATATACACATTGGTGTAAAATATCAGTGTAATCTATGTAAAAAATGGTTTTCAACAAAATCAAGCTTAAAGCAACATATAAAGTTACACACTGGAGTAAAAGATTTTCAGTGTAATGAATGTAATAAATGGTTTCTATATAAATCAAGATTAATTAATCATATAAAACTACACAACTGAAGGAAAGATGAAAATATTGTTTTTGTTTTGATGGATTTTTGAGCTATTAAAATTAATTTTCTTATACTTCTTTTTGTTGTACTTTTCCTATGTACACCGTTTCATCATTTTTTGTCACAATGAGATTTTTTGCATTAATGAGTTTATCAGTCACTTTTTCGCATTAGTGCGAAAGTGACCAAATCCATCAATCTGCGATAGACTGTCGTTTTTTACAATAATGCAAAAAGTGCCAGCTAACTTCTATCATAATTTATTTTTACCTTCCGTCACTTTTAGGTAAGAAAGGTATTGTCTGGTCCAAAAATTCGACCGTAAGTTTTTAATAATTAAGCATGTTTTAAGGTCCCTAAAATATGATTTTACTATTTTTATGATGATGTGTGTGTGACAAATATTTCTACGTCGATAACTCCAACATTACAATTCTAAAACTTCTCTAGATCCATATAAAGAGCTGATTAGATTTTGGTTTTATTTGGACGACCGGAAATACCCTAATTTGAAGATTTTAAGTTATTTTTAATGTTATTAGAATAATAATATAATAATGCTTTATTTTGTCATACAAAAAAGATCTGATGTAAAGAAAGTTCAGTACAAAATCACCATAAAAAAAATATTCTAGCATTTTTTACTCATCAGATAAATGCATACATTAAAGTATTAGCCATAACCCAAAACAATTTCTATACTTTTGTAGTATTGCTAATATTTAAACAAGATGAAAATAAGTCGCCTGACGGTGGTAACCAGTAATTTCTTAATTATTTATAAATGGAATAATAACATAGAATAGGTTTCAGGTCGTCAGGTACATTCGAATTACAAATTTTACACATTTCCTTAAGGTTGATTTTATACACAATATTATGAATAACTATTCTGATCATTATAATATACTTAATTGAGCAATTCAAACCCAATAACCTTTATAAGCGATATGCACGTTTTGAGCGTCAGCGCCTCTAACGGCTACATTGGCATTTTTGGTTACCGAATCAATTTTGACATTTCGAGAAAGTGATACAATTTTATTTTGTGTTTTTGCTATTGTGCATACATATTATACATCATAGTATATTGAAATGAATAAAGAAAATATTTAAAATGCTATATATGTGATGTGACAATCAAAAAAGTCAAAATACCACCGAAGGTACTGTGGCAGAAAATATAATTTTTCTTACAATATGTGCGATTTCTGTAAACCATTTTATCATATTTAAATTTATATTATAATTTATAATATTAGTTGAATGTTACAAAATACACAATACATGGAAATTGAAATTAAAAAGTTGGAAAACTTGAATGATCTTTCTTTTATATTCGCAATAAATGAAGAAGATTCTTCATTGAAAATATACCAGGCTCTAAGTGGAATCAGTTGCACAAGCTCGGAAAAGAAAATACAAGAAAAATATGAACCATGCGAATTTCTATCTTTAACATTAACATTACATGTACAAAATCTATAATAAATAGACGAATAATGTCTAAAATAGACTTTTATTTCATATAACTGCAAGTATTATACAATTTTATGACAATTTTCTGCTTCTTGTATTATATTTTCTTCAAATATTAACTTAAGAAACACATTTTTATATAATTCATTACTGCAATCAGACGACTATTATTGGAATTTTATTCATACGATAAGCATCTTTTACAATGAGAAAATATGTATACCTAAAATAATTTATCATGTTAGTAGAAGAAAAAGTTATTTTTTCTACAGTCTATATGCAAAGAAGCCATTTGCGCTCTCTTTTGTCAACGCAAAATGTCACTTTGCCGCTCTAGAGCGACAAAGTAGAAAAACGCTCGCTCCTCAAATTTCTAACTATACAATGTTGAGAAATGTTACTTGGCTACATTCTTAATGGAAACGTTTAGTCAGGAATTAATGACACTGTAGTTACACATTCCCCACTTAACAAGTCAATCTGACATATAACTGCTCTGTCGGTATGTTACATAACCAAACAAAGTGCCGCACTGCTGTGAAAATAAAATAGGGCATTCATTTACAAAAACGATAGTATAAAATGCTTAGATTAGATTGAAGCAATAGCTCAAGAAGAATGGAAAATACCGATAAGTAAAAATAAATAAAAAGTAAATTTTTGTTATGGTGGAGGACCCCATTGTGGCGACTGTAGAAAAAATCTTGTGTGTGTTTCGAGCGCAAATGGACATTGTCGATTTCGAGAGAATGCCTCGCTCCTGCGTCGCGCGGCAACAAGCTCTCAATCGACAATGTCACATTTTGCGCTCTTAATACACAAATAGCTATTCTAAAACATCTGTTCCTCATATAATCTTCTAGGAAATTTATAAAATTTGGTACTTCAATCGGTAATTTTGTGAGAATTATTACATCCCCCAATGCATCACATAATATTTGACATCCTATCATTCGCATTTATTGCAAATATTTTATAAAATAGAAATATAATATTGTTTGAAATGAATAACATGATATCAAAACAGTAACTTTTCAGAGCACGTGTATGCTATAACACTAGCGCCATCGGTAGTTTTAGTCGCCAATAAATTAAATTTACACACAACATAATATCTATATTTTACGCAAATAACTAAAAGTGTAAATCAAGCTTTATCCTACAATGCCATCTATGATACAAATTGTAATACAAAAATAAATTTCTGTAGTAGAGTTGTAACTGTATATGATATATTTTGTAACGTATTTTGTAATTATAACTGCTACAAGTTTTTTTGTTTAGTGAAAGTGAATAGATAATTGTTATTAAACATGAGTTCAATGATTGATTTGTGCTTTATGTGTTCAAATAAAGACAAATGCAACATTGTGGACAAAACCATGGACAACAAAATTGCTTCTCAAGTAGAATATCTGATGCCTGAAATTGTAAGTACCTAACTATTTTACATTTCTTTAAAGGTATTAATTTAATAACTTGTGAACCTATATTGAAAAACGAAATATTAATGTATTAACCTCAAATATATTGTAGGCGTTTTCGTAGTCAGTCAGAACTAGCTATCTGGCGGATCTTTGGACCACTTAACTTTAGCCATAATGTGTGGCTATACGTCATAATTTACATACCGTGCGTTTTATTTAACTTGAAACATGGGATTTGCATATCCTTAGTAACCAAATGACAGCAATGTTATAAGAGCGTTCCATTTAAAATAGAACAGCAAATAAAATATGTATAGTATTATTCACGAAAGATGAACCGTCTGATATAATATTACTTGCAAATCTTATACTTTATCTAATGTTTTTAAATATTCAAGTATTTTCAGGACTGCATTTAATCTTCAGGGGCCCAAGACACAAATGTTCTATTGGTGCCTTTATTTTTAATTATTGATTACAACAAAGGATATTTTTATTGCAACAAAAAATATTTTGATTACAATAATGGATATTTTGATTATATTCGAAGAATACTGATAAGAAGATGAATGAATCTAATGGCGAAAATTGCATTAATATTTGCGAAGAATTAAAAATCAAGCTCATAATGTGTGTTTTATAATTTGTGTAGTTTTTAAAGCATATGCGCCTATATTTAATTGTGGCCCCGCGTATGTTTATTTTCTCGATACCGTAGATTAGCTTAGTGGTGTCTATAATTTCAAGATAAATGTTGGGGGTCTTCTTCATTATTACTTTAGCTGCGCTTAATATGTAACGAATTATGATTTTATAGATTTTTTTGTTTTATGTCCATTTTTTTTCCAAATTTACAATAATATACAATATCAAAAGGTTATGTAACTGACAATTTTGACATTTATTACAACAAAGTATTTACCAACATTCCAAAGTTTATTTTAAAGAATATATTGTTATTATGATTATTTCTTGATATAAATTTATTACTAAATAGTATCTCTAAATTTATGTATCACAAATATCTGTTTAGATCTTAATATATTTTGTTATTATCAAAATATAAATATGTTGACATTTACAATTTGACAACATTGCTCTACAGTAGCAAACGGATCCGTTTATTATATTAATTTTAACGGATCTGTTTAAATGTCATATTGTGAATAGAATTTTTTGCAGAATCCGTTAATAAGAAATATTTTAACGGAATCCGTTTACATAATATATTTTAACGGATTGTGTTTAGAATACACCCAAAAGGCAGCTAATCTATTATTCACAAAAGATGACTAAATATTCAAGATCATTTGTGAGCCGTCTGATATAATATTACTTGCAGATAACTTCACTGCATTTCGTCCCCATAGGCGTGCAATGCGAAATATTTATGAATACATTTTAACTGAAGAAATAAATGTAAACTATTATTCACGAAAGATGGCTATTCAAGGTCATTTGTTCGAAGAAAGAATACACATCACTTTATAGCAGTAGCTTAGCAACATTTTGTATTAGAAAGAGAAAGATTATTTGACCTACGTCTATTTAATTTATGTAGTGTGCCACATATACGTAAATAGTGGCATTACTTTCTAACACACTATAAATAATAATGACATATGTCGTAGATTTACAGATACCTAATTATCTACTACACTGCCCTCTGTCCTAATATTTACCCAGTGGCGTTGACGTTTTCCTCAAATTATTATTCCTTGGTTTATACATTAAATCTACGTTTTTGTATTTTGCAGAAACATAAGTGAAGAACATAAAACTTTCAAAAAGGCATTATTTAGAAAGAAACATAATTTTCAAATGAATTACTTTTATTTTTTCAGTTAAAATGTGTCCATAAATATTTCATGTTGCACGCCTATGCATACGAAATGAAATGAAGTTATCTGCAAGTAATGTTATATCAGATGGCTCACAAATGACCTTGAATAGTCATCTTTCGTGAATAATAGTTTACCTACTTTATTTGATAATTTTGTTTCTTTTAAAATAATATTTTTCTCAGAGTTTTATCTTCTCCTACGTTTTTGCATAAAACAAAAATATAAACTTGACGTAAACCAAAAAATAATAATTTGATTTAAATGTCAACGTCACTGGATAAACGTTAGTACAGATGGCAGTGTAGTAGATAATTACATGTCTGTAACTCTACGACAAACATCACTGCTATTTTTAGTCAACTAATCTTTCTTTTTCTATTACAAAATGCTACGGCCATAAAGTGCTGTGTATTCTTTCTTCGAACAAATGACCTTGAATACTCGTCTTTCGTGAATAATAGTTTATTTTGATTTTTAATCATTATAAAACAACGAAAAATGGCGTCTTTCAAAGACGTTTGTAAAATGTTTAGAATAACGTACATTCAACGTTATTGCTATAAATACTTTTTATAAACATTTTTACAACAATACATGGGATTAATAATAATAATAATAATAATAATTGTTGAAAATATATTTGTCTTGCAAAAAACAAATCGTACCTAAAAAATAAACATGTGTAAAAAAAGAAAAATGTATAAAACGCATAACTAAAAAGAAAATATCACTTCTGAAATTATAAAAATAAATCATCTAGTTCATTAGGCAAAAGGTAACAGGTATCGCAGCAATATCATTTGTTTCTAAGAATAGGGCGCGAGCAGACACGTGACTCGAGCGTCCTTGACATGCTAGGAATCAGCTGATTTGTGTGCGCTTGTCATTTTGACAAGACCAATGTTTTGACATTTTAATTTTGAACTATTGAGAAGTTATTTTTTTAATTTCATGTCTTACTGCTTGAAAATTGTACATTAATAACATTTTAGCAGTTCAAAATCAAAATAAGTCAAAACATTGGTCTTGTCAAAGTGACACTGTTCTTGTCAAAACGACATGCGCACACAAATCAGCTGATTCCAAGTACGTCAAGGACGCCCCGAGTCACGTGTCTGCTCGCGCCCTATTCAATCACAAAAATCTGGTCTGGCCAACACAATACCTCCCACCATTACCTGGTAGTTTATTTCTTATAATATAGTCCAATCTAATCCAAGTAATTACCTTTTTTAAAACCCCTTAACAGGATTAAATCCCAATTACAGAGTGGGTTCACATTCACACACATCCATGCCTTAGTGGGATTCGAACCCAGAGTCCTGAGGGCCCTCATGTCATGAGGCGTTGCTCTAACCATTGAGCCACCGGAGCTATAATAAAATGAAGATTAAATTTTAAATATCGGGGTAAAATAGAGTTCACTAATCCAAAAATGAGGATTAGCTTAAATATTTTTGCGAATCGTTAATGCTGGAAACTGTATTGATTTCCTTTCCTATTGTTCTATTTACTTTTTCTTTTTTAAAACGTTATTAATATTATTTTGAAATGATTAGTTCTTTGATAGTGACATTTATCTGTCATTTATATACATTTGAATAACTGTGTTTTGTTTGTTTAAAGCGTTGGCTTTGGGATTTAAATTATAGATAATTTTATAAATTTATCCGTAAAATATATATAAAAAGTATTAATGCAGATCTATAGAAAATTTAATAATCTTTAATTTTTATAATAACATTAATCTCGAAAAAATCTGATGTGGCCAGCACATTACCTTCCGTCAGTCTATGTATGTTGTACAAATTTCATACGGAAAGTTCCTTGCTAAATTAAATATTCTATTTCTTGTACATTACCTTCCGGCAGTTGCATGTATTTTATGCAAATTTCATACAGAAAATTATTATTTTGTGTCGTTTTCTATATACAGTGTAATGTATCTGCAGAAATAAAAGATTTATTATTATTATTTCTTGTACATTACCTTAAAGCAATTGTATGTATTTTATACAAATTCCATACAGAAAGTAAAAGATCCTATATTTCCAGTAAAATTATAAGACACTATGTCAATTTCACTTGACACTGACATTTTTCAATCAGAATTTTCTTAATATAGTAACTGTTTCCAGAGCTATGGCTACTTTATGAAATTTAATTTCTTTATAATTTTTTAACTCTATATCCATTTAATATTAAGTATAAAATGCAATCAAATCGTATAGATAATAAAATATTCTTTAATATTTATAATAACATCAAATGTGAAAAAATTATAGTTAACAAAGTTTTTGTCAAGAAAAACTGTTAAAATCTTCAAATGATGGTACTTCCGGTTGACCAATTGTAACCAAAATCTAATCAGCTCTTCATATGGATGTAACGAAGAAGTATACGAAAAAATTATAATTTTTGTAACTGTAGTATTAAAGTTATCGCAGACGAAAATTTTGTTACACCCACACACACACACATCCACACACACGCACACACACACACACACACACACACACACACACACACGCACACACACACACACACACATACAGACATCATCGTAAAAATAGTAAATTCGTATTCTAGGGACCCTAAAACGTGCTTATTGATTAAAAACTCATCATCGAATTTTTTGACCAGACAATACCTTCCTTACCTAAAGGTGACGGAAGGTAAAAATAACATTTTTATATTTTGCGTTCATAATGAAGTCATTACGATACGCAGTTTTTTTGTTTTAGACGGTTGGTACTAGATGACGTTTCTTTAACCCATTTTTACCTAATTGATTTTTAGTTAATTGACAATTCATTTTAATAATATAATGTTGAAATTATTATTATTTTTATTTAGGGAAGATTATTTGCATGAAAATGTACAAATGGTTACAAATATAATCACAAATTGAGTAAGTAAATGTTATTGTAGAAGGCGTAAAATATAAAAAATAGTATAAAGAACTCATTTTATAAGACTTTCTTTCGCACTTGTCAATTAGAAAACTCGCTAACTCTCGTTTTCTAAATTTTGACGCGTGCAAAAAAAAAACATGTCTTATAAAACACGTTTTTTAATAAACTATTAAAGGTATTTTTCGAAGAAAAACTGTTTTGAGCTTCTAGTAAAGTGCCATTTCCGGTTATCCGATTGACACCAAATTCTAATGGGCTCTTTCCAGTACAGCAAAAGTTCGAAATACAAGGTTTCAAAACTTTCTGAATGATAGTATTTGAGTTGAGTGAAAATGTTAAAATTGGATTCTAGGGACCTTAAAACGTGGTCATTTACCAAAATCACGATATGCGATTTTTAGCACGATTCCTATACTTCCCTTACCAAGGGTACCGGGAGGTAAAAATGGGGAATAGCATTATTATGTAGTTTTTGGGAAATTAAAAAGAAACTACATAATAAAAGCTAAATAACATTGAGACTATGATCCTTATTGCAATGCAAGTTTGTACATAAAATTCTACTATATTTGATTTACACGGCGCATACCTGAACGCATTTAAAATGCGACTTTTCCCCTTTTTGCAGTGTGGTCTTCATATGTATTTTGATATTAAAAGTAATTGTTAATTTATCTATTACAAAAAAATATACACAAGCCATAACTTTTTATATTTTATAAAAGGATAAGGACATCAAAAGTAGGATTTTTAACTATAAAAAATAATAAGGTCGTAGTGTCTACAATTTTAATTTTAAATAATATTATTTTTTGTATAATACAATTACAATAAAACATTGTCAAAAAATTGGAAATAATTAATTACATACGAATTTAAAGATATACAGGGTGTAAATGAAATAAGTGCATTAAATTTAACCAGTAATGTAACTCGACGAGAGCAACAATATTTCTTAATAACTTTTTTTCTAAGTCTTTTAGATTTTGAGTTAAAATTCTTTAAAGATTTGCTGCATATTTCGGCGCGCGCCCATGGAGAACAAATGGCAGCTGTCGTATTCAAGTGGGATACAAACAGCTCAAAAAATTTCGATTTTCGGTTACACTTGCAGTCACAGTAATTAATAAACGAATCAACGAAAATAACATTTATTATTAATTAATTCGTAATAGTACAATTTTTAAAATAAAGAAATTTAAATTTTGGATAACAAAATTATAAAGTTTTGTATTAAACCAGGATTTAATCATCTGTGAATAGAGGATGACAAGGAGGAAGAGCAAAAGCATAGTTACAAGGAGGATCAGTTATTAGGTTATGAAATGATTATTTATCGTCGACAAATCATAATAGTTTAAATACGTTATCCAAAAAATGTAAGTACAAACTTTTGTCCATTTAAACGAGGTACATGATTACCAATAATTAGTCGTCCATTTATTGTTCCCGCTCAAACATTTTTTAATGAAAATCTTTACAGCATTTTCGTCTGTTGAAATGTGTATTGTGCATAATAAATATACGTTCCCAAGTAAATTCAATCTCATTAATGAACATTATGAGCCATTCCCAAAATCGAAGTCTGCTGAAACCATTGATCTTTTTGCACATGAAATGGATACAACTGTTGCTTTATTTAAAATTGTCGTATGTGACACTTCGTATTGTGATAAAGATGTACAAGATTAACAAATGTGCGAATATTAGGAACAGTATGATTTGGAAACGTTCCGTCTAAATGCGTTGGCAACTTTATAATACTTACTGTCTTTATATCAACCACAAATTCAAATGTAGTAAAGATACGAATAAATAAATAAACCATAGGTAAGTAATTACAATATATGTGTACTCGCTATTTGTAAACGTAAGCATTTTGACAGAATTTTACCTGATAAACAAGTTTATTACTAATGTCAAAATATAATTGCAACAACTGACAAAACTGTCAATTGCTAAAACAAAATTTTTCATAGCTATTGCTACTGCATTCAATTATTAGAAAAATACGTGGACCGACTCGTCAATTTACGGGGTGGTAAAAATGTTAAAAAAATATGCGATTTCGAGAAAAAGTTATTAAGAAATATTGTTGCTCTCGATGAGTTATACTACTGGTCAAATTTAATGCACTTATTTCATTTACACCCTGTATACAGGAAATATTTATGTTAAACAAACAAATCGTGACATTTTTATTACATTAGAAAATAGAATATGTTTATTTAATTTGTTCCTTATACTAGCTTTGTCGGCATGCTCGTTTAAATAAGTCTTCATGGCAAAAGAATAACCACGAATATCTATATACATGTTGGTGAATTTCTTCAAAATTTGTAATTCATTAATTTCTTCACCTAGAGCATGTATACCTAGATGAATCGAATAAATAAATTCAATTTGTCACCAAAATACATTGCATTAGCCAAACTTCTTAACAGGATGTAATTTCTTCTTCATGTTCATCGTTAATTCGTTGAATTGGTACTAGCTGACGCATACGTACTTCTTACTGTTAGAAAGACGTAGCTACCCCACCATGACAGTTGAGTGGATACAGCTCGTGCCGTTGTAAAGAGATAGGAGTCGCCGGTCCATTTTGTATATAGATGTCACTCAATAGGATGTAAAACAAAGTGAGGTTCTAAACTAGACTTGTTTAGGGTCATCGGAAATGATTTCACTTGATAGACAAAAATGAAATATAAAATTCAGTGAAACAAATACTGTACAGGGTGTCTCATTTTGGATGTTTTTTAAGGTATCTCGGGTAATATTAATGATAGAGCAAAACCGTTTGCACATTACAGGGTCAACTTTTCGAGAAAAGTTTAATAGTCACCACAGAAATTTTTATCTTCTTTTGTTTTTGAGATACAGGCAAAAACTCGTTTTTCGCTCATTTTGAAATTATCTCATATCTTATTTATTATGATAGAGGAAAAATGTTTTTACAAAAATTTTACTGTATTTTAGATAGAATAAAATGGCGTAATTATATTTTTTTAAAACTTAATAATTCTCGAGATAAACACAAACTTATGATTTTTTAAATGGGACCCTATGTTGAAAATAGTCTCATCTTTTTGCTTATTTTATAAGCTTTTCAATGATATATAACAATCCTACATTCTTTTGTTTTAAACATTAATAAAAGACGAATTATTAATTTATTGGGGTGAAAATATTGGAAATTATTAAGAAACAAATGAAAAAATTTATTACAGATCATCATTTGTTTATTTTGATTCTATATCTATTAATTGTGTTCTCAAAATTATTCTTAACCAATTATTTTCGGGTTAGTTAAATTACTATTTATCTACGTTATAGTTGGCTTTGACACAATCCGAAAAAAACGGTTAAATATGCCTTTGAAGTAAATAAATTGAAAAAATGAGTAAAACTGAAACAAATACTATTAGAAATATGCAAATGATGATCTGTAATAAATTATTTAATTTGTTTCTTAATAATTTCCAATATTTTCACCCCAATAAATTAATAATTCGTCTTTTATTAATGTTTAAAACAAAAGAATGTAAACTTGTTATATATCATTGAAAAGCTTATAATTTAGGCAAAAAGACGAGACTATTTTCAACATAGGTTTCCATTTAAAAAATCATAAGTTTGTGTTACATCTCGAGAATTATTAAGTTTTAAAAAATCTAAATCCGCCATTTTATTCTACCTAAAAAACGGTTAAAATTTTGTGAAAACAATTTTTCTTTAACTATCATAATAAATAAGATATGATACATTTTCCAAATGAGCGAAAAACGAGTTTTTGCCTGTAGCTCAGAAACAAAAGAAGATCAAAATTTCCTGTGGTGACTAATAAACTTTTCTCAAAAAGTTGACCCTGTAATGTGCAAACGGTTTTGCTCTATCATTAATATTACCCGAGATACCTTAAAAAAACATCGACAATGAGACATTCTGTACATCCTTTATGAATATATTTTTACAAAGAAAATTTATGTTTCAGACAATCATCAAGAGGGGACTACCGCTGCGCTTTTGTTCCATTTGCGCACAGAATCTTCATTTGTTTAGTACATTTAAGAAAACCTGTGTGGAAAATAACCTACGTCTGGAAGCGTGGGCCAAGGAAGAACAGGACAACATAGACGTGGCAGATAAGTGTACCAAAACAAATATTAGAGAGGAAGACGAAGACGAAAGTGATAATTTATATGTAAAATATTCATTCTTAGACGAAATTTTTATTAAAGAAGATCCGCTACCATCCGATGGTGATTATCGTGATCTGAAAGAAATACTAAAGGAGGAGAAACCACTGCAAACAGGCACTCACCTTTATGAAATCTTAAATAAAGATAATAATCTGGGCGATATTTTGATGAAAGAAAATCCTCAACCAGAAAATCCGTACCTCCGTGAATGTAGAGTTGTACTTGAAAGACTTGACATGAGCGACAAAATGGATCAAAATTCTGTTGATAAGGACAACGAAAGTGATGATAATTCTGATGACCCCGACGATGTGGTTTCTGTTAATAATGAAATTAACTCTGACGACAATGTTTTAGTAACTGATAGGGCAGGTTTAATCTATAAGAAAACTTATAATGATAAATCTTATTTGAAAAATGATCATATGAAAATTCATATTGGCAAAAAACATTTCCAGTGTAATGTATGTAAAAAACGGTTTTTATTTAAATCATACTTAAGCAGACATATAAAACAACACACTAGAATAAAAGATGGTCAATGTGATGAATGTGAAAAATGGTTTACACGAAAATATAGCTTAAAACAACATATGCAACTACACACTGGGGTTAAATATTTTCAGTGTAATGAATGTAAAAAATGGTTTTCACAAAAATCAAACTTAAATCAACATTTAAAGATACACACTGGAGTTAAAGATTTTCAGTGTAATGAATGTAAAAAATGTTTTATACAAAAAACTCACTTAACTGAACATATGAATACACACATTGGGGTAAAATTTCAGTGTAATCAATGTAAAAAATGGTTTTCAAAAAAATCAAACTTAAATCAACATATAAAGATACACACTGGAGTAAAATATTTTCAGTGTAATGAATGTAATAAATGGTTTCTATATAAATCAAGATTAATTAATCATATAAAACTACACAACTGAAGGAAAGATGAAAATATTGTTTTGATTTGTTTTTTTGTTTTGATGGATTTTTGAGCTATTAAAATTAATTTTCTTATACTTTTTTTGTTGTACTTTTCCTATGTACACCGTTTCATCATTTTTTGTCACAATGAGATTTTTTGCATTAGTGCGTTTATGAGTCACTTTTTCGCATTAGTGGGAAAGTGACCAAATCCATCAATCAGCGATAGACTGTTGCTTTTTACAATAATGCAAAAAGTGCCAGCTAACTTCTATCATAATTTATTTTTACCTTCCGTCACATTTAGGTAAGAAAGGTATTGTCTGGTCCAAAAATTCGACCGTAAGTTTTTAATAATGAAGCATGTTTTAAGGTCCCTAGAATATGATTTTACTATTTTTATGATGATGTGTGTGTGACAAATATTTCTACGTCGATAACTCCAACATTACAATTCTAAAAATTCTCTGGATCCATATAAAGAGCTGATTAGATTTTGGTTTTATTTGGACGACCGGAAATACCCTCATTTGAAGATTTTAAGTTATTTTTAATGTTATTAGAATAATAATATAATAATGCTTTATTTTGTCGTACAAAAAAGATCTGATGTAAGGAAAGTTCAGTACATAATCACCATAAAAAAAATATTCTAGCATTTTTTACTCATCAGATAAATGCATACATTAAAGTATTAGCCATAACCCAAAACAAATTCTATACTTTTGTAGTATTGCTAATATTTAAACAAGATGAAAATAAGTCGCCTGACGGTGGTAACCAGTAATTCCTTAATTATTTATAAATGGAATAGTAATATAGAATAGGTTTCAGGTCGTCAGGTACATTCCAATTGTGTGATTATATTAGTTTTATATAGATAGCCAGGAAACAAGAGAGTTCATATAATAAAAATAAACTGTCATTCAGCTTGTATATATTATTTGTAATATTTAATAAAGGACAACACATGGTGGCAGCGGAAAGCGAATAAAATTAGTAAGAAAACTGTCGATGATAGGGAGAAGCAATTTACGACCGAAGGCAGCGGAATTTAGACTGAAAAATAATCAATATTCCAGCAGCAAGTGGACAGATTGTAATCCATCAATCAAACAAAAATCTTTTAGAAATTAAATATAAAATCCAAAATAAAGGCGATGGCCAATAATAATATAAAACCTCCAGAGGAGTTTGACTTCACAAATTCGGCGGATTGGCCAAAGTGGATAAGAAGATTTGAACTCTATCGCGAAGTAACTGAACTTAGCGAAAAAACGGGGAAAAAGCAAGTTTCTTCCAATCCACTTAGAAACAGACCATAAGCCTCTAGTACCCATCTTTTCGTCAAAAGAACTCGACGAGCTCACTCCGAAACTTCAGCGACTAAGATTGCGACTAGCCCGATATCACTACGTCATTAGACATGTGCCAGGCAAGGAGTTGGGCACAGCCGATTTTCTGTCAAGACATCCATTACCGGAAATGGAAGAGGAAGAAGACCATGATAACGATGACGACATTATAAACGGCGTCATAGCATTCGTGCAGATGATAAAGGAACATCTACCCGTAACAGACCAAAAACTTGCAGAAATCATCGAAGCACAAGAAGCAGACCCAATATGCGCCAAGCTGAGAAAATACAGTCAGAATGGATGGCCGGGTAAACACGAAATTACTCAAGATATCAGAGAATACTGGCAGTCAAAGGATGACATCGCGATTGAAGATGGACTCCTTATGAAAGGTTCGAGAATTGTTATTCCAAGTAGTCTAAGAAAATTCATTCTTGGAAAAATTCACGACGGACATCAGGGAATAGTAAAATGCCGTGCAAGAGCAAAGACATCGGTTTGGTGGCCAGGAATATCAACCGATATTGAAGTACTTGTAAAAGAATGTACTCGTTGTATAATGGAATCATCAAATGCACATGAACCGTTGATGCCTTCGGCATTTCCAAAGAGGCCATGGCAAAAAGTCGGAATGGACTTATTCCATTTGGATCAAAAATGGTATCTGCTCGTGGTTGATTATTATTCGAGGTATCCTGAGATACGACAGTTAAAAACATTAAGGGAAGCGGAAGTGATTACTCATCTAAAATCAATATTTGCGAGACACGGTAATCCAGAAGTACTATACTCCGACAATGGAACACATTTTGGACCGATGCTTCAATCAAAATTCTCAAAATTTGCGAAAGAATGGGGTTTTCAACACAGAACATCAAGTCCAAAATTCCCCCAAAGCAATGGCTTTATAGAAGCGGGAGTAAAAATAATCAAAAGGAGCGTGAAGAAATCGGAAGATTGTTACACAGCATTACAAAGTTACAGGGCAACACCTTTAGCGAATGGTTTCTCTCCGGCAGAACTTCTAATGGGACGAAGAATCAGAACACCTGTACCTATCAAACCTTCATTATTGGATCCAAAAATACCAGATCCAAAAGATCTTGATGCCCGAGAAGAGAAGAGAATTTCAACGCAGAAGAAAAATTATAATCGCCGACACAGAACGCGCGATCTTAAAGAGTTGCAGCCTGGCGACAGAGTTTGGATAACTGATCTGCGGCGAACGGGGATAATCAGTCAAAACTCCAAAGAACCAAGATCCTATATTGTCGATACAGATAAACAGACAATACGTCGCAACCGGTATCATCTTATTCAGCTCAAAGATGAAGGGGACGAGAATAGCAGCGACTATGATCTATTCGATGAGGAAAACGAGGAACAAAAGTTACAGTTGCCCAACGATTCAGCGGCAGGAGCATCGAGAGGAACAGCGGATCTACAAACACCTGCAGCACCAACGACAAGAGTTCCTGAGCAGCGAGTTCTCAACCCAGATCTAACTATTACAAGAAGTGGACGAGTTTTAAAAAAGCCTAATCGCTATATTGAGGAATATTAATTTTTTAAAAATTTTAAAAACTCATCCTTTTCATAACTTAGAAGGGAGATGTGTTGTTAGATACTGTAGTCATGGATACATGATATATGATTATATTAGTTTTATATAGATAGCCAGGAAACAAGAGAGTTCATATAATAAAAATAAACTGTTATTCAGCTTGTATATATTATTTGTAATATTTAATAAAGGACAACACACCAATTACAAATTTCGCAGATTTCCTTAAGGTTGATTTTATACACAATATTATGAATAACTATTCTGATCATTATAATATACTTAATTGAGCTATTCAAACCCAATAACCTTTATAGGCGATATGCACATTTTGAGCGTCAGCGCCTCTAACGGCTACATTGACATTTTTGGTTACCGAATCAATTTTGACATTTCGAGAAAGTGATACAATTTACAATTTTATTTTGAGTTTTTGCTATTGTGCATACATATTATACATCATAGTATATTGAAATGAATAAAGAAAATATTTAAAATGCTATATATGTGATGTGACAATCAAAAAAGTCAAAATACCACCGAAGGTACTGTGGCAGTAAATATAATTTTTCTTACAATATGTGCGATTTCTGTAAACCATTTTATCATATTTAAATTTATATTATAATTTATAATATTAGTTGAATGTTACAAAATGCACAATACATGGAAATTGAAATTAAAAAGAAAAGAAATTGCGATTAAAGAGTTGGAAAACTTGAATGATTGGAAAGAAGAATATTTCTACATATCACGTTATTAGTGTATGATGTTTGATGTTAGCATCTTTCTTTTATATTCGCAATAAATGAAGAAGATTCTTCATTGAAAATATACCAGGCTCTAAGTGGAATCAGTTGCACAAGCTCGGAAAAGAAAATACACGAAAAATACGAACCATGTGAATTTCTACCTTTAAAATTAACATTACATGTACAAAATCTATAATAAATAGACGAATAATGACTTTTATTTCATATAACTGCAAGTATTATACAATTTTATGACAATTTTCTGCTTCTTGTATTATATTTTCTTCAAATATTAACTTAAGAAACACATTTTTATATAATTCATTACTGCAATCAGACGACTATTGTTGGAATTTTATTCATACGATAAGCATCTTTTACAATGAGAAAATATGTATACCTAAAATAATTTTTTCTACAGTCTATATACAAAGTAGCCATTTGCGCTCTCATTTGTCAACGCAAAATGTCACTTTGCCGCTCTAGAGCGACAAAGTAGAAAAAACGCTCGCTGTCCAAATTTCTAACTATACAATGGTGAGAAATGTCACTTTTCTACATTGGCACTGTAGTTACACATTTACCATCTTCACAACACAAGTCAATCTGACATATAACTGCTCTGTCGGTATATTACATAACCAAATAAAATGTCGTTTTGAGTTTCGTGGAAAATTGAAATCTACTCTTCGGACGTCGACTTGTGAGCGTGTCCCGAGTCGCCAACGCTGATTCGCGTCGCGACGCCGTGCGTCGTTTTTGAGTTACGTGGGAAATTGAAATCTACTCTTCGGAAGTCGACTTGTGAGCGTGTCCCATTGACGTATTATATAAATGGACGCAACGTAGGTACTGCTTTACTGTATAAGCATTGACGCACACCTTAGAAAAGGATAGAGCTAAGTTAGGGGCAAAGTCAAGAGATGAAAAATAACACAGAGTGCTTAGGAATATTCATCTCATTCGTGATCTCATTCATAATAAATGACAATGTAAAATATAGTTCATATTCGATTTAACATAAAATATTTCATTCGTATATTAAATTATTTGTAAAAATAATAAATATAGAAAAGTACTTTTGCTTTAGCTAATATTATTTATTTAAAACTATTTTTATATACATATTAGGTATAGTCCGTCGATTGAAAATGATTTCTGCATCACAGAATGTTTAGATGGCTTGAAATTGTGTCTTCTAACTGCAATAAGCAGTCTGTTCACAGTTCATCTTTCGGAAATCTACTCGAAAAACATTCATATAAGATATGACAGTTTAGTTTACGACGAATAAGAAAGACTTGTGAAATTTTATGTCTTTTTGATAACGAACTGTTTAATTTCCACTGCATGACATTACCATTTTAAAAGAATTCTGAAATATAAATGAAATCACACTTATATGCATTAGCATGAATGACAGAACATAATCTGAATTACCAGCAAACTACATTCAAATTATTTCTATTTCACATTAAATCAAAATTACTCACTTTGTATTGTAACTAACTCTTAGTTAGAGATATGAATATTATTTTTGCTAATATTCTGAGGAAATATATTACACTTTTACTAGCTGTCACTACTGTCAGACTAGCAAACAAAACAACAGACCACAACAATGTTCTTGTTTGACGTTGCCCCGCTTATCTATCTTTCCTTTTCTAAGGTGAGCGTCAATTCCTCTCTCTCTACGTTGGGTCCATTTATGTAATATGTCAATGGCGTGTCCCGAGTCGCCAACGCTGATCCGCATCGCGACGCCGGGCGTCGTTTTTGAGTTACGTACGTGAACAGTTGTGCTGCAAAAGTTTGGCGAGAACGCTTCCAATGGACATCCACTTTTCCACTGCACTAGTTTAATGTACTTGAAACAAATAATTTTTTTGTTATGGTGGAGGACCCCATTGTGACGACTGTAGAAAAAATCTTGTGTGTTTCGAGCGCAAATGGACATTGTCGATTTCGAGAGAATGCCGCGCTCCTGCGTCGCGCGTCAACAACCTCTCAATCGACAATGTCCCATTTTGCGCTCTTAATACACAAATAGCTATTTCATGTTAGTAGAAGAAAAAGTTATTTTATAAAACATCTGTTCCTCATATAATCTAGGAAATTTATAAAATTTGATACTTCAATCGGTAATTTCGTGAAAATTATTACATCCCCCAATGCATCACATAATATTTGACATCCTATCATTCGCATTTATTGCAAATATTTTATAAAATAGAAATATAATATTGTTTGAAATGAATAACATGATATATATAATATAAAAACAGTAACTTTTCAGAGACATGTATGCTATAACACTAGCGCCATCGGTAGTTTTAGTCGCCAATAAATTAAATTTATACACAACATATTATCTATATTTTACGCAAATAACTAAAAGTGTAAATCAAGCTTTATCCTACAATGCCATCTATGATACAAATTGTAATACAAAAATAAATTTCTGTAGTAGAGTTGCAACTGTTTATGGTATATTTTGTAACGTCTTTTGTAATTATAACAGCTACAAATTTATTGTTTAGTGAAAGTGAATAGATAATTGTTATTAAACATGAGTTCAATGATTGATTTGTGCTTTATGTGTTCAAATGAAAACAAATGCAACATTGTGGATAAAACCATGGACAACAAAATTGCTTCTCAAGTAGAATATCTGATGCCTGAAATTGTAAGTACCTAACTATTTTACATTTCTTTAAAGGTATTAATTTAATTACTTGCGAACCTATATTGAAAAACGAAATATTAATATATTAACCTCAAATATATTGTAGGCGTTTTCGTAGTCAATCGGAACTAGCTATCCGGCGGATCTTTGGACCACTTAACTTCATAATTTACATACCGTGCGTTTTATTTAACTTGAAACATGGGATTTTTCATATCCTTATGCCCGTATTCATAACACTTCGTTAATCACTTAATGATTCGTTACCTGGTAAACGATTCGTTAACTTGTAAATACTTTATTCATAAACAGTCGTTAACGTTAACGCGTCGTCAAAATGTTAACTAACGTTTGTTAAATTAACGCCCCG
Source organism: Harpalus rubripes (assembly GCA_963082715.1). Classification (NCBI taxonomy): domain Eukaryota; kingdom Metazoa; phylum Arthropoda; class Insecta; order Coleoptera; family Carabidae; genus Harpalus; species Harpalus rubripes. Next base: position 8,280,848 of record OY720463.1, read on the forward strand.
ATTTTGACAAATTAAATACTTAACGAATCAATAAAGAGCGAAATTTCAGCTTCTGTAAAATTCTTACTTCTCTTTTTCTCGTTCATTGTGACATATGTCAATTAAATGTGTCAAAATGAAAAACTGAAGTTGTAATTTCAATTGTAAAATTACAAATGTTACTATAATGCCCGTATTCATAACACTTCGTTAATCACTTAATGATTCGTTACCTGGTAAACGATTCGTTAACTTGTAAATACTTTATTCATAAACAGTCGTTAACGTTAACGCGTCGTCAAAATGTTAACTAACGTTTGTTAAATTAACGGCCCGATTTTGACAAATTAAATACTTAACGAATCATTTGAAGTAATGACAGATGTCAATATTTGAATTTAATAAATTTCCTTATTTAAAAATAGTTCATTTTTTGCTTCATTTAAAAAGTATTCTTATTTATTTTATATTTGTTTCATTGGCAAGGTACGTAAATTGCATACCTACAAGTAGTACTGTAATATAATTTTTGAAAATAAATTTAGAAAATGTCAACAAGTTCATCAGACGATTCCGATGAAGAATTGATTGAATATGCACTACAAATAATGCCACGTGCAAGATTTTTTCGGCAACGAGAATATTTGTTCGACAAGTATGATGATGTTGAATTTAAATTGCGCTATTTTTATTGTAATTTTGATTTTTTGCTGATGAACAATAATTTTGTACTGATTCGATAGGTATTGAATCATTATTCTGTTGGTCCACTGGTGTTAAAATAAATGTAGATGTGTTAATGTTATCAGAAATATTTCCTACTACTATCGGGGGTGTTTCAGAATTGTCTGGTATCGAAGAAATTTTATTTTCTCTATCATGATAATGAGACGCACTATCAAATAAATTAGTATCGGGCTTGAATTGAGGCTTTATTGCATTAATGAGCCTCTCAGCATTTGGATCTATTAATTTCGTGAATGTCCCTCCCCCAGTTAAATACATTTGTGCCGAAAATTAAGTATTAATTAATTACATCTACAAAATTGTCTTTTCTAATTTTTCTTTTATAATTGTCATAAAATGTTTTTAGTTGTTGCACAGTTCGCGTACCATTCACATTTATCGCATTTAATTCTGTAGCTATTTTCTCCCATGCACCCATTTTTTCTTTAACAGTCGTCCCATCAGTTTTTTTTTGTTTTCAATGATATGGATGTATTTCTCAAATACATCCAGAAAGAGCGAAATTTCAGCTTCTGTAAAATTCTTACTTCTCTTTTTCTCGTTCATTGTGACATATGTCAATTAAATGTGTCAAAATGAATAAACTGAAGTTGTAATTTCAATTGTAAAATTACAAATGTTACTATAAATGTAACTAATTATTTTTAACACAGTTGTTAAGAAACGGTTCGTTAAAAATAAACAATTTCGTTTATGAATTTATTGTTAAAACTTAACGAATCGTTTTGCAAACGATTCATCTACAAACGAAGCGTTAGTCAACAGTTTTATGAATATGGGCATAAATGTAACTAATTATTTTTAACACAGTTGTTAAGAAACGGTTCGTTAAAAATAAACAATTTCGTTTATGAATTTATTGTTAAAACTTAACGAATCGTTTTGCAAACGATTCATCTACAAACGAAGCGTTAGTCAACAGTTTTATGAATATGGGCATTAGTAACCAAATGACAGCAATATAAGAGCGTTCCATTTAAAATAGAACATAGCACATAAAATATGTATTTTGATTTTTAATTATTTTAAAACAACGAAAAATGACGTCTTTGAAAGACGTTTGTAAAATGGGCTGGATTGCAGTTTATCCAGAATAGTAGAAATTGCATTTTTTTTGTTGTAATGTCTTATTTTAGCTGAAATATAATAATAAAACATAAAATTGGAGCGCGGAAACAGGTATTTATAAATTTTTTTAAAAAAATATTTTTAAAAAATCCTGACAAAAATAATACCTAACGCGTGACGTAACGCACAGTAATGTGTTAACAATTTTTTAAAAAAAATCCTGACAAAAACAATACCTAACGCACATCAGGCACACACATTCGACATCGCTCGGCCCACTATCTTTATGTTAGTTTTCAATAGTTTGACAGATGAACGCAAAATTATAAAAAAATGTTACAAATCGTAGGATAAGAAGGAAAATAAGGCATAATTTTGCAAATATACATTAATAGGGTATTCTCTCATATTTTTTTATTTATTTTTCTTAAAGAACAGTTATCTAAGAGTATCTGTGAAAACCCGAGTTAAAAATTCCTTTTAATAAGCGAGATATTTATTTTTAAAATTTGATTTTGTTGTGTCACGTGATAGTGACGTACTAGTTGTACAGTACCAGCGGTGTACCATCAGTGGTTCATGCGGCGTCTTATCACATTCGAACATGGAGTAGTGATTTCAACTGGTCTCCCATTGAAAGGTCATCTAGTACATCGGCAAAATTTAAATGCTTTATATCTTTTGTAACAATTAATTTATAATATGTTTTTTTTTTGTTTTTTCCCTGTTTTTTACCTATCAACACTAATATTTTTAATAAATTTTTAATATTGGTAGTCCTCAGAGAATACCCTATTGAAGCAGTATTATTCATATGAAAGCGTAAGTACCTACTTAAACATGGAAGTATGTGTAGTTCATCTAACCTAATTTCTTTCAGAAAAAATGCCAAAATCTCTATAAATATAGCTTTCCGCACCCAATTTTTAGCGGTATTTAGTGTTTTAATGGTTTACCAAGTATATATAACCATTAATATAAAATTCTTGAATTCTGGATAAACTGCAATTTAGCCGTAAAATGTTTAGAATAACGTACATACAACGTTATTGCTATAAATACTTTTTATTAACATTTTTACAACAATACATGAGATTAATAATAATAACAATCATTGCAAATATGTATGTCTTCCAAAAAACAAATCGTACCTTAAAAATAAACATGTGTAAAAAAAGAAAAATGTATAAAACGCATAACTAAAAAGAAAATATCACTTCTGAAATTATAAAAATAAATCATCTAGTTCATTAGCAAAAGGTAGCAGGCACCGCAGCAATATCATTTGTTTCTAAGAATAGGGCGCGAGCAGACACGTGACTCGAGCGTCCTTGACATGCTAGGAATCAGCTGATTTGTGTGCGCTTGTCATTTTGACAAGAACAATGTCATTTTAACAAGACCAATGTTTTGACATTTTAATTTGAACTATTGAGAAGTTTTTTTTAATTTCATGTCTTTTACTGTTTGAAAATTATACATTAATAACATTTTAGCAGTTCAAAATCAAAATAAGTCAAAACATTGATCTTGTCAAAGTGACACTGTTCTTGTCAAAACGACATGCGCACACAAATCAGCTGATTCCAAGTACGTCAAGGACGCCCCGAGTCACGTGTTTGCTCGCGCCCTATTCAATCACAAAAATCTGGTCTGGCCAACACAATACCTCCCACCATTACCTGGTAGTTTATTTCTTATAGTATAGTCCAATCTAATCCAAGTAATTACCTTTTTTAAAACCCCTTAACAGGATTAAATCCCAATTACAGAGTGGGTTCACATTCACACACATCCATGCCTTAGTAGGAATCGAACTCGGAGCCCCGAGGGCCCTCATGTCATGAGGCGTTGCTCTAACCATTGAACCACCGGAGCTATAATAAAATGAAGATTAAATTTTAAATATCGGGATAAAATAGAGTTCACTAATCCAAAAATGAGGATTAGCTTAAATATTTTTGTGAATCGTTAATTTTTATTAATCTAAATACATACCTACATATTGACTTATGCTGGAAACTGTATAGAATTCCTTTTCTATTGTTCTATTTACGTTTTCCTTTTTAAAACCTTATTAATATTATTTTGAAATGATTAGTTCTTTGATAGTGACATTTATCTGTCATTTACATACATTTGAATAACTGCGTTTTGTTTGTTTAAAGCGTAGCTTTGGGATTTAAATTATAGATAATTTTATAAATTTATCCGTAAAATATATAGAAAAAGTATTAATGCAGATCTATAGAAAATTTAATAATCTTTAATTTTTATAACATCATTAATCTCGAAAAAATAATATTTTTATATTTTGCATTCGTAATGACCTTCATTTCGATACGCAATTTTTTGTTTTAGACGGTTGGTACTAGATGACGTTTCTTTAACCCATTTTTACCTATTTTATTTTTAGTTAATTGACAATTCATTTTAATAATAATGTTGAAATTATTATTATTTTTATTTAGGGAAGATTATTTACATGAAAATGTACAAATGGTTACAAATATAATCACAAATTGAGTAAGTAAATGTTATTGTAGAAGGCGCAAAATATAAAAAATAGTATAAAGAACACATTTTATAAGACTTTCTTTCGCACTTGTCAATTTTGACGCGTGCGAAAAAAACATGTCTTATAAAACACGTTCTTTAATATACTATTAAAGGTATTTTTCGAAGAAAAACTATTTTGAGCTTCTAGTAAAGTGCCATTTCCGGTTATCCGATTGACACCAAAATCTAATGGGCTCTTTCCAGTACAGAAATAGTTCGAAATACAAGGTTTCAAAATTTTCTGAATGATAGTATTTGAGTTAGAGTGGAGGATCCACACACACATACATACACAGACATCATCGTGAAAATGTTAAAATTGGATTCTAGGGACCTTAAAACGTGGTCATTTACCAAAATCACGATATGCTATTTTTAGCACGATTCCTATACTTCCCTTACCAAGGGTAGCGGGAGGTAAAAATGGGGAATAGCATTATTACACTATTATTCACGAAAGATGACTATTCAAGGTCATTATTTCGAAGAAAGAATACACATCACTTTATAGCAGTAGCTTAGCAACATTTTGTACTAGAAAGAGAAAGATTATTTGACCTATGTCTATTTAATTTATGTGGTGTGACAGATATACGTAAACAGTGGCATTACTTTCACACTATAAATAATAATGACATATGTCGTAGAATTACAGATACCTAATTATCTACTACACTGCCATCTGTGCCAATATTTACCCAGTGGCGTCGACGTTTAAATTAAATTATTATTCTTTGGTTTACAAGTTTAGTCTATGTTTTTGTATTTTGCAAAACCATAAGTGAAGAACATAAGTCTTTCAGAAAGGCATTATTTAGAAAGAAACATAATTTTCAGATGAATTACTCCTATTTTTTCAGTTAAAATGTGTCCATAAATATTTCATGTTGCACGCCTATGCACACGAAATATAATGAAGTTATCTGCACGTAATATTATATCAGACGGCTCTCAAATGACCTTGAATAGTCATCTTTCGTGAATAATAGTTTATGTAGTTTTTGGGAAATTAAAAAAAAACTACATAATAAAAGCTAAATAACATTGAGACTATGATCCTTATTGCAATGCAAGTTTGTACAAAAAATTCTACTATATTCGATTTACACGACGCATACCTGAACTCATTTAAAATGCGACTTTTCCCCTTTTTGCAGTGTGGTCTTCATATATGTATTTTGATATTAAAAGTAATTGTTAATTTATCTATTACAAAAAATATATACACAAGCCATAACTTTTTATATTTTATGAAAGGATAAGGACATCAAAAGTAGGATTTTTAACTATAAAAAAATAATAAGGTCGTAGTGTCTACAATTTTAATTTTAAATAATATTATTACCTTCCGTCACCTTTAGGTAAGGAAGGTATTGTCTTTGGTCAAAAAATTCGATGGTGAGTTTTTAATGAATAAGCACGTTTTAAGGTCCCTAGAATACGATTTTACTATTTTTACGATGATGTCTGTATGAGTGTGTGTGTGGATATGTGTGTGTGTGTAACAAAATTTTCGTCTACGATATCTCTAATACTACAATTCCAAAAATTATAATTCTTTCGTATTCCTCTTCGTTGCATCCATATGAAGAGCTGATTAGATTTTGGTTATAATTCATCAACCGGAATTACCCTCATTTGAAGATTTTAACAGTTTTTCTTGAAAAAACGATGTTAAATATCATTTTTTCACATTTAATGTTATTATAAATATTAAAGAACATTGTATTCTCTATACGATTTGACTACATTTTATACTTCATATTAAATGGATATAGAGTTATAAAATTATAGAATAATTAAATTTCATAAATTAGCCAGCTATGCTAGAAACAGCTACTATAGGCGCTTTCTTTTTAGGGGGAAAATGAACTAAACTACTCCTAAAAAGAACAGTATATTTTTTTAAAATAAGAAGTAGAAGATAAAAACATATATAGCATTATATTTATCATGATGAATTTGCTTGTGGTTATAGTCTGTTGTAAATGTGATTTGATTTTGACATATTAAATTCTTTTACCTTTGAGTATTTAAATATGGATGTATTTCTTATGGTTATTAAACATGATATAACGTTTCAAAATAATTAATTTCTTCTATTCATGTCATTTTAATATAAGGCGATTTCGGGCGACATACCCGTTCACTTCTTCGGATTACTTACGGTTAGTTGCGGTTAGTTACGGTATGCTATGGTTAATGGTGGCGCCAAAAATCGTTGGTTCACTTGTTGACACCGTGCTTGGTGGTTATGTATATTCTGCGACATTTAAAACTGTCAAAAATAGTGTCTGACAATTAAAATGCATTAACGGAGAAAGATAGTTTTTTCCATATTTATCCAAAAAAGAGTCAACGAAAATAATATCACCCTGTTTGACATAAGACCACGACTCCGACTGTTTTGACTTGTGACATTTCAAAAAAAGACATGATAAAAAGAGATAGAAATAGTGAACAGAGAGCTGACCCGACTCGCAAACCCGTTCAGCTGTGATCACTGATCCAAGCATACCGGGTATGTTGTTCCTAGCGCCCGAGTGTGTGAACGTACCTGAACGCAACATACCGCAAGTGAACGGTTGTCGCCCGAAATCGCCTATAAAATACTTACAAAAAAGACAAAATACATAGCAGTCAGTCATATTGACGTGACATTGACATTAGGGATCAGTTTGGGATCTATATGATCCTATTTCAAAGGTGGTGCTTCGCGGGGGCGGGGGCGAAGAAAATGTGTAGTACAAGATCATTTATCCTCTTTTAAAAAGAACGATTTAGGGTAGATGCGTGTTACTCGGAGTTGATCTTCTTGATAAAAAGAAAGCGGCTTATATTAAGAAAATTCTGTTTGAAAGATGTCAGTGTCAAGTGCAATTGACATATTCGTAGTATATTATTGGGATTTTCAAATAAGAAAACGCTAACTAGCGGCAAATATTAGAACTACAAACAGTGGTACACATTTGACATTTACATGAAACTACAACTATATGACTACAAAAACTCTATTATACGTACTTGAATTATAAATAAAAAATCTGATGTGGCCAGCACATTACCTTCCGTCAGTTCTATGTATTTTGTACAAATTTCACACAGAAAGTTCCTTGCTAAATAATATTGAGAGATTCGGTGGTAGGCACTTGATGAAACATATTTTAAATAACGAGAAATTAGTTACAGAAAAAACACTTGGTGTAAGTTTCACAAATTTTTTATATCAAACACTTTATCGATTTCGGTTTCTTAGACCATCATCAGAAGTATAATACAAGAATCTTACAGAATAACAGCTTATATACTATCCCGTTAGGGTTACAAGAAACTTATGGTAGGGGGTAATTAGTGGTTTTTCCTAGCAAACATTTGAAAAACTCGGATTGAAACAAATCAACTTGATCATTTAATATAGGTAATTTTGTTTTTAAGGCTTTTTGAATTTCATACGCTACTAATATATTCATTTTTTGCCCTTTATCTAAAATATGTAAAATCTTTAAATTGTCTATACTGCAAGTGTGATTGGTTTCAATGAGGTGTTTCGCAATATTAGAGTCAGTTTTATTTAGCTTGTATGATCGCATGTGATCTTGAAATCTGATTGTAAAGGTTCTTCCTGTTTGTCCTATATAACATTTATCGCAGTCGTTACATTTAATTTGATAAATACCACAGTTAAGGTTCCTGTCCCTGTTTTCGATTTTATTATTCACAATTAAATTTCTCAATGTGTAATTACAATAAAAGGCTGGTGTTACATTTGAAGATCTAAAATTATTTGCAATGGAATCTGAAATTTTTCCTAAATAACTAATTTTTACGTATTTTTGTTGTGGTTTGTTTCCATTGTTTTTGTAAATTTGGTTTAAAATGGATTTTTTATTTTTTCTATAAATTAATTTATCAATCATATTTGCATCATAGCCATTAGCAACTGCTACTTGTTTCAAAGTTTCTACTTCTAAATCATAATTTTCTTTAGTCATAGGGACGTTTAATAATCTATGAACATAACTGTTAAATGCTGCCATAAAGTGTTTGAAATAAAAAATTTGTGAAACTTACACCAAGTGTTTTTTCTGTAACTAATTTCTCGTTATTTCCTTGCTAAAGTTTCTATTTCTTGTACATTACCTTCCAGCTGTTGTATGTATTTTATGCAAATTCCAAACAGAAAATTTATAGCAAAGGATCCTATATTTTCATTAAAATTATAAGACAAACACACTATGTCAATTTCACTTGACACTGACATCTTTCAATCAGAATTTTCTTAATATAGTAGCTGTTTTCACAGCTATGGCTATTTTATGAAATTTAATTCCTTTATAATTTTTTAACTCTATATACATTTAAAATTTAGTATAAAATGCAGTCAAATCATATGGAGAATAAAATATTCTTTTATATTTATAATAACATTAAATGTGAAAAAATGATATTTAACATCGTTTTTTCAAGAAAAATTGTTAAAAATCTTCAAATGAGGGTACTTCCGGTGGACCAATTATAACCAAAATCAGCTCTTCACATGGATGTAACGAAGAGGAATATGAAAAAATTATAATTTTTGGAATTGTAGTATTAGAGTTATCGCATTAGAAAATTTTGTCACACACAGACAGACACACACACACACACACACACACACACACACACACACACACACACACACACACACACACACACACACACACACACACACACACACACATACATACAGACATCATTGTAAAAATAGTAAAATCGTATTCTAGGGACCCTAAAACGTGCTTATTCATCAAAAACTCACCACCAATTTTTTTGACCAAAGACAATACCTTCCTTACCTAAAGGTGACGGAAGGTAAAAATACTAATAAATGAGAAAAAGTGTTCCAGTGTTTAATGCGATCAGCGCCATCTCTTGATACTTGAAAATCCCAATAATTTTACTCGAAATATAGGATCTTTTTGCTCGAAACTTTCTGTATGGAATTTGTATAAAATAATACATACAACTGTCGAAAGGTAATGTACATACAAGAAATTTAGAATCTTTTGCAAGGAACTTTCTGTATGGATTTTATAGAAAATACATAGGTATTTACGAAAATTCTACCGGTAGATACCACATCTACCGACTGTGTTCGAAAACACGAGTGGCAAAAACTTAACGTGTTCGAAAATTGTACAATATCTACCAGATCCATCTACCGGATTTATGAGGAATCTAATCTCAAAAAAAGGTAGTGATGCAAAGTGAAGAGCGCGCATTAAAAGTGGAAATGTGTTCAAAGTAGGACTCTGCTCAGTTTGTTAACTACGTCAAATTTCTAACCTGTTTTAAATTTTCAAATTTTTTCATACGTTATGGATCTACCCTGTTTACCACTTGCGTTCTTAAAATATCGATTCCGGTAGATATAACCTGATAAAAAGCTGTTTACCGGGAACAGTTTACCGGCAGGCACCGGACAGCTAAATGAATGTGCAAAAACACTATTATAGTTCCAGGAAGCAAACTGTAGAGGCGCGACAGTACTTAAATTTTAAGAAAATGGATTAAGTCACCTTTGAGTTCAAAACATTTTGCTATTGGGATTTTCAAATAAGAAAACGCTAACTAGCGGCGACTATTAGAACTACAAACAGTGGTACACATTTGACATTTACATGAAACTACAACTATATGACTACAAAAACTCTATTATACATACTTGAATTATAAATAAAAAATACTAATAAATGAGAAATTATACGAAAACTAAAGAAATACAATTGACAGAAATGCTACGCTGACACACGTCGACAAAAAGTGTACCAGTGTTGAATGCGATCAGCGCCATCTCTTGATACTTGAAAATCCCAATATTTTGAATTATAAAGTCACATAAGTCATCACACATGTCATTAAACGTACGCTTTAACATCTTTAGTTATTTGGTAATTCAATTTGTAATAGTTTATAGTTTTAGTTACAGTGCCAGTAGTGATTTATTTCGTGATTTCTCCAGTTTTAAAGTCTATTAACTGTGTTTATTTTTTGACGTAATATGAAATTCAATAAGCTGATGAACGCTGTTTGATATAAAGTGCAGTGCAAAGAAGCAAATAGACGTTTACTTTTATATTTAATGATGAAATGTACCATTTCCAATATCCTTTTATCTTACATACTCGTATAAACAAATATTAAAATAGAAGTGTATGTCTATCTGACAAGTAAGTACATGACATGTCTCCTATGTCACAAACTACTAAGCCGACCAAGCCATCACAGTGTGCATTAGTTTATGGAAGCAATCTGTAGATGTCACTATTTTGTATTTCGAAAAATACATTAGCTGTCCTATCTGTAGTTGAGGTGATCCGTGTTTACCGGTAGAATTTTCGTAAATACCTCATATAACTGACGCACGGATCACCTCAACTACAGATAGGACAGCTAATGTATTTTTCGAAATACAAAATAGTGATATCTACAGATTGCTTACATGAACTAACGCACACTGTGATGGCTTGGTCGGCTTGGTAGTTTGTGACATGTATAGATAAATTGAAATTTTAAATTTTTAAAATAAAAGACATAATAAGAAAATTGAATATAAGTACATACATATATTTTAAATAATCACAATACAATAACTATAAATTCATTTCTCAATAAATTTAAAATTATTTGTCAGATAGACATACACTTCTATTTTAATTTTTGTTTATATGTAAGATAAAAGGATATTGGAAATGGTACGACATTTTATCATTAAATATAAAAGTAAACGTCTATTTGCTTCTTTGCACTGCACTTTATATCAAACAGCACAACGAATGTTCATCAGCTCAAATAATAAATACTGTTAATACTTTAAAACTGGAGAAATCACGAAATAAATCACTATTGGCACTATAACTAAATCTATAAACTATTACAAATTGAATTACCAAATAATTAAAGATGTTAAAGCGTACGTTCAATGACATGTGTGATGACTTATGTGACTTTACAATTCAAAATATTGCAAAATGTTTTGAACTCAAAGCTGACATATGGGTGTATTCTAAACACAATCCGTTAATATATATTATGTAAACGGATTCCGTTAAAATATTTCTTATTAACGGATTCCGCTAAAAATTCTATTCACAATATGACATTTCAACGGATCCGTTAAAATTAATATAATAAACGGATCCGTTTGCTACTGCAGGGCAGTGTTGTCAAATTGTAAATGACAACATATTTATATTTTGATAATAACAAAATATATTAAGATCTAAACAGATATTTGTGATACATAAATTCAGAGATACTATTTAGTAATAAATTTAAATCAATAAATAATCACAATAATGAATATATTCTTCAAAATAATCTTTGGAATGTTGGTAGGTGAATACTTTGTTGTAATACATGTCAAAATTGTCAGTTTCATAACCTTTTGATATTATTATATATTTTTGTAAGTTTGAAAAAAATGGGCATAAAACAAAAAATCTATAAAACCATAATTCGTTACTTATTAAGCGCAGCTAAAGTAATAATGAAGAAGGTCCCCAACGCCCAACCCCAACATTTATCTTGAAATTATAGACACCACCAAGCTAATCTACAGTATCGAGAAAATGAACATACGCGGGGTCACAATTAGATATAGGCGCATGCACTTTAAAAACTACACAAATTATAAAACACACATTATGAGCTTGATTCTTAATTCTTCGCAAATATTAATGAAATTTTCTTCATTAGATTCATTCATCTAATCAGTATTATTCGAATATAATCAAAATATCCATTGTTGTAATCAGAATATTCTTTGTTGCGATAAAAATATCCTTTGTTGTAATCAATAATTATAAATAAAAGCACCAATAGAACATTTGTGTCTTGGGCCCCTGAAGATTAAATGCAGTCCTGAAAATATTCGAATATTTTTAAAACATTAGGTAAAGTACAAGATTTGCAATGTAGAGTAAAATATCTGCTCGTTTCATTAGAGAAAGCATTTTTTTGAGAACGAGAAATTTTTGTATTGTTAAAATCTTTCATCGAACCGATTTTTTTATAGGTAATGTACGAGTATATTTTGTTATAAAAAATATTTATTTGTACTTTCCTTTCAATTACATTTTATGAATCCAAGGATGATAACGCCATTCTCTGCTTAAAAATTAGAAATTTCTAAATATTTATGTATTAAATGTCGTCCGTTTACAATTAACGGCTATGGATCATTCTCCGTTTAAATTTATTTATAAACGGATAACATAAACGAATCTCCGTTTATATTATTAACGGATAGTGTCTTTAGAATAGCAAAATCTAGTTAACGGATATCTTAATTTTAACGGTCCGTTTATAATTAACGGAATGCCTTTAGAATACACCCATTAATCCATTTTCTTACAATTTAAGCACTGTCGCGCCTCTACAGTTTGCTTCCTGGAACTATGACAGTGTTTTAGCACATTCATAGTTCCAGGAAGCAAACTGTAGAGGCGCGACAGTGCTTAAATTTTAGGGAAATGGATTAAGTCACCTTTGAGTTCAAAACATTTTGCAATATTTTAAATTGTAAAGGTTGTAAAGTCACATAAGTCATCACACATGTCATTGAACATAGGCTTTAACATCTTTAATTATTTGGTAAATCAATTTGGAATAGTTTCTAGTGTTAGTTATAGTACCAGTAGTGATTTATTTCATCATTTCTCCAGTTTTAAAGTGTATTAACTGTGTTTGTTTTTTGACGTAATATGGAATAGAAATTTAATAAGTTGATGAACATTCGTTGTGCTGTTTGATATAAAGTGCAGAGCAATGAGCAAAGAAGCAAAGAGACGTTTACTTTTATATTTAATGATGAAATGTCGTACCATTTCCAATATCCTTTTATCTTACATATAAACAAATATTAAAATAGAAGTGTATGTCTAAATGACAAGTAATTTTAAATTTATTTAGAAATGAATTTATAGTTATTGTATTGTGATTATTTAAAATATATGTATGTACTTATATGCAATTTTCTTATGTCTTATTTTAAAAATTCAAAATTTCAATTTATGTATACATGACATGTCTCTTATGTCACAAACTACCAAGCCGACCAAGCCATCACAGTGTGCGTTAGTTCATGGAAGCAATCTGTAGATGTCACTATTTTGTATTTCGAAAAATACATTAACTGTCCTATCTGTAGATGAGGTGATCCGTGAACTGACGGAAGGTAATGTGCTGGCCACATCAGATTTTTTTTATATAATACAATTGCAATAGAACATATTCAAAAAATTGGAAATAATTAATTACATACGAATTTAAAGATATATACAGGAAATATTTATGTTAAACAAACAAGTCGTGACATTTTTATTTATTCTAAACATTAGAAAATAGAATATGTTTATTTAATTTGTTCCTTATACTATCTTTGTCGCCAAGCTCGTTTAAATAAGTCTTCATGGCAAAAGAATAACTACGAATATCTATATACATGTTGGTGAATTTCCTCAAAATTTGTAATTCATGATTTCTTTACCTAGAGCAGGGATGGCGAACCAATGGCACGCGACACAATATTTTGGGGACGTCATTGATCACAAAATTCATTATTAGAAATGGTTTCATAAGTTTATTTCAAACAGACGTAGGGCATTCGATTCTTCAATTCCACTGCATCATTCACCAACAAGCCTTGTGTGCTAAGAGTGGTTTAACATCTCTTGATAATGTAATGGCGGTAGTCACAAAAATAGTCAACCTCATCTCGTCGCAGGCTTTAAACAAGCGAAAGTTCGATGCTTTGTTAGATGAAGTCAACTCGGTGTACAATGGCTTATTGATGTACAATAATGTTCGCTGGTTGAGTCGCGGGAACGTACTTCAAAGATTTGTTGATTGCTTGGAAGAAATCAGACTGTTTCTGCAAAACGAGGGAAAATTTGAAGAATACCCACAGTTGTTGGATGTTATGTGGCTTTCAAAATTGATGTTTTTTTACAGACATATGCCAACATTTAAATAAGTTAAACATGAAGCTTCAGGCCATAAATAAAACAATTATCGTCATGATAGATCTCATTCGCGTTTTTGAGGCTAAACTGCAAGTTTTCAGGAACGATATTATCACAAAAAACTACAAGTATTTTCCAAATTTGAAAAAATATATCAACGATTTAGAAATACATGAGAAACCAGACGAATACCAAGTTACTGAAGAATTTATTTCTGTGATTGATTCTTCAATCAAGGAATTTTCAGCGAGATTTTCTCAGTACAAAGAATTATCGGAAATACTCAAGTTTATTATGTACCCTCATGTGACGTCATTTGATAAACTGAACTTGTCCCAATTCGATTGGTTGGAAATTGAAGAATTTGAAATGCAGCTGATTGATTTCCAGTCTAGTTCAATATGGATTCAAAAATTTATTGAAACAAGGAAAGAGTTAGAATTAATTGAAACAGAAAGATTGACAAGTAATATAAGTGAAAATGCTAATAACAAAATTTTGGAAACATGGAATGCGTTACCAGACACATTTAATTGTTTGAAGAAGCTGGCTCATGCTATTTTAACAATATTTTCATCAACCTATGCCTGCGAGTCATTATTTTCAGAGATAAATAACATTAAAGACTCGGTTAGAAACCGTTTGACAGATAACTCCAGTTCAGCATGCATTCTGCTAAAAGTAACATCTTACAACCCTACCATATGTTATTTGTCATCTAATCTGCAATAACAGAAGTCACATTAATTTTACTTTAATTTAAATTACGCGTATAACTGAAACATTGCAAAATGTTCCTATTTTTTTGTAGTAAATAAAGAGTTTTGAGTTGATAGTATTTATTATTATTATTTTCCCAATAATCACAAAGTCAAAATTATTTGATGGCACGTCTATGACCTCATTAAACATTTCTTTAGAAAAATGGCACGTTGATACGTAAAGGTTCGCCATCCCTGACCTAGAGCATGTATACCTGGATGAATCATACATACATAAAATCACGCATTTCCCACTTAGTGGGTTAGCACAAACCCGAAAGAATAACAATAACATCATCCAAAAAATAATCAGTCTCTCAACAACATTCGTACTAACCTGACAATATACATTCCTCACTCTCAACATATTAAAGTGACCGATTTTCGGTAGCGAAATACCGCAACCGGACCACAATAATAGTTACGAAATAATCATCCTTCGCCACACATTCCTGTCTAAGCACACTTCTTTCGCCTCGGCCACATTCATAATCGCATTCATACACGCTCTTCTTCTCTTCCCACTCGGAAACTTTCTCTCTTTTAGTACCTTATCAATCACATCCATCCACTTACACACTGGACGGCCCCGCAATCGAACACCCTCAATTTCACCAAGATATATATGCTTTACAAGCCGTTCACTCTTCATTCTCTCCACATGACCAAACCATCTCAACTGGCTCATTCCTACTCTCTTAACAACATTCTTCCTAACCATACATTCTTCATACACCAAATTATTCCTCACGCGATCCCGTCTTACATATCCACATACTCCACGTAAATACCTCATTTCCACGGCAGTCACTCTCTTTTTATGCTTTCCCGTCCATGCCCAACATTCGCTTCCATACATCAAAGCAGGCACTAGCACTCCATTATACACACTTAAACGAGCTTCTCTAGATACGTTTACGTTTCGAGCAAACGTACCCAAAGCACCCATTACCTTACACCCCGCACTCACTCTCCTATCAATTTCTCTATCAATTCGACCATCCCTTGACATCATACTACCCAAATATACAAACTCATTCACTTGGTCCAGTTTCACTCCATCCATCAACACATTGCACATAGTCACCAATTTACTCTTTTCAAATACTAACACCTTGGATTTATCAACATTCAACTCCAGATTCATACTTCTTCCAACTACATGTATTCTCTCTATCATTCTTCAGAGTTGCTCTTCATTTTCACCTAAAACAACTACATCATCCGCATACGCTAACGCAGGCACAATACTTTCACCAATATGTACACCATCCATTTCACTCAATGCTCTCCGCAACAACACATCTATATACAAGTTAAACAACCATGGAGACATACCACAGCCCTGTTTCACACCAACATTTATACGAAACCAATCACTCAACCTACCATCTATTCTTACAGCAGCCTCACTACCCTCATACAATGCACGAATCGCTCCCAGCAAGCTTCCATTCACGCCGTACTCCCTGAGTACATCCCACAAAGTATCTCGAAGAACACTATCATACGCCTTTTTTAGATCAAGAAAGCCACAGAACACCTTCTTATTCTTGTCAAGTGACTTCTCAACAATCGTACGAAGAGCAAACAATTGATCGACACATCCCCTCTCAGACAAAAAGCCACCCTGAACGTCACTAATTTTTGAAATTGTTAAGGTTCGCACCTTATGAATTAAAACCTTACCAAAAAGTTTGTCGACTACACTCAACAAACTTATCGCGCGAAAATTCGTACATTCACTCGAACTGCCTTTGCCTTTGAATAATGGACAAATAATAGCTTTTTTCCAATCATTAGGAACCACGCTACGTTTCAAGCAAAATCTAAATAAATTAATTAACCATTCAAATAATCGAATAAACAAATTCAATTTGTCACCAAAATACATTGCATTAGCCAAGCTTCTTAACAGGATGCAATTTCTTCTTCATGTTCATCGTTAATTCGTTGAACTGGTACTAGCTGACGCATGCGTACTTCTTACAGTTAGAAAGAGATAGCTACCCCACACCCCACCATGACAGTTGAGTGGACACAGCTCGTGCCGTTGTAAAGAGATAGGAGTCGCCGGTCCATTTTGTATATAGAGGTCACTGAATAGGATGTAAAACAAAGTGAGGTTATATACTAGACTTGTTTAGGGGGTGGCACATCGATCATCGGAACTGATTTCACTTGATACACAAAAATGAAATATAAAATTCAGTGAAACAAATACTGTATAGGGTGTCTCATTTTAGATGTTTTTTTAAGGTATCTCTGGTAATATTAACGATAGATCAAAACCGTTTGCACATTCCAGGGTCAACTTTTCGAGAAAAGTTTAATAGTCACCACAGGAATTTTCGATATTCTTTTGTTTCTGAGCTACAGGCAAAAACTCGTTTTTCGCTCATTTTGAAAATATATAATATCTTATTTATTATGAGAAAAATTGTTTTTACAAAATTTTTACTGTATTTTAGATAGAATAAAATGGCGTAATTAGATTTTTTGAAAACTTAATAATTCCCGAGATATAACACAAACTTATAATTTTTTAAATGGGAACCTATGTTGAAAATAGTCTCGTCTTTTTGCTTAATTTATAAGGTTTTCAATAATATATAACAAGTCTACATTCTTTTGTTTTCAACATTAATAAAAGACGAATTATTAATTTATTGAAGTGAAAATATTGGAAATTATTAAAAAACAAATGAAAAAAATTAATACACATCATCATTTGTTTATTTTGATTTAATATCTATTAATCATGTTCTCAAAATTATTCTTAACCAATTATTTTCGGGAAAGTTAAATTACTAGTTACCGACGTTACAGTTGGCTTTGACACAATCTGAAAAAGATGGTTTAATACGCTTTTGAAGTAAATAAATTGTAAAAATGAGTAAAACTGAAACAAATACTATTAGAAATATGCAAATGATGATCTGTAATAGATTTTTTCATTTGTTTCTTAATAATTTTAACTTTTTTCGCCCCAATAAATTAATAATTATTTCTTATTCAAGGTTAAAACAAAAGAATGTAGACTTGTTATATATCATTGAAAAGCTTATAAAATAAGCAAAAAGACGAGAGTATTTTCAACATAGGTTCCCATTTAAAAAATCATAAGTTTGTGTTATATCTCGAGAATTATTAAGTTTTCAAAAAATCTAAATACGCCATTTTATTCTACCTAAAAAAAGGTAAAAATTTTGTGAAAACATTTTTTCTTTAACTATCTTAATAAATAAGATATGATACATTTTCCAAATGAGCGAAAAACGAGTTTTTGCCTGTAGCTCAGAAACAAAAGAAGATCAAAATTTCCTATGGTGACTAATAAACTTTTCTCAAAAAGTTGACCCTGCAATGTGCAAATGGTTTCGCTCTATCATTAATATTCAGCCCTATTCTGTAACTCAATCGATAACTTTTATCGATCGATAATAAATTGTAGCCAATCATTATAGTAGACACTGATTAAAAAATGATGCTGACAGATGATACAATTGTTTCTATTTGTCAAAAATTGTTATCGATCGATAACTTTTATCGATTGAGTTACAGAATATGGGCGATTATCCGAGATACCTTAAAAAAACATCGAAAATGAGACACCTGTACATCCTTTATGAACATATTTTTACAATGAAAATTTATGTTTCAGACAATCATCAAGAGAGGGCTACCGCTGCGCTTCTGTTCCATTTGCGCACAGAATCTTCATTTGTTTAGTACATTTAAGAAAACCTGTGTGGAAAATAACCTACGTCTGGAAGCGTGGGCCAAGGAAGAACAGGACAACATAGACGTGGCAGATAAGTGTACCAAAACAAATATTAGAGAGGAAGACGAAGACGAAATTTCTATTAAAGAAGATCCGCTACCATCCGTTGGTGATTGTCGTGATCTGAAAGAAATACTAAAGCAGGAGAAATCACTGCAAACAGGCACTCACCTTTATGAAATCTTAAATAAAGATAATAATCTGGGCGATATTTTCATGAAAGAAAATCCTCAACCAGCAAATCCATACCTCCGAGAATGTAGAGTTGTACTTGAAAGACTTGACATGAGCAACAAAATGGATCAAAATTCTGTTGATAAGGACAACGAAAGTGATGATAAGTCTGATGACCCTGACGATGTGGTTTCTGTTAATAATGAAAATAACTCTGACGAAAATGTTTTAGTAACTGATAGGGCAGGTTTAATCTGTAAGAAAACTTATAATGATAAATCTTACTTGAAAAATTATCATATGAAAATTCATATTGGCAAAAAAAAATTCCAGTGTAATGTATGTAAAAAACGGTTTTTATTTAAATCATACTTAAACAGACATATAAAACAACACACTGGAATAAAAGATGTTCAATGTGATGAATGTAAAAAATGGTTTACACGAAAATATACCTTAAAACAACATATGCAACTACACACTAGGGTTAAATATTTTCAATGTAATGAATGTAATAAACGGTTTTCACAAAAATCCAACTTAATTCAACATATGCAACTACACACTGGAGTAAAAGATTTTCAATGTAATGAATAATACATGTTTTGTACTTAAATCAAACTTAATTAGACATATAAAACTACACAACTGAAGGAAAGATGACATTTTTTGCATTAATGCGTCTATCAGTCACTTTTTCGAATTAGTGCGAAAGTGACCAAATCCACCAATCAGTAATAAACTGTCGCTTTTACAATAATGCAAAAAGTGCCAGCTAACTTCTATGATAATTTATTATTTTTACCCTTCCGTCACTTTTAGGTAAGGTAGGAATTGTCTTTGGCCAAAAAATTCGATAGAATTTTTAATAAATAAGCACGTTCTAGTGTCTCTAGAATACGATTTTGAGTGTGTGTGTGACAAATATTTCTCCGTCGGTAACTCCAACAGTACAATCCTAAAAATTCTCTACATCCATATGAGCTGATTAGATTTTGGTTTTATTTGGACGACCGGAAATACCCTCATTTGAAGATTTTAAGTTATTTTTAATGTTATTCTTCTTATTCTGTAGCTCTACAGCCCTTCATGGGCTTTGGCTTCCTGGACAATTTGCCTCCATTCGTTTCTTTGACTATCTCCACCCAATTCTTTACTTTCATTTTTCTTATGTCTTCTATTACTTGGTCTCTCCATCTTGTTCTTGGTCTTCCTCTTTTCTTAGGTCCATATAATCTACTATTTAAGACAGTTCTGGGTACTCTATCTTCATTCATTCTTTGAATATGTCCCATCCACCTCAGTCTTTGTGATTTAATAAATCTCACTATATCCGCACCTTCCAGTATATCATTTATTTCTTTATTATATCTTATTCTCCAGTATCCGTTTTCCAGAATCGGACCATATATTTTTCTTACTATTTTTCTTTCAAAGGTACGTAGGTCATATGTGACTAAAGTCAGGTATAGTTTTAATTTAGTTTTCTTCGATAAAAGTGTAGATCTCATAAGATTTATATGAGAGTAGTAGGCCCTGTTTCCAGCTTGTATTATATTTTTACCTTCCGTCACCTTTAGGTAAGGAAGGTATTGTCTTTGGTCAAAAAATTCGGTAGTGAGTTTTTAATGAAAAAGCACGTTTTAAGGTCCCTAGAACACGATTTTACTATTTTTACGATGATGTCTGTATGTGTGTGTGTGTGTAACGAAAATTTTCGTCTACGATAACTCTAATATTACAATTCCAAAAATTATAATTCTTTCGTATTCCTCTTCGTTGCATCCATATGAAGAGCTGATTAGATTTTGGTTATAATAGGTCAACCGGAAGTACACTCATTTGAAGATTTTAACAGTTTTTCTTGAAAAAGCGATATTAAATATCATTTTTTCACATTTAATGTTATTATAAATATTAAAGAACATTGTATTCTCTATATGAATTGACTGCATTTAATACTTCATATTAAATCGATATACAGGGTGATTCATCGGTCTGTCCTCTCTTTATAACTCTTTTATTTTAAGTCAGATAGAAAAACTCTTTAAATATAATTTATATGATATAGTATTATCTATCTACGTACCATATCCATTTGTATACAGGGTGCTCCATTTAAGCGCAACAATATGTAACTTTATATTTCTTAATGGAACATCCTATATTTATTTATTTATTTTGATAGTAAATTAGATTCTCTTTAAAAAAGCATTAAGTAATAAGGGGTCTAAAATTATAAATTAAGAAGTTATTTACCTTTATTCGTTGAATGATATGTTTCTATCATGTTATTATTAACAAAGTAAGCTATGGATAATTTGATCAATTGTTTCGAATTTAATCAAACAAGGTGTCCAAATACTCTTAGTTTATCATTATTGATGTTGATGTGAAAATGAATAATACAAATTTTAGTAAAGATGAGGTGGTTAATATAATATTTACAATAGAAAACTTTATTGAAGTTGAAGGACAAGTTTTCGAGCATTTATTATAATTTTGCATTATTTAGTCTGCCACTAAATTTTAATAGCTTCTTTGGAATTAGTGTAATGTTTAAAATAAGTATTAATAAGAAAGGATCAAAATTTTGTATTATATTATGGTTTTTTCCACTCTGAACTACTATTTTTTATGAACGTAAATAACTTCTTAATTTATAATTTTAGACCCCTTATTACTTAATACTTTTTTAAAGGGAATCTAATTTACTATCAAAATAAATAAATAAATTTAGGGTGTTCCATTAAGAAATATAAAGTTAGACAATGTTGCGCTTAAACGGAGCACCCTGTATACAAATGCATATGATACGTAGATAGACAATAATATATCATATAAATTATATTTGAAGAGTTTTTCTATCTGACTTAAAATAAAAGAGTTATAAAGAGAGGACAGACCGATGAATCACCCTGTATAGTTATAAAATTATAAAGAAATTAAATTTCATAAATTAGCCAGCTACACTATTATTCACGAAAGATGACTATTCAAGGTCATTTGTGAGCCGTCTGATATAATATTACTTGCAGATAACTTCATTGCATTTCATATGCATAGGCGTGCAGCATGAAACATTTATGGACACATTTTAACTGAAAAACTAAGAGTAATTCATTTAAAAATTATGTTTTTTTTTCTAAATAATGGCTTTCTGAAAGATTTATGTTCTTCACTTATGTTTTTGCAAAATACCAAAACATTGACTTAACTTATAAACCAAGGAATTATAATTTGATTTAAACGTCAACGCCACTGGGTAACTGTTAACAAAGAGTGCACTGTAGTAGATAATTAGGTATCTGTAATTCTACGACATATGTCATTATTATTTATAGTGTGTTAGAAAGTAATGCCACTATTTACGTATATCTGTCACACCACATAAATTAAATAGACATAGGTCAAATAATCTTTCTCTTTCTAATACAAAATGTTGCTAAGCTACTGCTATATAAAGTGATGTGTATTCGTTTTTCGAACAAATGACCTTGAATAGTCATCTTTCGTGAATAATAGTGTATGCTAGAAACAGCTACTATATTAAGAAAATTCTGATTGAAAGATGTCAGTGTCAAGTGCAATTGACATATTCGTAGTATATTTATGTTATAATTTTACACGAAATATAAGATATTTTTTCTCGAACTTTCTGTACGAAATTTGTATAAAATACATACAATTGTCGAAAGGTAATGTACAAACAAGAAATTTAGAATCTTTTGCAAGGAACTTTCTGTATGGATTTTATAGAAAATACATACGCATTTACGAAAATTCTACCGGTAGATACCGTATCTACCGACACTGTTCGAAAACATTAGTGGTAAAAAGCTACCGTGTTCGAAAATTGTCAATATCTACCAGATACATCTATCGGATTCATGAAGAATCTAATCTCGAAAAAAAGTAGTGATGCAAAGCAAAGCGCGCGCGTTAAAAGTGGAAATGTGTTCAAAATAGGAGTCTGCTCAGTTTGTTAACTACGTTATATTTCTAACCTGTTTTAAATTTTCAAAATTTTTCATAGGTTATGGATCTACCCTGTTTACCACTTGCGTTCTTAAAATATCGATTCCGGTAGCTATAACCTGATAAAAAGCTGTTTACCGGTAAAAGTTCACCGGTAGAATTTTCGTAAATCCCTCATATAACTGACGGAAGGTAATGTGCTGGCCACATCAGATTTTTTATGCATATGTTCATTTTGTTTTCCTCGTTGATAGTTGAACCCAGATAGTCGAAATTTTCTACTTTCTCAAGTAGGTAATTTTGTATTTGTATATTTTGCTCATATCTTTGTGGGTTCATTCTAATGTATTTAGTCTTTGCTTCTTTTATTACTAACCTTATTTTCTTTCCTTCTTGTACAATTGTGTTCACAATATCCTTCATTGTAAAAATATCAGTTGTTATAACTGCTATGTCGTCTGCATAACAGCATATTTGTTTAGTTTTACTAAAAATATTACCTTTCTCAATGACTTGTTTTAATATCGAGTGAAGTGCTAAATTGAAGAGTATTGTAGACAGCGAATCACCCTGTTTAACACCCGTAGTAATTTCAAAGGCTTCAGTAGTTTTGTTTCCTAACATGACCTTTGCTTTTGTATTACTTAGTGTCATTCTTATTAGGCTTATTATTTTTTGAGGAATTCCAAGTTCTTCTAGAAATCTATAAAGTGTATCTCTGTCAATACTACCAAAAGCCTGCTTGAAATCTATAAACAGGAGGTGTAACGCACTGTTATGTTCCCAAAACTTTTCGGTTGTCTTATAGTGAATAGGGTTCCAAACTAAAGCACAATATTCTAATTTTGACATGACCAATGACTGATACAAACATTTCACAGATAATATATTATTAAAGGACTTATGAATCCTAGTATTTTGAGATTAATTAAATATTCTTCAGTATAAATATATTTCTTATTTATATATATATCCTGTTTCACATAACCTTAAAATTAGACAACAAACTCATTTAACATTCCATAAATATTAAATATAATTTTTATATCTTTAAATATAAAATAAAAACTAATAATGATATACAAAAAAATGATGTCTCTACAGTTTATTAACTTTACGTAAGAAAATGAGATAAATAAATTTTGCTGTCTGATTCATCAGAATGCACAAATCAAAAAAGCAAAAAATAGTCATAGTAGACCTTTTCGTACTCATGCATTGAAATGTGTTGTTTCGCGTCGCCTAAACAACGTCTGAAACGTCAATTTTCCAGGTCTCCACCAAATAGGCAAACGGGAAATTTTATGAAGTTAGTGCATTTGGTTGACAATATTGGCAACAATTTCTGCTTGGCGGGAGTCGGCAAGACAGAGCACTCAAGAAGTCGGTAAAACATAACCAACAAACGTAATGTAAAATGTAACAAAACAATAAGAAATTTAACAAGTTTATTAAGTTTAAATTTGCTATATACTACAAGTGAAATACTTGGTAAGTAATAAACAGTTATTTAGATACTGTGATTAATACTACATTACATAAAAAACATTAAAATAATTGAAATATAAATTTGACACATCACTCTGAAATTAGCTACAAAGCAGTGTTATGTAATAAAGTTTTAATAAATAAAAAATATTTGTACACATATTACTAATTATTAGTTTTATACTATTCGTACGAAAGATATTGTACAAACCACGTACGTGAATTTGGTTCCCGGAATCGTTCTACGGCAACGATCGCAAGCTTGCGCCGCCAAACCTGCTATGCGCACTCTACAGCAACCGAGACTTTTCATATAGTTTCTCGCGCGACCGCAAAAACGCCACTATCGCTTCAAATAGTTGTGCGCCGTGCCGCAAATAGCGCTGATAACACAAGTTTTGAAAGTTTTCAAGATGGTGACAAATGTCAGTTGATCACTCATGTTTTCGCTCTTGTAGTGTCAGCATCGGTTTGTCGAATTCTTTTCTTTGTATTCCTGTTTGCGATTCAGTTTTGTTGTTTATTAAGTACTTTTGTTGTTTGTTTAGTGCTTTTTGTTGTTTATTAAGTAGTTTTGTTGTTTGTTAAATACTTTTTGTTATTTGTTAAGTTCTTTTTGTTGTTTGTTAAATATTTTTGTTTTTTCTTTTGTCCGTGAACGATCTGAGTTGTGAACCATGGCAATGCCAAAGAAAAGCAAGTGTTGTTTGCCGAATTGTGACAAGTTTTTGTACGGTTCTTATTTTATAATTATACGAAACTGATAAATCATGTGATAGCAGGAAAAATATCTAAAGAACATTCGAATGACATTGTAGTTCAAAATGCAATTAATTATTGTAAAAAATGGCATAATAAATAAATCAAATGAACAGTTTTCAATTTGTTTCCTTTTTCTCCTTATTGGAATTCCATTTAAATCAAATATTAATACATCATGATTCATTCACAAAATTTTATTTCTCGGCGCGTCCGCAAGACGCGGTAGTTGTACATCTAAACTCCTTGCGTTTCTACAGAGAGTGCGCCTTCTATAGGTCAATGTATACCTATTTTCTATGCTCCAAACACTCATCCGGGAACCAAGCCTTCACACACTTGGTATGTAAACTATTATTCACGAAAGATGACTATTCAAGGCCATTTGTTCGAAGAAAGAATTCACATCACTTTACAGCAGTAGACTAGCAACATATTGTATTAGAAAGAGAAAGTTTATTTGACCTATGTCTATTTAATTTATGTGGTGTGATGGATATACGTAAATAGTGGCATTACTTTCTAACACACTATAAATAATAATGACGTATGTCGTAGATTTACAGATTCCTAATTATCTACTACACTGCCCTCTGTGCTAATATTTACCCAGTGGCGTTGACGTTTAAATCAAATTATTATTCCTTCGTTTATAAGTTAAGTCAATGCAAATAAGTTAAGTTTTGCAAAAACATAAGTGAAGAACATAAATCTTTCAAAAAGGTATTATTTAGAAATAAACATAATTTTCAAACAAATTACTCTTATTTTTTCAGTTAAAATGTGTCCATAAATATTTCATATTGCACGCCTATACATACGAAATGCTATGAAGTTATCTGCAAGTAATATTATATCACACGGCTCACAAATGACCTTGAATAGTCATCTTGTGTGAATAATAGTGTAAATAACTATTACACTAGCAATTTTCTTGGCCTGTTTTCTGTGATAGCCAATGTACTTTTCAAAATAATAAAATAAAAATAGATTTATTATCTTATAACCACTTCTCTGTTTTCTGCTATGTTTTTATTGGAAAATTTACCAGAAACAAAATGAAAATGTAATAATTGTAGATTGCAAGTGAATGTAATAATGTAACTGGAACATGACCATTTCTAGCGGGCGTGCGACGCGTGCCCCGCACGCGGCCTATGAAAATGTTGGTAGGCCGTCGTTACGTTGAACGCATAGATACCATAACATACATTTATAATATAACGTAAATAATTTATCATTACAATATGTGTGTGAATATAGTAATATATTTTTAAAAGTTTTATAATAATATTTTCTGGCGAGTGGTAGGGCGCTAGTTCAATCTTCTACAGACAACCGATATCCTTTTGGATCTGTTGCCCGAGTAACATCCTTAGGGAAACATCTGAGATGTCGGTATGAATTGTTTCGTAAGCGCTCTTTGACATGTTCAGTGATTTTTTAATGGCGGACATTAAAAATGAAAGTGTAACATCAAGTTCCGTTTCTGGCTAGGAAAATCAGTCGCAATTCTCAAGAGAACTTAAAAAATTCCGGATCAATTTCTGAACACGTCAAACAGCGCTTACAAAAAAAAACACATTGACCAGTAAGATGTTTTCCCAAGGGTGACATTTCTTGGGCAATAGATCCAAAAGGGTCTATAGTGAAGGCACTTATTGCGAAAACTCGGAACTAATACCAAGATATTCCAAATAGATAATAGGGTGTTTCACTGGTATTGGTGTTGATCTCGTCCTCGGCCTCTTCCGCTATGTTGCCATGATAAACAACGACAGCCACAATCATACCTGGCACGATCTAGAAGATGAAATATTTAATTATTATTAATACTTATAAACAAAGATTGTCAAGTAAATTACGAGTATTAGTTTTATCATTAAATATTTACTTTATTACATTTTACCTCCCGTCATACCGTAGGTAAGGGAGGTAATGTTATCGATCAAAAAATTCGATGGTGAGTTTTTAGTAAATAAGCACGAATTTAGGTCCCCACAACACGTTTTTACTATTTTTACGATGATGATGTGTGTGTGTGCGTGCGTGTGTGTGTGTGTGAGACGATTTTTTCGTCCACGATAACTCTTATAACAAACTTCCAAATATTTCTATATTCCGTATTTAAGCTTTCTGCATTCATATAAAGAGTTGATTAGATTTTTGGTCAAATTGGATAACCGGAAGTGACTGTTTACTTGAAGCCCATACCAGTTTTTAATGAAAAACTATATTAAAATATAATCCAAAACTTTTCAATTTTAGTATTTAAAACTTCTATATCAAGGGAAACAACATATTATATTTTAAAATAATTGCGTAGGCTTCCACAGTCTGAGTCATGAGAAATATTCGTTTTCCGGGAATGGACTGTGTCATATTTTGAGTCAGAGCTCAACGTTTCGCCCGCAGTTTTATTTGGCCTTTAGCGTGGTTTACACGTCGGGTAACCTTGTAAACTGAGTCTCCCTCCTTGTTGCTTAAACTCGGCCTCTAGCGTGGTTGACACGTCGGGTAACCGTGTTTAAGACAGTACTATCCCCCTTCTGAAGATGCCCCAATTGACTGCGGGCGAAACGTTGAGCTCTGACTCAAAATATGACACAGTCCATTCCCGGAAAACGAATATTTCTTGAAGCTCTCAACAGATTTTCGTGAAAAATATATTATTATATATTCCAAAACTTTTCAAATTTGGTATTTAAGATTTTTATATTAATGAGAACGACATATTAGATCTCTTCTAAATTTGATAAACCGGAAGTGATACTTTACTTGAACTTTAAACAAATTTCCGTAAAAAATATAATAGGATATATTCCAAAACTTGTCAAATTTAGTATTTAAGACTTTTATATAAAGGGGAGCAACATATTAGATTTTGGCTAAAATTGATAAACCGGAAATGATACTTTATTAGATAAATTAATTGATACAATCCAAAACTTTTCAAATTTGGTATTTAAGACTTTTATATTAATGAGAACGACATATTAGATGTTTTCTGAAATGGATAAAACGGAAGTACTACTTTACAGGAAGCTATAAACAGATTTATTTGAGCGACCACTACATTTACTTTTTGAACTAAAAAGTTAGTGCCGTTAAATGGCGGCATTTCAAATTTATACATGACCCCGGTATTCTGTTTTAAATTTTAGAACTACGCAGAACTTGTTAATATAAATTTGAGTATAAGATATGATTTCAATTCTTATTTTACAAATAAAAACTACGTGAAAAAATGAAGTACATTCATCAATCAATTATAAAAATTCTATTACTATACCTAACCTAAGTTTTTATTTTCTAAACCAGACAAAACATTTCAAATGGCAATATTTTGTGGACCAGAAGTTTAGTACCCGTCATAATTATTTGAAAAACGAAACTAACAAAACAAAAACAAAACTGTAAAATTGACAGAACTGTCATATAAACAAGGACGGGTACACGGCAATCGGCACTAACTTTTTGTCGCAGTCTAACACTTGACGCATGCGCTTTGAATTTCTGAAATGGTCTATTATCTAATGATGGAAAGACGGGCCTAGGGCTTATTTGACAAATATATATTATTTGCAACTTTATTCGCACTTGGAAAGACCGGGCCTAAGAGTGAGGAATATATGATGTACCTATGATGTCAGGTTAGTAAGAATGTTGTTGAAAGAGAGACTGATTATTTTTACCTTCCGTCACCTTTAGGGGTGCGTTCCAAAACCTTACTCTGGAGTATCGAGTATGGTAAAATCCGTTCCAAAACTATTGCGCTTACTCTTAGAGTTTACGCGATAAACGTTCCAAAATTCGGAGTACGCGCTCTAGAGCATACTCTTCGTACTCTGCTACGCTAGTAGGGTACGAAATACTCCAATGAGAATTTGCGTGTCTTACGTCAATTTTTACAACGAAACATACAGATATCGAATTTGAAATAAAAATAAATCTTGAAAATTATCAATACATTGGAGTAATTGATGATTATTTATCTTATAAAAATGTCATTTGAAAAACATAATAGTAAAACCCGTATTAATTGTAAAAAATATCTTGATAAAACAGGAAGTGCACACAATAAATAATTTTTGGTAGTCAAAATGTCGTATCAAAAAGATATTTTCTTATTTCTAAGGTTATGTTATTTTATTTACTCATAGCCGTTCCTAAATACTCCGGCAAATATGGTCACGTGACCGTACTCCAAGCAGGGGATCCACTTACTCTGTATCTTTGTTTTGGAACGCACCCTAGGTAAGGAAGGTATTGTCTTTGGTCAAAAAATTCGGTGGTGAGTTTTTAATGAATAAGCACGTTTTAAGGTCCCTAGAATACGATTTTACTATTTTTACGATGATGTCTGTGTGTGTGTGTGTGTGTGTGTGTGTGTGTGTGTGTGTGTTTGTGTGTGTTTGTGTGTGTGTGTGTGTCTGTGTGTGCGTGTGCGTGCGTGTGTGTGTGAGTGTGTGAGTGTGTGTGTGTGTGTGAGTGTGTGTGTGTGTGCGTGCGTGCGTGCGTGCGTGCGTGTGTGTGTGGGTGTGTGTGTTTGTGTGTGTGTGTGTGTGTGTCTGTGTGTGCGTGCGTGTGTGTGTGTGTGTGTGTGTGAGTGTGTGAGTGTGTGTGTGTGTGTGTGAGTGTGTGTGTGAGTGTGTGTGTGTGTGTGCGTGTGTGTGTGGGTGTGTATGTATGTATGTATGTATGCATGTATGTGTGTCCGTGTGTGTGTATGTAACAAAATTTTCGTCTGCGATAACTCTAATACTACAATTCCAAAAATTATAATTCTTTCGTATTCCTCTTCGTTGCATCCATATGAAGAGCTGATTAGATTTTGGTTATAATTGGTCAACCGGAAGTGCTCTCATTTTAAGATTTTAACAGTTTTTCTTGAAAAAACGATGTTAAGTATCGCTTTTTCACATTTAATGTTATTATAAATATTGAAGAACATTGTATTCTCTGTTCGATTTGACTACATTTTATACTTCATATTAAATGGATATAGAGTTATAAAATTATAAAGAAATTAAACTTCATAAATTAGCCAGCTATGCTAGAAACAGATACTATATTAAGAAAATTCTGTTTGAAAGATGTCAGTGTCAAGTGCAATTGACAAATTCGTAGTATATTTGTGTTAGGACCATTTTGCTCGAAATTATCTGTACGGAATTAGTATAAAATACATACAACTGTCGAAAGGTAATGTACATACAAGAAATTTAGAATCTTTTGCAAGGAACTTTCTGTATGGATTTTATAGAAAATAGATACGCATTTACGAAAATTCTATCGGTAGATACCGCATCTACTGACTGTGTTCGAAAGCATGAATGGTAAAATGTTACCGTGTTCGAAAATTGTTCAATATCTACCAGATCCATCTACCGGATTCATGAAGAATCTAATCTCAAAAAAAGGTAGTGATGCAAAGCGAAGCGCACGCGTTAAAAGTGGAAATGTGTTCAAAGTAGGGCTCTGCTCAGTCTGTTAACTACGTCAAATTTCTAACCTGTTTTAAATTTTCAGATTTTTTCATAGGTTATGGAGCTACCCTGTTTACCAGTTGCATTCTTAAAATATCGATTCCGGTAGCTATAACCTGATAAAAAGCAGTTTACTGGTAACAATTCGCCGGTAGAATTTTCGTAAATACGTCATATAACTGACGGAAGGTAATGTGCTGGTCACATCAGATTTTTTTGGATGATGTTATTTTTATTCTTTCGGGTTTGTGCTAACCCACTAAGTGGGAAATGCGTGATTTTATGTATGTATGGAATTTGTCGGTATGTTTTTCAAACAGCTTGTATAATACGATATCTTACCTGTATAAAAGAAAGAACTATCATCGTAATAGACATTCCTTTCATGTAGCTTACAAAAGTCGAATGAAACTTTTCAGCACAACCATCTTCGTAGGGGGAAGTGCAAGGTTCGGCTTGATCTACCTTGATGGGACAACAACTCTGCGGTAAAGTATGATTTATCAGTTTGTAATCGGAAGGGCCGGTCATACCGCAGCATTTATGCTAAAATAATCGTATAATGTGATTATTTAGGGCAAATGTAGTAGATAGTTCAAGGATTTTATACATGTTTTATTTTCGAAAATCGATGGAGTGGTTATCAAATAATCTTGTTTTCAAATTTTTGATCAATCCCCATTTTGTAATTTGAAAAAATAATTGTAAATGCAAATGTTTTACAGGGCCGAAAGGTAATTTTGAAAAAAAATTTTTGTTAAAATATTTTTATATCTAAAGCGTTTTTACTTTTATATTTTATAAAATATTAAAAAATACCGGAGAAAAAAATGTTAAGCCTATGGCACACTTATCGATGAGCTCATCGATGAAACAACAGTACGCACCCGTCATCGATGAAAAATACGGCGCCGCTATTTTCATCGAAGAGCATCGATGAAACGAACGTATCTCATTTCAGACGTATCTTTTGAGTCTCATTTCACGTTAACGTCAAAATAGATAATAAAGTGTCAAATAAAAATAGTATATTAAAGAACGTGTTTTATAAGACATGTTTTTTTCGCACGCGTCAAAATTTAGAAAACGAGCGTTAGCGAGTTTTCTAATTGACAAGTGCGAAAGAAAATCTTATAAAATGAGTTCTTTATACTATTTTTTATATTTTGCACCTTCTACAAACTAAAATATTTTTAAAAAACTGTTAATATTAAACCGAGTTGATTTAGGGAAATTTGTAAGTGAAATGTGGTTGGTAACATTGAATTGACCAAATTCAGTTATTATTTGAAAGTTCATGTCATTTCTATATTTACGAACAAATTTAAGTGAATTTAGTGTAATCATGGAAGATGAAATCAGTTGCACTCCGCCTGAGCTACGTAGTATAGCTCAGACTACAGTAAATAATCTACTTCCTAAAAAATCGCGCGAGATTTATGAGAAAGAATTTGCAAATTTGACACATGGTATAAAGAAAATAATGTCAAAGGCGTAACAGAGAATGTTTTGATTGCTTATTTTGAAATGCAAAGTAAGACGAAAATATGTATTATTATTATTATATTCATTAAATAAAGTGATTAATTAAGTAAAAGAAATTTTGAGGTTATATTGAAATTTCTTATCTTCCAGCTTTGACGTTTGACAATTTAACCCTTTCAGCCTGAGTGTACAGGAAATTTTTATTTTTTCTTATATTTGAATTAAAACTTGCTTTAAAATTAATTAAAAATAATTTTCTATCGTTCAAAGGTTCAATCTACAAATTTTAAGTACTACTAGGTCCATCTATGTGGACTAATTCGAACATTATATTAACATTTACTTACTCAATTTGTGATTATATTTGTACATTTTCATGTAAATAATCTTCCCTAAATAAAAAAATAATAATAATATCGACATTATATTATTAAAATGAATTGTCAATTAACTAAACATAAATTAGGTAAAAATGGGTTAAAGAAACGTAATCTAGTACCAACCATCTAAAACAAAAAATTGCGTATCGAAATGAAGGTCATTACGATACGCAATCGTGTATCGTAATGACTTCATTATGAACGCAAAATATAAAAATAGTATTTTGAAAACTAACGCCGCTTTCTTTTTATCAAGAAGATCAACTCCGAGTAGCACACATCTATCCTAAATCGTTCCTTTTACAAGGTGGGTACTACCCATTTTCTTCATCTACGTCCCCGCGAAGCACCACCTTTGAAACAGGATCATATAGATCCTAAACTGATCTCGAATGTCAATGTCACGTCAATATGACTGACTGCTATGTATTTTGTCTTTTGTAAGTATTTGATATTAAAATGACATGAATAAAAGAAATTAATTAGTTTGAAACGTTATATTATGTTTAATTACCATAAGAAATACATCCATATTTAAATATTCAAAGGTAAAAGAATTTAATATGTCAAAATAAAATCACATTTACAACAGACTATAACCACAAGCAAATTCAGCATATTATTATGTTATAAATATAATGCTATATACGTTTTTATCTTCTTATTTAAAAAAATATACTGTTCTTTTTAGGAGTAGTTTAGTTCAGTTCAGTACGAGGTAAGATCAGTTCATTTTCCCCCTAAAAAGAAAGCGCCTATATCTACAAACAGCAACAATAAACCGGAAATATCTATTTAAAAACATAGTAACATTTCACTGGTATTATTATCAACTTAACTTTTTTGCGTTACAGAAAAAATCGCTGTATTTGTCATCGATGAAATTGAAAACCATCGATGACGGGTGCGTACTGTTGTGTCATCGATGCTCCTTGATGCTCATCGACAAGTGTGCCATAGGCTTTAACCTTTTGCAATATTTTCTTCCCGCCATCACGGCGTACATAACATCAACTATACGCGAATAGGGGATTCCGATCGTGACGTCACAAAGTGCGCCATTTGCGGTGAAATCTTGAACTATGTGGACAAATAGACTAAGACATTTTCTATACGCCAACCCATCAACTACTCGCCCGACATCTGGCGGTCATTTTCGTAAAGAAACCGCTGACAGATTGACAACCGATGCATGCTGAGTTGTATGAAAATTAAAAGTGAGTACAACTGCGCTAAAATGAGTGTTACCGCGAAAAGACAAAGTGAAGGACGAGTCTGTTGTGTTCCCGGCTGCCCTAGCACGTAATATCGCAATCAAGAACTGAAATTTTACAGTTTTTTGAATCGTGATTCGGAAAACTGAGCGAAAATAACTTTGAATTGCACGTGTTCGGAGAGAATCGTAAGTATTATTAAATGATAGTAGTTTTTAATCAAGTTGAACGTTTTATTAGTGTATAGTTGAAAAATATAACAAAATTGTTATTAACCCGGGGCCTGTTTCTCAAAAATACTAGTTTACAAGTTACAAGATACTAGTTACAAGTGAAGTTTTTAATAGTACTAGTAAATTGTGTTTCTGAAAAGTATTTTACTACTCGTAGTTTACAAGTTACTAGTTCACAAGTTATTAGTTACAAGTGAAATTTTATTAGTCAAGTAAAATAGTGTTTCTGAAACATTTTCAATAGTCTAGCAGTTTTTTTTTAATAAATACTAGTATTTAATCCAATATTCTTTATCAAGTAATTTTATTTTCTGACTGACGTTGACATTTTTTTATTTTTGGGAATGATTCGATATGCTAAAGGTGTTTTATTTGGAGCAATTTCTAAATAAATTGTCTTAAGCAGTTAAATTCAATGAATGGACAAAAATCTGTCAAACTTGTCACGCTTCGGGTTGAGTAGACAAGACTAGAAATATATCAGGGTCACATTTTAATCAAACTTAAAAAGTTTGTATTTTTATGGTTAATGCATGGTTTCTGTTCATATCTAGTTGAAGAATAAGTCCCAATAAATTGTTTCTAACTTATTTGCCATGAGTAACCTCTCATTCATATGGGGTTTCTGCGTGGACATAATTTATTCTTGCTTTAATTAGTTTTTGACCTCGCACTACTCCTTCATCACTAGATTCAGAGTCATTAGACCACATTATATTATTAAAAAAAATATATTCACTAAACAACGACAGACACTACATGAATCTAAATTAACATTAACAAAGAACCATTGAATTACATACGAAAAAGAAAATAAAACCCACGAACTGTCAAATAATACGACTAGTAAAATTTATATTCAAAATTTACAAGACTTTTGGCACTTGTAGCTGTTCTCTAGTAAATTACTAGTTTGACAGACAATTCAAATATTCTGAGAAACAAAATACTATTATTTTTTCTCAAATACACTAGTAAATACAGTGTGTTCAAAAAAAATCCTAACTCGGAGTAGACTATGAACAGAGAAACGTGTGTCTGATCATTATTAAATTCAAAAGTCAAGTTGTCAAAATTGATCTTGAAATGTAATTTTAAAGAGAAAAGACAATAAAGAAGGATACAGTATGTTGACATTCGCCGTTTTCTAATTTGTTTCCATTTCTAAAATAAGATACAGGAAGAAAAGCTTTGATTTCTTTACAAAACAATTTTGACAATATCTTATGTCAAATTGACATTTAATTAATTGACATACGTTTCTTTGTACATAGCCTACTCCGAGTTAGGAATTTTTTTGAACACACCGTACTAGTACCCAACTTGTAACTATACTCTATCCGTTTTAACTATAGAGCGTTGAGTGAGATAGGGCCTACGATTCTAGCTCTCTGATTGGTTTAAACGTGAACCGAGTTTACACAGTAAAATAATTGACGCGAAATTTAAATTTGCTTGACAACTGCATCAATTATTTTGACGTCTGTCAAAAGTCAATAGTACACGATTTATTACATATTATTAATTTCTGTTCAGTTCTGTTTGTTAATTTTCATAGTGTCGTTAATATTATGGATAAAAATAGATACATACAAGACAAAATTTATGAAAAAAATGTCAATTAGAAAGATTTTTTAAATCCAGGAATGGCGCCAAAATTTGATTTTTTTATTTAATACATGTAAAAACGGCCGCGATCGAAACGCCATCTAGTCTATAGTTAAAACGGATAGAGTATAGTATTTTACACTTGTATATTTTAGAAACAAAAACTAGTAAACTTCACTAGTATTACTAGTGTAGGGACTAGTAATACTAGTCCCGTATTTTTTGAGAAACAGGCCCCTGATTATTAAAAACTCAAACGTCAAATTAATCAAAATATGCCACTTCACGTTGTCAAAGAGTAGAAGTAGACACACTTTTTTAGCGTCTTTGTCTCAAACATAAACTACACTCTAGTGTCTCTCTTGTTGGTGCAAATTTGCACTAGTAGCCCCCTCGGTGGCCGAGTGAGTTGAGGCAGCGTGCTTCTGCAGCGCTCGAAGCGACCATCACCGCTCGGTTCTTGGGACCGTGGGTTCGATTTCCACCAGGGGCTTGGATGTTTGTGTCCTATCATCTCATCTCCGTCAACGCAACGTAAAAATGTTACGAAGATGTAAGGTAAAAACTGACTCACCCTTATCAATCAATTGTAATACTTTATAATAAGTTATATACAATAAAGAATTATTATTATTAAATTTGCACTAGTATGCCTACCAGGGTTTAACTAAAAAATGATATAACAATCTCGAAATAAAATAATCATATTATTTTTACCTTCCGTCACCTTTAGGTAAGGAAGGTATTGTCTTTGGTCAAAAAATTCGGTAGTGAGTTTTTGATGAATAAGCACGTTTTAGGGTCCCTACAATACGATTTTACTATTTTTACGATGATGTCTGTATGTGTGTGTGTGTGTGTGTGTGTGTGTGTGTGTGTGTGTAACAAAATTTTCGTCTACGATAACTTCCATACTACAATTCTAAAAATTATAATTCTTTCGTATTTCTCTTCGTTACATCCATGTGAAGAGCTGATTAGATTTTGGTTAGAATTGGACAACCGCAAGTACCCTCATTTGAAGATTTTAACAGTTTTTCTTAAAAAAACTATGTTAAATACCATTTTTTTCACATTTAATGTTATTATAAATATTAAAGAATATTTTATTCTCTATACGATTTGACTGCATTTTATACTTAATATTAAATGGATACAGAGTTAAAAAATCTGATGTGGCCAGCACATTACCTTCCGTCAGTTATATGAGGTATTTACGAAAATTCTACCGGTGAACTGTTACCGGCAAACAGCTTTTTATCAGGTTATAGCTACCGGAATCGATATTTTAAGAACGCAAGTGGTAAACAGGGTAGATCCATAACCTACGAAAAAATTTGAAAATTTGAAACAGGTTAGAATTTTGTCGTAGTTAACAAACTGAGCAGAGCCCTACTTTGAACACATTTCCACATTTACCGCGCGAGCTTCGCTTTGCATCACTACCTTTTTTTGAGATTAGATTCTTCATGAATCCGGTAGATGGATCTGGTAGATATTGAACAATTTTCGAACCCGGTAACATTTTACCACTCATGCTTTCGAGCAAAGTCGGTAGATGCGGTATCTACCGGTAGAATTTTCGTAAATGCGTATGTATTTTCTATAAAATCCATACAGAAAGTTCTTTGCAAAAGATTCTAAATTTCTTGTATGTACATTACCTTTCGACAGTTGTATGTATTTTATACTAATTCCATACAGATAATTTCGAGCAAAAAGATCCTAACACAAATATACTACGAATATGTCAATTGCACTTGACACTGACATCTTTCAATCAGAATTTTCTTAATATAGTATCTGTTTCTAGCATAGCTGGCTAAATTATGAAGTTTAATTTCTTTATAATTTTATAACTCTATATCCATTTAATATGAAGTATAAAATGCAGTCAAATCGAATAGAGAATACAATGTTCTTTAATATTTATAATAACATTAAATGCGAAAAAATGGTATTTAACATCGTGTTTTCAAGAAAAACTGTTAAAATCTTCAAATGAGGGTACTTCCGGTTGTCCAATTCTAACCAAAATCTAATCAGCTCTTCACATGGATGTAACGAAGAGAAATACGAAAGAATTATAATTTTTGGAATTGTAGTATTAGAGTTATCGCAGACGAAAATTTTGTTACATACACACACACACACACGCACGCACACACACACACACACACACACACACACACACGCACGCACGCACGCACGCACACACACACACACACACACACACACACACACACACACACACACGCACACACATACACACACACACACACACACACACACACACACACACACACACACACACACACACACACACACACACATACACACACACACACACACACAGACATCATCGTAAAAACAGTAAAATCGTATTCTAGGGACCTTAAAACGTGCTTATTCATTAAATACTCACCACCGAATTTTTTGACCAAAGACAATACCTTCCTTACCTAAAGGTGACGGAAGGTAAAAATTATAAAGAAATTAAATTTTATAAAGTAGCCATAGCTATGGAAACAGCTACTATATTAAGAAAATTCTGATTGAAAAATGTCAGTGGATGTCAGTGTCAAGTGAAATTGACATAAGGTACGTTCTATCGGTGTCAGAAATATTCCTACGAGAATAAGAATATTCTTAAAGCAATAGAACGCTCAGTGGCAAATAACTGTCAAGTAAAAAATAAATACGATAGAACAGTGGGAGTGTTTATGTGTTATTGTTACTTAACAACTAAAGCTAACTTTGTATGTTTATTTTGGATCTTCTAAATGTTATTACAGAGATTGTAATTGTATAAAAATATATTAAATAATAAAAATGTAAAAGAGGTATTTCTTTGAGCACAGTCTAATCTGAACATTGACAAATGTAACAGAAAGGTACGCGCGACAGTCGGCTAGTACAATTTTGAATTTATCTCCAATCTATATATCTTCCAACCAGCGCTTCCAGCTCTGAAGTTGGAATGATTCGTAGGAATATTCAGATTTTTTTGACGCAAAAGAACGATCATTGAGGTTCTACTAGAAGAAGTAGTAAGATTTCTGACACCGATGGAACGTACCTATAGTGTGTTTGTCTTATAATTTTACTGGAAATATAGGATCTTTTGCTATAAATTTTCTGTATGGAATTTGCATAAAACACATGCAACTGCCGGAAGGTAAAGTACAAGAAATATAATCTTTAGCAAGGAATTTTCTGTATGAAATTTGTACAAAATACATAGAACTGACGGAAGGTAATGTGCTGGCCACATCAGGTTTTTTTTTAGAAATGATTCCAGCATAGTATATTACAATCTGTATTGCACATTTTGTTAGAGGAAAAAAATCCAATGACCCTCGTAATGAAAACTACAATCCAAAATTTTTTTCATGGAGACCAGAAACATCGACATCAGCAGATCGAAGAAAAAGATTGCATGAAAGAGGGAGAGTACCTACCACTGATGGAAACAAATAATTTTAATAATGGTAAAATGTTTATTTATTTTTCTGTCCTTTTAAATATACCGTTAATTAGTCATTCATAAATTGTTTTAGATTTGGAAGAGGGTGAATTACCGTCAACATCATCCATAGGAAAGGAAATATCTGTTCAAACTGATGATACTGCATTTGAAGAGATCCATGACGCTACGTATATAAATAATATAAATGTATATTTACTTATTAAATTATTTAAGCAATAAAAATCTGATGTGGCCAACACATAACCTCTCGCCAGATATTTTACCTGGTTGTACGCATAAAACGAAAAATATTTTTAAATACAAATACATATATTCATGTCTCACTACAAAATAATTCTCACATGTATTTACAAAATGTATGGGATATTTTAAAATAAATTATGTACAATACATACATTTTCGTTATATTCAATATCCTGAAATTTTCTTTCTACTTTCCTTTTCTTTTATATTCGTCATTTTTTCGCAAATTCCTTTTATATTCTTTTTTAAGTATATTCTTTGTTGTTGACTTTTTATTTATTTTCATAATCTTCATAATAATATACAAATATTTTTGACAGAGGCATACAAATATTTTTGACAGTGACATTTATGTGTCAATTACAAACATTTGAATTTCTTGCGTTGAAGTAGTTTGATCTGAGATTTTTTACATCAAATTATTTTATATGTCTTTCTTTATCTATAAATCTATAGAAGATATAATAATGAATTTATATTTATCGAATAAAGAATTTAACGTTCTGTAATATAAGTATTTACATAAATTTTCGATAAATAATACTTAGATGATTTTTTTCTTGTAACTACTACTTCCGGTTGTCCAATTCTTACCAAAACTGACTCGACTCTTCCCATTATTGTTAGATTGAGGAATCCGTAGTTAAAAATATCTTAAGTCTTATAGTATTTGAGATATAGTGAATCCAACACACACACGCACGCGCACGCACGCACGCACACACACACACACACACACACACACACACACACACACACACACACACACACACACACGGACATCATCGTAAAAATGTTATAATCGGATTCTAGGGACCTTAAAACGTGCTTATTCATTAAAATCTGGATATGCGATTTTTAGCATGAATACAATACCTCTCTTAGCGAGAGGTAAAAATTACTTGGTCAAATTTCATTCTACAGCAAAAAAGAAACAGTTTTTTACCTTCATTTAAACTTTTCTTTTGAAAAATACTAATGTATACCGGTCTAAACCATATTTGATTATAATAACCGACTTTACACAACGGGATTATATTAGTTTTTATCACAAAAGACACTATTTTGCATTTATAATAAACCGCGTTCAATCCGTTGTTTAAACCTATCAGCGCTTTGTTGTCACGCGTGGCCGCTAGAGCGGCGCTCGCAACGCACCGGCTGATGTTAGGTTGGCGTAATGAAAATGATTTTTTTTAAATGCAGAGTTAGTTCCAGGGGCGAAATTAAAAAAGAAAAATATTGAAAATCATTCTGTGAATGACCTAAAAAGATGGTTAGTGTCGTGGTCTGAAAAAAGACGGAAAAAGAGCGATCTTATTTTAAGGTTTTAGTTCCGGTTAGTTACTGGGTATTTACTGATTTATACTAACTCAAAATGTTTCAACGTTTTCAGAAATCAAAATTGTATGAATGCTGGACGCAGTGATAATATATTACCCTGCATTGATGGTGGTAAATGGGTATCTGCGGTAATTTCATGTAATACGTGTGGGGTAGTTCATGTAAATATAAAATGGGGCTATTTTCCATCTTATAACATATTAAACTTATTTAACTACGGACACATATACCACTACTTCCACGAAACCATTTAGTTAGATGTAGTTACGCATAAATCATGAGAGATGAGATCGGCTTGGAAAATGGCATAAAATTAATTCCTCTCATATATTTTTTATATTTATTCCTGTAATTACGCCTACAGAGGCCATACGCGCACCTAATACCCATATTTTTAATATAAAATAAATTTCACAAAGCTATCAACTTGACAGCACGGTGACAGTTACTTGTATGTCCACATAGTTCATAAAAATACCGCGGCGGGGCGCTTAAAATTCGCTTAATCTAGGGTACCTTTATAACCAGGGTATGGCCATGGCGTGGCTCACGTTTCGTCCGCCATTACCGGGACATCTGTTATATGTGTTGTTCTTGCGCAAAGTATTATGTATTTTCGTGGCTATTTGTTTTATTTTAATGAAAAACACATTTAATTATCATTATAATATGTATTTAAAGTGTAAGTAATATATTTTATCTTATTTACTTGTGTAGTTTGTTAAGATACCCACCACGATTACTGTCACTGAAAACAACTAAAAATTACCAATATTAAGCACAATCATTTAAATTTTTAAAAGGTAAGTTTAGAATATATAATTATTATGTAATTAAGAACTAGTGATATTAAATTAGATGTGATAATAACAACACATATCATATATTCTACATAACCTATAAATGTATGTCTTAATAATAATTGTATATATCTTAAATAAATTCATTTTTATTACCTTTTTAAATTCACAGTGTGATTATTTAATATTATTTTATAATATAATATCACATTTATTACAAATAAATAGGAAAATCAATTACCGATAATGGCGGCGATCTTGGCCCATGGCCATACCCTGGTTATAAAGGTACCCTAGCTTAATCTAGGGTACCTTTATATGGCGCGAGCAGACACGTGACTCGAGCGTCCTTGACGTACATGGAATCAGCTGATTTGTGTGCGCATGTCATTTTGACAAGAACATTGTCAATTTGACAAGACCATTGTTTTGACTTATTTTAATTTTGAATTGCTAAAATGTTAATATTTTACAATTTTTATGCAGTAAAACACATGTAATTAAAAATAATAACATTTTAATAGTTAAAATTCAATATAATTCAAAACATTGGTCTTGTCAACATGACATTATTCTTGTCAAAATGACATGCGCACACAAATCAGCTGATTCTAAGCACGTCAAGGTCACACGAGTCACGTGTTTGCTCGCGCCCTATAACCAGGGTATGGCCATGGGCCAAGATCGCCGCCATTGTCGGTAATTGATTTTCCTATTTATTTGTAATAAATGTGATATTATATTATAAAATAATATTAAATTATCACACTGTGAATTTATAAAAGTAAGAAAATAGTATATTATGTTATTAGGAGTAGAAAGCGGTCTTTTTGTGTTGAACCCAGCTATTGCGGCCGAGGCGCTAGCCGAGGCCTGGCAAGCTGGGTAAAACACAAAAAGGGCGTTCTACTCCGAATGACATATACTATTTTTTCTTCAAGTGTTTCAAATAATTTTTTGATATTTTTTTGGAATTTTTTTGTTTGTAAAATTTGCAATTTTAGTCAAAGCTGGCCGTGTACACTACAAAACACAAACGATTCAACTGTCAAATAACAATTTTCAATATGATCTGTGTTGCTGTGGCTACTGCCGCCGCCAGCGGTGAACTAAGAAACGACCATTTTTTTACTAGTACAACAATAACAACATTTTTGTACTAGTAAGACAATGAATATCTTCTACAGCGTGTGTATAGTAGCATAATATGCATATTATAATACGCTTGAAGAAAAATTAATTTATTTAAGAGATACACAATTATTATTAAGATATACATTTAGAGGTTATGTAGAATATATGACATGGGTTGTTATTATCACATCTAATTTAATACCTGTAGTTCTTATTTACATAATAATTGTATATTCTAAACTTACCTTTTAAAAATGTAAATGATTGTGCTTAATATTGGTAATTTTTAGTTGTTTTCAGTGACAGTAATCGTGAAGGGTATCTTAACAAACTACACAAGTAAATAAGATAAAATATATTACTTACACTTTAAATACATATTAAAATGATAATTAAATGTGTTTTTCATTAAAATAATACAAATAGCCACGAAAATACATAATACTTTGCGCAAGAACAACACATATAACAGATGTCCCGGTAATGGCGGACGAAACGTGAGCCACGCCATGGCCATACCCTGGTTATAAAGGTACCCTAGCTTAATCTAGGGTACCTTTATAACCAGGGTATGGCCATGGCGTCCGCCATTACCGGGACATCTGTTATATGTGTTGTTCTTGGGCAAATTATTATGTATTTTCGTGGATATTTGTTTTATTTTAATGAAAAACACATTTAATTATCAATTTAATACGTATTTATAGTGTAAGTAATATATTTTATTTTATTTACTTGTGTATTTTGTTAAGATTCCCACCACGATTACTGACATATTGAAAACAACTATAAATTACCAATATTACGCACAATCATTTAAATTTTAAAAGGTAAGTTTAGAATATACAATTATTATGTAAATAAGAACTACAGATATTAAATTGGATGTGATAATAACAACCCATGTCATATATTCTACATAACCTCTAAATGTAAATATTAATAATAATTGTGTATCTCTTAAATTAATGAATTTTTATTACCTTTATAAATTCACAGTGTGACAATTTAATATTCTTTTATAATATAATATCACATTTATTACAAATAAATAAGGAAATGAATTACCGACAATGGCGGCAATCTTGGCCCATGGCCATACCCTGGTTATAAAGGTACCCTAGCTTAATCGGAATCCCCTATTAGGTCTCGACTTACGAGGTCTGTTAAAAAAGTATCCGACCTTTGGCCAGGAAAAAAACTGGCATACCTATAAATAAATATACTGCTGATGCCCTATCTCTCACTTAAGAGGAGTCTGCTACAAACATTATTGTCTATTCTTGTCAGTTAGTGTAAAAATTTCTCTCCCGCTAGTTCCCCTTTCTCGTTCTACACCAATAAAATCAAAGCAATCTGGCGCTTGCGCGGAGCTATTCTTACAGACAAGTGCAGCTATATATGCAGATATATATGTCTGCACTCGTCCAATGTTAGTATCACATATCTCACTCCCACCAGCAGTATATTAGTTTTATAGGTATATTGGGACTCCACACACTTCTCCCAGCGGTGCCACCAAGAGGTAGAATAGTGTGACGTCAGAGTATAGCGCGAAATACAAAGCATTGTGCTAAGCAAAAACGATACTTTCAAAGTAGACTCTATTGACAGAACACATAAGGGTCAGAATTTAAATGCTGATATTATTGTTATTATGAAGAAGTTAACTTTGAGATATTAATAACATCAAATTGTAAACATTTTTCTATTACTTCGTAATACAATACAGGATGAGTCTGGGAAGACCCCCCCCTTTAACTTTTTTTATTATAAGTAATAGAAAAAATGGCTCATATAAAAGTTTTATTATTTTATACTATTTGATGGCAGATGTAATGAATTATAATTAAAAAGAAAATAAATTCATTGTTTACCGTTCATATTATTTTTAATTTGAAGTCCATAAACGATGATCGGATTATAATGAGGGCATAATGTTTCATTATGCCCTCCCATTATGCCCCGGTTGTTATAGATATGTTTATATACACCGTATCCTAGCAAACAGTTCATAACACTTAAGTGAGACATAAAGGTATTTTTCGAAGAATAGTATATTATGTGGCAAGTGTGTGAAGCTGAAGTTTTTACATGAGGGTGGAGATTGCGACACGAGCCGAAGGCGAGTGTTGCAAACCACCCGAATGTAAAATAG
Source organism: Harpalus rubripes (assembly GCA_963082715.1). Taxonomy (NCBI): domain Eukaryota; kingdom Metazoa; phylum Arthropoda; class Insecta; order Coleoptera; family Carabidae; genus Harpalus; species Harpalus rubripes. The sequence goes on from OY720463.1 coordinate 8,325,727, forward strand.
GCTTCACACACGTGTTACATACTATACTTTTTCTACGACCTTGCAATAAAATATAATTTTTTTTTCACATTGTCATTCTTTTAACATAAAGCTTCTGCATTATCGACTTGTGTAACCATGTTTATCAACGGTACGGGGGTTTAACAGCTTTGTTTTATTAAAGCACAAGTCATTTTGTAATATTTAAAATAATGAAAAGGAAATATAATAATTTTATATTTTGTAATTGCTATAACCTGTAATATCATAAAATTTGTATTAGATTGCTTTATTTATTTATTTATTGCTTTTGAATGCTTATTGGACTTAGATTTATATTTAACACAAAGTTGTAAATTTAGAATTACAAATTTTATTTTATTTATATAAATTAATTACACATTTCTCATGAAGTTGTTATTTCTTCGGACCATTTACCATCACATGATTTACCTATATATACCGATATTCATTGTGTGTGTTTAAACTGAATTATTTATTTCACGCACAGTGTTCAAAAAATCAAACTTCACACATGAAAATCAATACGTGAAGTACCCACTTCACGCATGGGAGTAGAAAAAAACTATTTTGAGCTTCTAGTAAAGTGCCATTTCCGGTTATCCGATTTACACCAAAATCTAATGAGCTCTTTCCAGTACAGAAAAAGTTTGAAATACATGGTTTAAAATTTTCTGAATGATAGTATTTGAGTTAGAGTGGAGGATCCACACACACATACATACACAGACATCATCGTGAAAATATTAAAATTGGATTCTAGGCACCTTAAAACGTGGTCATTTACCAAAATCTCGATATGCGATTTTTAGCACGATCCCTATACCTCCTTTTCTAAGGGTAGCGGGAGGTAAAAATAAGGTCGGATACTTTTCGAACAGGCCTCGTATAGTATTTGATTAAAATCATACATCTAATTAAATAAAAAATCCAACCTTTGTCTGCTTGTCTCTCATAAATATTATATAATTTTCGCTTTCGTTATATCTCAAAATAAAATCGTCTAAATAATTTTTCAGACATTCTCTCTTCGAATCTTCATCAACAGGTAACATGATTAGGCCAGCTATACCTAATGCTATCTTAAGTATACAAAAACCAATTAAACATCTTGAATACTACAATCAAATTATAAATTATATACTTAAGCATTCGTAAGAATGCATTCTCTTACAATTCGCAATAAGGTTTTATTAATCTTTTTTGTACCCTTTGCGTACGTTGTCATTCCAAGTAAACTAAGAAAAAGACTACATATACCACATGCTATTGTTATACCATCCAAGGTTAAACTAAATTTTTCATTGGAAACCATATGCAACAATATCAATACTAATGATCCCAATATTATAAATAGAACTGCTTCAAGCTGAAATTATTTTTCAAAAAATATTATTCGACAAACTCTTGTACTACAAAAAATTGACAATGACAAGTATTGAGATTACAATAATTAAAGCATTATAGCAAAGCAAATTATAGGGCACGGAAGAACACGTGATCTATCATATGTATTGTCCCTTACTCACTTCAGACTCGATCTTCAGCTCTGTCCCATGCTAACTTTAGACTGTACTTTCGACGCAGTGCGCATGCGTCAGTTTGAATAGCTGTCATATTTTTCTAGCGGTAAATTTTAAGAATGAGTTTGCGCAAGCGTGGAATTTGTTGCCGTTTTGTTATTGGCGACTAAAACTACCGATGGCGGCGCTAGTGTTGTAGCATACACGTGCTCTGAAAATGGTATTGTGCTATAAGATCGCATACACAAACATTGTATAACCAACATTCGTTTTGAAGTATACTAACAAATTCGTTCAACTTTTTATAAATAGTGTTAGTAATAATTTTGTGTAAATTATAATGACATTCGAAGAAAATTATCTTACACTTATTTCTAAGAATAGGTTTACTTATTTGGTGACAAGTTTTATAGAAGGGGGAGAACTGTTGAATCATGGATTGTTATTTTTATGTGGCGTTAATGAACATAGTGCTACAGATTTAAAAAAAATTGGGTTGTGTTTAAACAAGTGCTCTAACGTCACATCCTCATGAGATTAGAAGAACTTTAAATTTACAATTGATTATTTACAAAATGCTCTTGTATAGCTGGCCATCATAGTGGCCAGTGCAAACACATTACAGCTGTTTTAATATTTTGTAGAAGATAGTAAAATAGTACCATATATTATTCATGGATGTTAAATAAATATGTATTTACTTTACTTAATTAAGAAAATCAAAATGGAACCAATGTCAAATATCTTTCAAATTGTTTTAATTACAAGTGTAACAAATATATTGAATGCTACGCATAAAGTGAAAAGTGTATTATTTTACTCATGAATTGGTCAGGAAATAAAACAATACTTTTCATATTTGTTATCATCTTATGATTCGTCACTTGTTTTCCAGTTTGTATTTTCCTAATCCAGCCCTCTCTTTTGTCAATAGACTCCATTTTACCAAATTTATTTTGGATGTCACTCTTCCTCTCACTAATTTTTGGGACAAATAATTTCTTACTACCCCGAGAATGACAGCCATAAACACAGCAATTGACGTTGTTAATATTTTCTCGTTCTTTGCTCATATTGCAAAGTAATTTACATGTACTTTAAAACAAAAGACATACAAGAAACCGGCAACGAATCCAATGCACTACATATATTTACTGTAAAGTTGAATAACATAATACCATTTTCAAGAGTTGCAAATATCGTCCGCGTGAGGGATTCACGTTAATTTTAGTCGCCAATTTAACGGTTCTTGTGCATCACGTTATGCATATAGCGATTGATTGTGTTATTGTTATTCATTGTAGTGTTTTATTATTTGTTTCTTTTTGTTATCTTGTTTGTTGTTATCTCTTTTATTGTTATTTTCTGTTGTTTGTGAGTGTTGTCATTCTTTTTCAAACGATGCCAGTGCGTTGTTAGTTGCAAGTTTGTCGTCGGACTATAATATAAAACTGTTTGCTATCCCATCAAGCACCGATTATCGAGGTAATATTTAAAACCTAATAATATTTGAACATAAGTAACAAGTGACAATTTATATAAGTAGGGTAGGTGTTGTAGGAGGTTACATGTGAAAAACAAGAGAGACGTCGTCTATGGCTCGTGGTCGTTTATGTTTATGAGAATATCACTTGCTGACATATTATCGATTACTCAGATTTGATAGTAGGTCGTTGATGAAGCCCTAAATTTATAAATTGTCAATTACTGTTGGTAATATATGCTTTACACTTTGGCTGCCGTAATATTACCAAAAATGTAGTCTCTTCTGGCCGGATTTTTTTTTTCCTTTAATATGATAACAAGAAGTTCAGCAAGTATTATAGGATGTATTTTTTCTCAAAAAACATAATTTTTTTATTGTTTTGGGCTGAGAGACATCACTTGATTCACGCGGCCCCCATAGTTGATTCTTGTTCTAATGGCCGTAAGAATCATACGTAGAGTCAAAAATCTTGCAAAAATTGATCGTAAACATGCCCAAACAAAAACGCTTCAGTCAAGATATCGCTGAGTTAATGTTTGACTCTTAGACCAGGAATAGAGGGGGAGACAAGGCATAGTCACGCGTATATTTCCAAATCATCTGAGCGATTTCGAACCTTATTGAAATGTCAAAATCAGCCGCAAAAGGCTAGTCGACCAGTTAAATACTGTTATGTTACAGTTGGCCAAATCTAAATAAATACTTCATTATCCATAACTACAAATTATTTTGATTTTGTTTTTAAAACTAAAATAAATACGAAAGAATATTAATAAAGAGAAACGTAATGTAAATAAGGGACAAGTTAAAACGGTAGGTGACGCTTGTTGACATTGAAAACTTATTCGTTCGACTGCACACGTATGTAACACATCTGGCCGACTAGCCTTTTGCGGCTGATTCTGACAGTTCAATAAGGTCGAAAATCGCTAGGATGATTTGGAAAGTAGTGTTATGGCGAAATACATATCATGCCCTGTCTCCCTCTCTATTCCTGGTCTAAGGTTTGACTAGCCTTTTTGAAGTTCATAAATGTACAACATAGTCGTTTACTTCCAATAATATAATTTTATGTTCCTTTTATATTTTCATTTATACGTAGAAAAATACTTCATTTTATTGTTGCGTAAGTGTCAAAATAATAGAATAAAGGAAAATATTGATTTATTCAGTGTCTCATTGACATATTCATTACAAACGTCAACTACTTACATTTCAAGCCATGAGAATCAGCAATTGATTCACTTACATACAGGCCAAATGCAGTTTCTATTGCTTACAGCCGTGTTTTTGAGGTTGCCTAAAACTTACATTGATGCGAGCAGCGACAACTGCTTCTAGCAGCCTTTGAAGAATGCAGTGTTTGAGAATCAAGTGATGATGCTCGCGGCCATTGTTGTAAATTCGCTGAGCATCGCGTTATGATTCTCATGGCAGTCAAAGTGTTAAGCAAGAATGAAGACGAAGAGCATCCTGACCGTAATACTTATGAATATACATATGATCACATTGTTATGTTTCATTATATTATATTATTGAAAAATTCAATAAAAACCTATTTGATTCTTATTGCCTTCATTTTATTCTCATTTGATATCTTGCTAAAAATGTGACAGCTATTCAAACTGACGCATGCGCACTGCGTCGAAAGTACAGTCTGAAGTTAGCATGGGACAGAGCTGAAGATCAAGTCTGAAGTGAGAAAGGGACAAAACATATGATAGGTCACGTGATCTTCCGTGCCCTATATCTATATATATATATATATATATATATATATATATATATATATATATATATATATACCGGGTGGCGCTCGAAATCCGTTACATAGGTATTTAACATGGGAAAACCGTTTTTCCTAGCGCGTTGCTCCCTAACTTATTTTAGAAAGAAAATCTTCAAATAAAAGTTGTATAATATAAAATTCTGCATGTAAATCAGTAAACAAAATGCATTTCGTATGTTTAGTAACTTCAGAAATTGAATATGAAATTTTTTAAAATTTCAGTTTAATAGTGGTAGCCATGGAATTAAAAGAAAGAAGATAAACAAATGTGTTGATTTAAATGTCAAATATTGTGATTTTTTGTCCAGAAAAATGAGTATTTGAACAGTACAGAAGAATTAAATTATTATTCTGCTTCAGAATTTTACGTTATGATAATTTTATTAAAAAATTAAATTGTAAATAAATTTTTATGACAGATAAACACACGTTTGTTTGTTAAGCTTTTTGTTAATTCCATGGCTATCACTACTTTTGAGTAGATTTTCGACATTTTCATACCTAATTTCTGCTGCTACAAAGCATGCAAAATTAATTTTGTTTATTGATTCAAATGCACAATTTTATGTTCTACAACTTTTATTTGAAGAATTTTTTTCTAAAATAATATGGGGAGCAACGCGCTAGCAAAAACTGTTTTCCCGTGTTAAATGCCTATGTAACGGATTTCGAGCGCCACACGGTATATATATATATATATATATATATATATATATATATATATATATATATATATATATATATATATATATATTTTGTTTTGTAAATATTTAATCGTCTAAAGCCACCTGTATAATAAATTTATATATATATATATATATATATATATATATATATATATATATATATATATATATATATATATATAAATTTATTTATACAGGTGGCTTTAGACGATTAAATATTTACATCAATTTTTTCAACTTCGTATTGTTCAGTACGATTCCGAAACTTTACACGTTCAAAAAAATTTGAACGTTCGATGTTCTAACCATTTGATCAAAAAAATCCAACTTAGGGCATGTTCTAAATGTCAAGGTCATTTACTTCAAATTTTAGTTACGTCTAGGGATTATATTATCATAAAATCTTTTTGACAAGTTCCATCTTTGCACATCAAATGCACAAATCAAATATGTCAAATTTCGAGCCTAAATAAACATGAAATTATGTATATGTATCCTAAAATATCAGTGCTACCAATCTACATTTTCATTCTCTTACTATGGTATGCCTACTTGTAAGCAAAAAATGTTCATATCATTTGAATGTATAAAATTAAATTATTTGATCAAAAATTATGTTGTAAACATTTGACAAATAAAAAGTTCAATTTATTTGATCGTCTAAAGCCACCTTACTATTATTCACGAAAGATGACTATTCAAGGTCATTTGTTCGAAGAAAGAATACACATCACTTTACAGCAGTAGCTTAGCAACATTTTGTATTAGAAAGAGAAACATTATTTGACCTACGTCTATTTAATTTATGTGGTGTGACGCATATACGTAAATAGTGGCATTACTTTCTAACACACTAAAAATAATAATGACGTATGTCGTACAATTACAGATACCTAATTATAGGGTACCTTTATAACCAGGGTATGGCCATGGCGTGGCTCACGTTTCGTCCGCCATTACCGGGCCGTCTGTTATATGTGTTGTTCTTGCGCAAATTATTATGTGTTTTCCTGGCTATTTGTTTTATTTTAATGAAAAACACATTTAATTATCATTTTAATATGTATTTAAAGTGTAAGTAATTTATTTTATTTACTTGTGTAGTTTGTTAAGATACCCACCACGATTACTGACATATTGAAAACAACTATAAATTACCAATATTAAGCACAATTATTTAAATTTTTAAAAGGTAAGTTTAGAATATACAATGGACCTTTCCAATTTAAAGAGATAGAAGATATGCGCAATGGGGATCTGCGCATAGTAAGAACAACTGAGATCTATGACGTTTGATTCTAAAAAATTAGACGTAAAATGTAAGATAACTTTAAAAAATCTTATCGAAATAAGTTACAAAAGCTTTTATTGAAGGTAAAATGTCTAACGATGCAAATTTTCACTGAGAATACAGGTATTTTAATGACTGCAATATTTTTGACGTTTCGTTTGACAGCCCAACTGGCAGTTGTTCGCGCCATTTTCTTACTATTTGCAGCGATAGAAAGAGATAGCCCTTAAATTGGAAAGGTCCATTATTATGTAAATAAAAACTACAGATATTAAATTAGATGTGATAATAACAACCCATGTCATACATTCTACATAACCTCTAAATGTATGTCTTAATAATAATTGTGTATCTCTTAAATTAATTTTTTATTACCTTTATAAATTCACAGTGTGATAATTTAATATTCTTTTATAATATAATATCCAGAGTCGGATTGGGAAGATTTAGCGGCCCGGGAAAATTCTAACATGATCAGCCTCATCTCCAGTTTTTTTTTTTTATTTATAATTATATTGCAACAAAGTAATAAATTAGTTTTGGTGTTGGATAATACGAATTGTTGCCTACATAGAAATTGAACAGTTATAAAAGATGTTGAAATATTAAAAAACGCTCCTAAAAATAGTATTTAAAATATAGAACATTCCGTAGTTAAGAAAATAACATTTAGTTTCGTTTAATTAATAAATGGAGAGTGAGAAAAATTCTGAAGCAAAAAAAAAATATGTGATCAAACCTAATCTTGAAAACGAAGAAAATAAAGCATTGAAAGATAACACAACCAAGATTCTACCCGCAGATAATGGAAGTGTTACAGTAATATTGGATACCATGATACCAATTTATATGATCAGAAAATAGAAGAGCTTTTGAATCTTGGAAATTATAAGAAACTTGGCAAATCTTCTACTACGTCTATAGAAAACAGTGTACCGTGCTCTCAAGAAATATAAATAATTGTATTTCGTTTAGAACAAGAACAGATCTCACTCCATATTTTAGCAAGCTTCCACACCTGAACGGGCTTCTAAAAATCCATAAGAAAGATTTAAGCATCTCAGAAACCCGTCAAAAGTTCCATAAATTCTCCTACTTACAAACTATCACAATTTCTATTACCAATCATTCAGTTACTTCAAGGAAAAAGAACATCATATGTGAAGAATTCAAAACATTTTGTAGCACTTTTGAGCTAAATACAATTACAAACACAAAATCTTCTTGTCATATTTCCAAGAAAAAGATAGATATTTTGTACAAGAAGATGGTTTGCTGATGGGTTCTTCTCAGTTATAGCTAATTTATACAAGGAATTTTTTAAAGAATTAACACTAGATACAGCCAATATAAGACCTAAACTTTGGCTTGGATATGTCGATGATACTTTATATTTGGTTCACAATGGAGAAAAAATCTCATGGAGTCCTTCTGTTCTTGGATGATTTAATAGAGAAAAGGAACAATGGACTAGTAACATCAGTGTACCCTGGAGTAAACCAACACAACAACACCGGACAATATCTTAACTATAATTCCAATCATTAACAATCTAAAAAGTAGGAAATTATTAAAATCTCATACATTAGACCTCGGACTATATCTGCAACACCGAAAGAAATTTTGTCAAGAATTAGAAAATATTAAAAACGATCTAAATAAGAACGGTTACCCGGTTAAGTTAATTAGATGATGCTACGTACTCAAATTTTAGTTTGTAATCACCGAGCAGCGGCCTCAAAAAGCCGCGGCCTCTCGGGAAATTCCCGATTATCCCGACTGGCCAATCCGTCCCTGATAATATCACATTTATTACAAATAAATAGGAAAATGAATTACCGATAATGGCGGTGATCTTGGCCCATGGCCATACCCTGGTTATAAACGTACCCTACCTAATTATCTATTACACTGCCCTCTGTGCTAAAATTTACCCAGTGGCGTTGACGTTTAAATCAAATTATCATTCGTTGGCTTTTAGTTAACTCTATGTTTTTGTATTTTGCAAAACCATAAGTGAAGAACATAAATCTTTAAGAAAGGCATTATTTAGAAAGAAACATAATTTTCAAATAAATTACTCTTATTTTTTCAGTAAAAATGTGTCCATAAATATTTTATGTTGCACGCTTATGCATATGAAATGCAATGAAGTTATCTGCAAGTAAAATTATATCAGACGGCTCACAAATGACCTTCAATAGTCATCTTTCGTGAATAATAGTTTAATAAGTAAATTTTCTTTTGATCTTAATAAAATATTAATCGGATATATTATACAGGGTGTTAATACTAAGTCGTTACACCCGAAAATGGTACATAGAACTCATTAAAACAAACTACTTTTCTTAGCTCAAAGATAGGAAATAAGCAATATGACATCTGGTGGTATTTTGAGGAACTATAGTTGACGGGATAATTTATACATGTGACATTTCTTTGACTGTATAAACACAAGTGTTCCCTATTATGTTCCTAATATTTGCGTTTGGGTATATAATATCTCTTAAAGCTACGTTTCCAGCTCTTAACATAGTCACTGTTTTAGTCTTTGTTTTTGTATTTTGTCTTATGTTTTTGTTAGAAGATATTGGCCATTTCCAGCTGTTAACATAAGCACAGTCTTAAGTTTTTTTACTTATAATGTGTGTTCACTCAAAAAAGGAACACATTTATAAAACTCTTTACAATGCTTCAAAAATTATATAGTTATTAATGATATTAATGATGAGTAGTAATCATTACTCAAATTAAGTAATAATGTAATTATTTTGTATAATTCCAAAATAACATTTGAAATAAAGCACGAAATGGACCTTTCCAATTTAAAGAGATAGAAGATATGCGCAATGGGGATCTGCGCATAGTAAGAACAACTGAGATCTATGACGTTTGATTCTAAAAAAATTAGACGTAAAATGTAAGATAACTTTAAAAAATCTTATCGAAATAAGTTACAAAAGCTTTTATTGAAGGTAAAATGTCTAACGATGCAAATTTTCACTGAGAATACAGGTATTTTAATGACTGCAATATTTTTGACGTTTCGTTTGACAGCCCAACTTGCAGTTGTTCGCGCCATTTTCTTACTATTTGCAGCGATAGAAAGAGATAGCCCTTAAATTGGAAAGGTCCATTAATATGGTGAACGAGCCACAATATTTCTAATATTCCACTTTAAATTTCAATATTGTCTGTATATCTATAAGATATGATATAATTTTATTTGTACTTATAATATAAAAAATATGATTTTTTTTCTTTCTGTTGTCCATATTTATATTATCTCAACACAAAAATAATAACATAACCACCAAAATAATGACAGATACAACGCGTAGAACTACTGCGCAACATAAAAAGAGATAGCGTTTACATCACTTATCTCTTTCCAACAGAACAGCGACAAAGACTATGACGAAAGTATGAAGCATGCAAACTTTGTGTTTATGCGCTAAGACAAAGACAAAGACTAAAGACTAAAACAGTAGCTGGAAACGCTCAAGCCATTATACGTATGACAAACTTTCAAGGTTATAACAAATAACAAAAACAGTGACTATGTTAAGAGCTGGAAACGTAGCTTTAATATTACAGATGTAACGCATAAATTAAATTAGTAAATGTCAAATTATCCCTTTAACATTAGTTCCTTTAAAAGCCATTTTGGCGCTACGATCTTATTTTCCATAGGGTACCTTTATAACCAGGGTATGGCCATGGCGTGGCTCACGTTTCGTCCGCCATTACCGGGACATCTGTTATATGTGTTGTTCTTGCGCAAAGTATTATGTATTTTCGTGGCTATTTGTTTTATGTTAATGAAAAACACATTTAATTATCATTTTAATATATATTTAAAGTGTAAGTAATATATTTTATCTTATTTACTTGTGTAGTTTGTTAAGATACCCACCACGATTACTGTCACTGAAAACAACTAAAAATTACCAATATTAAGCACAATCATTTAAATTTTTAAAAGGTAAGTTTAGAATATACAATTATTATGTAAATAAGAACTACAGATATTAAATTAGATGTGATAATAACAACCCATGTCATATACTCTACATAACCTCTAAATGTAAATATTAATAATAATTGTATATCTATTAAATTAATGAATTTTTATTACCTTTATAAATTCACAGTGTGATAATTTAATATTCTTTTATAATATAATATCACATTTATTACAAATAAATAAGGAAATGAATTACCGACAATGGCGGCAATCTTGGCCCATGGCCATACCCTGGTTATAAAGGTACCCTAATTTTCCACAAAGCCAGTAGATATACTAAAGTACCGACATGGCGGCCATCTTGGCCTTAAAAAGCCACAGTAATGATTTTTCGTGTCGCTAGAGGCGCTTTTGTCGCAGATGTAAATTCTCATTATCAAACGTGAGACTACTCGTGGTGTGGTATTAAGTAATTTTTATTGTGTTAGAGAAACTGAGAATTTGCAAAACAAGTATCCGCAAACTGTACGTACCTTATTCTGAGATTATTATACGAATGCATGTATATGTGTTATTGCAGGGTTCTGTAATGTTGGCAATGTCATTGGTTATCTACAAAATGTTTCTGTAATAATAGAAAATGTTAATTTCAACAACACTATTCAAATTAAAAGTTTTTACTTCAGAATGCATTACATATTTCGATTAAATATCGGATCTTCCAATGTTTGTAAACCACTGATGACACCTCTCTTCAACATTTGATATGACAAAAAAAAATGTATTCTATTTTTATTATGACAATTAATTGCACAGCAACAAGGCAATATCAGTGGTAAATTCTCAGTTTATTTAATTTTTTTTCTATTTCGGTGTTCTTATGTTTCTATAAAAGCACTGTTTAACACTGAAAACACGACGTTTAGAAAATCTATAAACGTACTGTTTTTGGCGCCTTTCATGTTCTAGAGCTGGTAGTCATGATTTTATAACTGACAGATAACCTTAAAATGGTAAATCGTTTGTGTTGAAATATTACTATTACTTCTAATTGTGGATTTTTATCCTTTCACTAGGTGATAGGACTAGAAAGAAAAGAAATTTATAACTATAGCTGTGTTAGTTAAGAAAGAATAAGAATCTGTGAAGTTAAAATTTCAACGAAAAAATTATGAAACAAGAAACAATGCGCTCAGGTTTACTTTGTCAAAATAATTAAAACGGTAAGTTTTATTTATTACAATTTAAATTTATGGTAATGCAGTTTTGAATTTAATGTATTATTATTCCAGGCAGGTTATGAAATGTATGATGCACGTTACTTGAAAATGTTAACACTGTCTACTCAATTCGTGGCGGCTACTAGCAAACAAATATGAAAAGTTGACGTTTTAATCCATGATTTGCAGTTCCACGTTGTGGCGAACTATCGAATATATGCCATATACGAGTATGTTTTGTATTAAAAATTGTTAAGAAAAGCTGTTGCCGTTATCTGTGCAACTGAGCAGTGATTGTTGTAAAAATGGTGGAAAGTAAAATTCTAGAGCAATAAATTGTTCATTAAAGTATTTCATTATTTAAAGAGTTTTATTTATATGTTTTCTCAATAAAAAGGCTTGATGGTCCACATAACGTTCCATTCAGTCCCATATTCAAGCTTTATTTATGATAATAACCAACACGAACCACCGATATGTCAAATCAGGATGGTTCATTAATAACCTTGGAGTTCATTGTATGTATTGGTTTTCCTCTTTCATAATTGTATAATGCTTGATACAATGTTTTAATGTAAACAATCAGACAAAATCACAAGATACACAAACTGTCAAAATGTGAAATTTCAATTTTTAGCGGGAAACGCTACCAACATAACTGATAAAAAAAACACCAACTCATTTTTGACAAGTCCTTTTTTTAAAAATCTAATTGTAAAATTACCTCAATAGAAAAAATAGTATAAAAAACATGTATCATAAGGCCTGTTGACGCACTCGTCCTTTGTAAAACTCGCCTAGCGGCTCGTTTTCCAAACTTGGACTCGTACGTTAACAGATTGCCTTATGATACTTGTGTTTTAATGTACTATTAACACACCAAAATTAAAACTGGTGAATACCAATGTGACATTTGACACCTGCAACAGCAGCGCCTCTAGCGACACGAAAAAACATTACTGTTGCTTTTAAGACCAAGATGGCCGCCATGTCGGTACTTTAGTATATCTACTGGCTTTGATTTTCCATCGCCTATAGGCGGTGTGCACCATTGACGTATTATATAAATGGACGCAACGTAGGTACTGCTTTACTGTATAAGCATTGACGCACACCTTAGAAAAGGATAGAGCTAAGTTAGGGGCAAAGTCAAAAGATGAAAAATAACACAGAGTGCTTAGGAATATTCATCTCATTCGTGATCTCATTCATAATAAATGACAATGTAAAATATAGTTCATATTCGATTTAACATAAAATATTTCATTCGTATATTAAAGTATTTGTAAAAATAACAAATATAGAAAAGTACTTTGGTTTAGCTAATATTATTTATTTAAAACTATTTTTATATACATTTTAGGTATAGTCCGTCGATTGAAAATGATTTCTGCATCACAGAATGTTTGGATGGTTTGAAATTGTGTCTTCTAACTGCAATAAGCAAGTCTGTTCACAGTTCATCTTTCGGAAATCTACTCGAAAAACATTCATATGAGACATGACAGTTTAGTTTACGGCGAATAAGAAAGACTTGTGAAATTTTATGTCTTTTTGATAACGAACTGTGAATCCATTTGCATTGTATGACATTACCATTTTAAAAGAAATCTGAAATATAAATGAAATCACACTTATATGCATAGCATGAATGACAGAACATAACCTGAATTACCAGCAAACTACATTCAAATTATTTCTATTTCACATTAAATTAAAATTACTCACTTTGTATTGTAACTAACTCTTAGTTTGAGATATGAATATTATTTTTACTAATATTCTGAGGAAATATATTGCACTTTTACTAGCTGTCACTACTGTCAGACCAGCAAACAAAACAACAGACCACAACAATGTTCTTGTTTGACGTTGCCCCGCTTATCTATCTTTCCTTTTCTAAGGTGAGCGTCAATTCCTCTCTACGTTTGGTCCATTTATGTAATATGTCAATGGTGTGCACAAAAGTAGTCAGCGCCGACAGCGGACAAAAATGACAAAAGTGGTTACTCATTGAAACATAGCAAGGTTATGTTTTATGTCAGAATAATTTTGCAATTTCTATTTTATATAATATTTGCAATGAATGCGAATGATAGGACGTCAAATATTATGTGATGCAGTGAGGGATGTAATAATTCTTACAAAATTACCGATTGAAGTATCAAATTTTATAAATTTCCTAGAAGATTATATGAGGAATAGATGTATAATAAAATAACTTTTCAATAGATATCTTCTACTAACATGAAAAATTCTTTTAGGTATACATATTTTCTCATTCTAAAAGATACTTATCGTATGAATAAAATTTCAACAATGGTCGTCTGATTGCAATAATGAATTATATAAAAATGTGTTCCTTAAGTTACTATTTGAACAAGATATAATACAAGACGCAGAAAATTGTCTTAAAATTGTATAATACTTGCAGTTGTATGAAATAGAAGTCTATTTTTGACATAATTCGTCTATTTATTATAGATTTTGTACATGTAATGTTAATGTTAAAGATAGAAATTCACATGGTTCGTATTTTTCGTGTATTTTATTTTCCGAGCTAGTGCAACTGATTCCACTTAGAGCCTGGTATATTTTCAATGAAGAATCTTCTTCATTTATTGCGAATATAAAAGAAAGATGCTAACATCATACACTGATATCGTGATATGTAGAAATTTTCTTCTTTCCTCGCTGGTATTTTGACTTTTTTGATTGTCACATCACATATATAGCATTTTAAATATTTTCTTTATTCATTTCAATATACTATGATGTATAATATTCATACACAATAGCAACAACTCAAAATAAAATTGTAAATTGTATCACTTTCTCGAAATGTTAAAGTTGATTCGGTAACCAAAAATGCCAATGTAGCCGTTAGAGGCGCTGACGCTCAAAATGTGCACATCGCCTATAGCGTTACATAAAAAAAGTTATGCTTTTACTACACAAATGTCAACAGTCACACGACATATATCTATGGAAAAAAATGGCGGGTAATTCAAAAAGCAACCTCAAATTTGAACAGCCTTTATATAAAATAGGCTAGAAAGAAAATGAAATAACAGAAAATACTTACAAACAATAAGGAACTGGATAAATGTGTGAGATCTTTAAGCTTCATCATGTATCTTCAGTATTATACACAGGCAATTTTTTTAAAGGAAAAGCAATTGACCATCAACGGTCATTGTACACATAACATTGAGACCGCTGTAATATTTAATATTTATCCAATTATTGAAGTTATTTCATATCTGACATTTGATTAAAACCAAAATTTTCCATGACAAGACGAGAAAATAAACCTTTTATTTTTCTATGTCAACTTGTTTTTCCCTTCCGTCACCTTTAGGTAAGGAAGGTATTGTCTTTGGTCAAAAAATTCGGTAGTGAGTTTTTAGTGAATGAGCACGATTTGTCGGTGTCTGGTACAAAAGTATTGATTTGCACCTGACAAAAATTTAATCCAATAAAACATGTAAACTATTATTCACGAAAGATAATTATTCAAGGTCATTTGTGAGCCGTCTGATATAATATTACTTGCGGATAACTTCATTCCATTTCGTATGCATAGGCGTGCAATATGAAATATTTATGGACACATTTTAACAGAAAAAAAAATCTGATGTGTCCAGCACATTACCTTCCGTCAGTTCTATGTATTTCGTACAAATTTCATACGGAAAGTTCCTTGCTAAATTAAATATTCTATTACTTGTACATTACCTTCCGGCAGTTGCATGTATTTTATGCAAATTTCATACAGAAAATTATTATTTTGTGACGTTTTCTATATACAGTGTAATGTATCTGCAGAAATAAAAGATTTATTATTATTATTTCTTGTACATTACCTTAAATCAGTTGTATGTATTTTATACAAATTCCATACAGAAAGCAAAAGATCCTATACCTATTTCCATTAAAATTATAAGACAAACACACGAAACACACTATGTCAATTTCACTTGACACTGACATCTTTCAATCAAATTTTTTTTAATATAGTAGCTGTTTCCACAGCTATGGCTACTTTATGAAATTTAATTCTTTATAATTTTTTAACTCTATATCCATTTAATATTAGGTATAAAATTCAATCAAATCGTATAGAAAATATAATATTCTTTAATATTTATAATAACATTAAATGTGAAAAAATGATATTTAACATAGTTTTTTCAAGAAAAACTGTTAAAATCTTCAAATGAGGGTACTTCCGGTTGTCCAATTCTAATCAAAATCTAATCAGCTCTTCGCATGGATGTAACGAAGAGAAATACGAAAGAATTATAATTTTTAGAATTGTAGTATGGAAGTTATCGTAGACGAAAATTTTGTTACACACACACACATACAGACATCATCGTAAAAATAGTAAAATCGTATTCTAGGGACCCTAAAACGTGATTATTCATCAAAAACTCACCACCGAATTTTTTGACCAAAGACAATACCTTCCTTACCTAAAGGTGACGGAAGGTAATAAGAGTAATTAATTTGAAAATTATGTTTCTTTCTAAATAATGCCTTTCTGAAACATGTATGTTTTTCACTTATGTTTTTGCAAAATACAAAAACATAGACTTAACTTATAAACCAAGCAATAAAAATTTGATTTAAACGTCAACGCCACTGGGTAAATATTAGCACAGAGGGCAGTGTAGTAGATAATTAGGTATCTGTAATTCTACGACATACATCATTATTATTTATAGTGCGTTAGAAAGTAATGCCACTATTTACGTATATCTGTCACATCACATAAATTAAATAGACATAGGTCAAATAATCTTTCTCTTTCTAATACAAAATGTTGCTAAGCTACTGCTATAAAGTGATGTGTATTCTTTCTTCGAACAAATGACCTTGAATAGTCATCTTTCGTGAATAATAGTGTATAACGTATTATTCACGAAAGATGACTATTCAAGGTCATTTGTGAGCTGTCTGATATATTACTTGCAGATAACTTCATTAAAATAAAAATCTGATGTGGCCAACACATGACCTCCCGACAACAGGCTGTGTGCACAAAAGTAGTCAGCGCCAACAGCGGACAAAAATGACAAAATGGTTACTCATTGAAACCATAGACAAGGAAAGATATACAGGCTGAGTCTGGGAAGACGCCCCCCCCCCTTTAACTTTTTTATTATAAGTAATAGAAAAAAATGGCTCATATAAAAGTTTTATTATTTTACATATACTATCTGATGGCAGATTTAGATATTTTTTATAGTCAGGTTTACAAGATACGACTATCAACTTTTATTTTACAAATGGCAACCTATAATTATTTTAATAAAATAGAAACCGCCATTTTTTCTCTTTTCAACGATGTATTATTTTTTATTAATATGAAAAATTTCGAGAAAAATGAGATAATTTAGAAATAATTTTTAAACAAATATTATAGGTGGCTATTTGAAAATAAACAAAACTTAACAGTGCTATACAACTTAGCAAACTAAAACAACAAGTTTAGTAACAAAAACGACTTAAAACCGCTCTCGGTAAATTCTTTTTGCTCTTCTTATGATTCCAGTCGATTCACCAATTATTAGAATCATATCAATTAATTCGTTCTTCGTAAACATTTCAAAATGTTTTTTACCTTTCGCTAAGAGAGGTATTGGATTCATTCTAAAAATCGCATATCCCGATTTTAGTGAATAAGCACGTTTTAAGGTCCCTAGAATCCGATTATAACATTTTTACGATGATGTCCGTATGTGTGTGGATGTGTGTGTGTGTGTGTGGATGTGCGTGTGTGTGTGTGGATGTTGGATTCACTATATCTCAAATACTATAAGACTTAAGACATTTTTAACTACGGACTCCTCAATCTAACAATAATGGGAAGAGTCGAGTCAGTTTTGGTAACAATTGGACAACCGGAAGTAGTAGTTACAAAAAAAAAATCATCTAAATATTATTTATCGAAAATTTATGTAAATACTTATATTACAGAACGTTAAATTCTTTATTCGAAAAATATAAATTCATTATTATATCTTCTATAGATTTAGAGATAAAGAAAGACATATAAAATAATTTGATGTAAAAAATATCAGATCAAACTACTACAAGGCAAGAAATTCAAATGTTTGTAATTGACACATAAATGTCACTGTCAAAAATATTTGTACATTATTATGAAGATTATGAAAATAAAAAAAAGTCAACAACGCAAAAGAATATACGTAAAAAAAGAATATAAAAGGAATTTGCGAAAAAATGACGAATATAAAGAAAAAGAAATGAAAAAGAAAATTTCAGGATATTGAAAATAAAGAAAATGTATGTATTGTACATAAATTATTTTAAAATATCCCATAGATTTTGCAAATATATGGAGAATTATTTTGTAATGAGACATGAATATATGTATTTGTATTTAAAAATATTTTTCGTTTTATGCGTACAACCAGGTAAAATATCTGGCGAGAGGTTATGTGTTGGCCACATCAGATTTTTTTTACAAAATAAGTTAAATTGAGTAACAAACAAATGTATACTCTTTTGACATTAATTTAATTGTTACGTTTTGTTTATTTTCACATAGCCACCTATAATATTTTTAAAAAAATTATTACTAATATTTCTAAATTATCTCATTTTTCTCGAAATTTTTCAAATATATTAATAAAAAATAATACATCGTTGAAAAGAGAAAAAAATGGCGGTTTCTATTTTATTAAAATAATTATAGGTTGCCATTTGAAAAATAAAAGTTGATAGTCGTATCTTGTAAACCTGATTTTATAAAAAATATTTACATCTGCCATCAAATAGTATATGTAAAATAATAAAACTTTTATATGAGCCATTTTTTTCTATTACTTATAATAAAAAAGTTAAAGAGGGGGGGGCGTCTTCCTAGACTCACTCTGTATCCTAGACCGAGCATCCATCATGGCGGCAATGTCTAGCTATGCGCCGAATTGAACAGATGAGCGCCATAACGAGACGCAAATTGCGCGCGCACATACTGTAAATACATACATAAATACATACATAAAATCACGCATTTCCCTATTTCCCACTTAGGCCCGGTATTTCAGTACAAGGTTAAACCAAAAAATTTTGGTTAACCATTTTTTTATTGGTGAGATGTATTTCAGTTTCCAGTTAAGAGTTAAACGAGTTTAATGTAACCGAAAAGTTAAACCGACATGTGAAGGTAGGTTAACCCAAAATTTCATGGTTAAGTCATGCGCAGAAATATGTTTTGAAAGTTTGGTTATGTGAAATACTGAAATATATAATTTTGACGTTTGAGGAAAGCACAATGGAAAATTCACGTTCTAAAAATTTCACAGGGCGAAATAAATTTGTTAGTTGAAGTAGTAGGTGAGAAACGAGATATAATAGAATGTAAGAAAACGGGGGTTATAAACCACAAGCAAAAATCAGCGGCTTGGATAGAAATTATGAAAAAATTTGATGCACTTTCTGGTCGTGTGCCACGAACAGAGAAAATGTTAAAAGAGAAATGAGCAAATATACAGAAAGCAGCCGTAAGAAACCATGCCGCAGATAAGAAAAAATATCAAGGAACTGGTGGTGGTAGAATGTTTTATAGTTTCAATAATTTCTTCCAACAATTCGGTCACAAACTCCTTGGATAGCCGAAAACGGCAATAATATTCATCGTCGTCCCAATATTGAAAATGATCTTTTCTTATTTGTAGTCTGCGGATCTTTCGTATTCGTCCCAAATGATTAACAAAATTAATAATTTGTTCATCGTCTGAATCACACGAAGATTCGCTTGAAGTCAACATGTAACCATGCATAATATTATTTAAAGTTTAGACGAAAGCTATTACTATCAGGCTGTTATTGACAATTATTTAACATGTGATTTTGACAGCTGACTTTAAAGACATCGCTTTTGCGCATGCTCGACATGAATGTCACTTCAAATTCTACTACCAACACAACAAAATTCTCGGTTAGCAAATCTCGGTTAAGTTAATCTGGATTTAGATATTGAAATACGAATGCCGAGTTAAAATGTCGGTTACAAGTTAAACGAGATCATGTAACCAAGATTTTAATCCTGTACTGAAATACCGGGCCTTAGTGGGTTAGCACAAACCCGAAAGAATAACAATAACATCCAAAAAAAAAATCAGTTTCTCTTTCAACAACATTCGTACTAACCTGACATCATAGATACAACATATATTCCTCACTCTTAACAGATTAAAGTGACCGATTTTCGGTAGCGAAATACCGCAACCGGACCACAATAATAGTTACGAAACAATCATCCTTCGCCACACATTCCTGTCTAAGCACACTTCTATCGCCTCGGCCACATTCATTCACGCTCTTCTTCTCTTCCCACTCGGAAACTTTCTCTCTTTTAGTACCTTATCAATCACATCCATCCACTTACACACTGGACGGCCACGCAATCGAACACCCTCAATTTCACCAAGATATATACGCTTTACAAGCCGTTCACTCTTCATTCTCTCCACATGACCAAACCATCTCAACTGGCTCATTCCTACTCTCTTAACAACATTCTTCCTAACCATACATTCTTCATACACCAAATTATTCCTCACGCGATCCCGTCTTACATATCCACATACTCCACGTAAATTCCTCATTTCCACGGCAGTTACTCTCTTTTTATGCTTTCCCGTCCATGCCCAACATTCGCTTCCATACATCAAAGCAGGCATTAGCACTCCATTATACATACTTGACACTCTACGTGGCCTCTAGTGAGAAATACTCGAACTAGACAAGACATATCTCTATCTCTAGTTTCTGTGTCTGGCCAGCCGAAATCAAAACATTCAGTGAGGAGGAATAGTGAATGTATTGTCTAGTTATATTTGGCCGTTGATTAGAACCACGCTCGTGCTAGCAGCCAATTTTATAAACAAAATATGTAAATAAAGAATAATTTAATCATCAAAACGATAAAATTAGACAATGCTTGTTCGATTTATTGAGTGATAGGTACAAAATAAATAACCAAATTACAGTTTCAAATTTTTATTTAATATTCGATCATTTATTATTTACATTACAAATATTTGTAAGGTTATGGACGTTGCTCATATTTACATATTATACAGGCTGTCTCCCTAGTGTACAAGCTGTGTCATTTACGATGTTTTTTTTTAGGTATCTCGGGTAATATTAATGATAGAGCAAAACCATTTGCACATTCCAGGGTCAACTTTTCGAGAAAAGTTTAACAGTCACCACAGAAATTTTCGATCTTGTTTTGTTTCTGAGCTACAGGCAAAAACTCGTTTTTTGCTCATTTTGAAAATGTATCATATCTTATTTATTATGATAGTTAGAGAAAAATTGTTTTTACAAAATTGTTACCGTTTTTTAGATAGAATAAAATGGCGTAATTAGATTTTTTGAAAACTTAATAATTCTCGAGATATAACACAAACTTATGATTTTTTAAATGGAAACCTATGTTGAAAATAGTCTCGTCTTTTTGCTTAATTTATAAGTTTTTCAATGATATATAACAAGTCTACATTCTTTTGTTTTAAACATTAATAAAAGACGAATTAATAATTTATTGGGGTGAAAATATTGGAAATTATTAAGAAACAAATGAAAAAATCTCTTACATATCATCATTTGCATATTTCTAAAAGTATTTGTTTTAGTTTTACTCATTTTTTCAATTTATTTACTTCAAAGCATATTAAACCGTTTTTTTCGGTTTGTGTCAAAGCCAACTATAACGTAGATAAATAGTACATTAAGATACAAGTTTCATAAGACATGGTTTTAGAGCACGCGCCATTCTTAGAAACGAGCGGCTTGCCGCGAGTTTTCTAAGGGGACAAGTGCGCTGAAATGTCTTATGAAACGTGTATTTTATATTATTTTTTCTATTTTGGTCATTTTTTCAAAAATGTACGTTATTTCATGTCCAGGAATTTCAATTTCGGTTGTTTAATATGTACTTTATGAAACTCATTTGGATGTCAAGAAGTACTTTATGACATCCAAATGGGTTTCATAAAGTACATATTAAAGAACCAAAATAGAAAATAGTAATTTAACTAACCCAAAAATAATTTTGAGAACACAATTAATAGATATAGATACAAAATAAACAATTATAGATCTGTAACAAATTTTTTCATTTGTTTCTTAATTATGTCCAATATTTTCACTCCAATAAATTAATAATTCGACTTTTATTCATGTTTAAAACAAAAGAATGTAGACTTTTTACATATCATTGAAAAGCTTATAAAGTAAGCAAAAAGACGAGACTATTTTCAACATAGGTTTCCATTTAAAAAATCATAAGTTTATGTTATATCTCGAGAATTATTAAGTTTTCAAAAAATCGAATTACGCCATTTTATTCTATCTAAAAAACGGTAAAAATATTGTTAGAACAATTTTTCTCTATCATAATAAATAAGATATGAGATATTTTCAAAATGAGCTAAAAATGAGTTTTTGCCAGTAGTTCAGAAACAAAAGAAGATCGAAAATTCCTGTGGTGACAATTTAACTTTTCTGGAAAAGTTGTTTTGTTTTATCGTTAATATTACCCGAGATACCTTAAAAAAAAATCGTAAATGAGACACCTGTACACTATGGCCAGTTGAATAAAACATTGTTAACTAATCATGGATACGTATCAAAAATACATTGGATAATTAGCCTCGTCTTTCATGTCGCATGAATTTTCATATGGGTTTTTAGAGTAGAATTTTGTGTAAATGTTTTACAACATATTGAACATTTATAATCTTTAATTCCATTGTGTATTTTCATATGTCTGTTTAGACAACTCTTATGTGTAAATTGTTTATTACATATATTACACGTAAAGTCTTTTACACCACTATGCATTTTCAAATGGCTTTTTAAAGTAAAATTATGTGTAAACGATTTATGACACGTTGGACATTTATAATCTTTTATTTCATTGTGACTTTTCTTATGTTTCGAAGCCTCACTACTAAATTTAAATTGTTTATTGCATATTTCACATTTATATTGTTTTATTCCACTGTGAAGTGCCATATGGTGTTTTAAATGAGAATTTTGTTTAAATGATTTATTACATGTCGGACATTTATATGGTTTTATTTCAGAGTGAATTTTCATATGGATGTATAAAGCACTATGGTATGTAAATAGTTTATTGCATATTTTACATTGCAAGTCTTTTATTCCGCTATGAAATTTCATATGGTTGTTTAAAGTTGTTTTATGTGTATATGATTTGTGACATTTTGTACATTTATAGTCTTTTATTCCATTGTGAGTTTTCATATGTTTGATTAGACCACTACGTCGTACAAATTGTTTATTGCATATTGTGCACTGATATTCTTTTATGTCACTGTGAATTTTTAAATGTTCCGTTAAACTACAATTTTGTGTAAATGATTTATTACATATGGTACATTCAAATTCTTTAATTCCTTCGTGGATTTTCATATGCACTGTCAACCCTGATTTCTTCGTAAAACTCTTATTACATATAGCACAAATATTTTTAGATTTCTGAATATCATTATTTAAAGTAATTTGATTATCTTCTTCTTTCTTTACACTTTGTAAAACATTTTCACACTCTTCCAGATCCTGGGAAGTTTCTTCCACCGGTTCTCCTTTAATATATATTTCCTCAAAGTTTTGATAATTAGTTGAATGTTCCATAATTACTTCGTGATTATTTAATTAACGACAGATGATCACAACAATTATTTCCAACTTGATAATTTTCTGAAACAAATTTTCATAAATTAGTAATCAGAATCCATAGTCAAAGTTTTATTTTCATTGTTTCAAAATATTCGGATATGTAAATAAAAATGCGAACCTGATGGCGAATTTTGCAACAAAAACAAAGCAACTATTTTATTTGATTTGCATGTATTTACATAAAAAATTCAGGCGCGCACATATTTACAAAGTGGAAAATAGATAATAGAACTAATATTTACAATTAAACTATTATTGAGTATTTATTGTAAAACAGGTCCTAAAAGAACTAAACTGTGAAGATAACCTAACAATTACTAACTAAAGTATTTAAAATGAAAAATATAAAGTAATCTACTGCTACAATTAATAAAAAAAAGAAATAAGCAAATATACTTTACCTAAAACAATAATAAACATTGAAAGAAAAGTGTAAATACAACAAGATTTACAGAAAAACTACTAATAAACAAGAACGAGCAGACGAGCACTCAAATGTTTTGTGAACCAGTGTTGCCAACTGCCGGAAACAAAATTTCCCGCTTAGCTTCTTAAAATTTCCCATTTTTGCACAAAAATTCCCTTTTTACCTTCAGTCACCTTTAATCCGTTAGGTAAGGAAGGTGTGGACCTATTGGCGAAAAATTCAAAGTGGGTGTCGTCTGGTGGCAGATTTGTGAACTAGAGGAATAAGGAAACGTTGATAGCATACATTGAAACGTAAACTATTATTCACGAAAGATGACTATTCAAGGTCATTTGTGAGCCGTCTGATACAATATTACTTGCAGATAACTTCATTGCATTTCGTATGCACAGGCGTGCAACATTAAATATTAATGGACACATTTTAACAGAAAAAGTAAGACTAATTTATTTGAAAATTATGTTTCTTTCTAAATAATGCCTTTCTGAAAGATTTATGTTCTTCACTTATGTTTTTGCAAAATACAAAAACATAGACTTAACTTATAAACCAAGGAATAATAATTTGATTTAAACATCAACGCCACTGGGTAATTATTAGGGCAGTGCAGTAGATAATTAGGTATCTGTAATTCTACGACATATGTCATTATTATTTATAGTGTGTTAGAAAGTAATGCCACTATTTACGTATATCTGTCACACCACATAAATTAAATAGACATGGGTCAAATAATCTTTCTCTTTCTAATACAAAATGTTGCTAAGCTACTGCTGTAAAGTGATGTGTATTCTTTCTTCGAACAAATGACCTTGAATAGTCATCTTTCGTGAATAATAGTATATGTAATTTTAAACAGGTTTAATTTATATTTCTTGTAAAAGAAAGCGACATATATAGCGTATATTACATTTTCAGGTTTAAATAATGATCAGTAAATGCCATAGATACTGTTCAGTGCCACAATGTAGTAATTACAAGTCAAAAAATGTAAGTTTACACTATAACCCACGTGACAAAATATGATCTTGAAATTTTCTTCCCATATAGATTTGACATCTTTAGTCGGTTCTATTTTTTCTTTTTTTTAACAGGATGGCAAAATTCTTCTAATTTTATAGTCAAACTATACTGTTTATCATCCTTTTTAACAAGTTTTTCCCTTACTTGTTCCAAACCGGTACAACTTAATTTTTCTATTTCTTCTGCTCTGTAATACACAAACCCATAAACAAATCAATTAGTAGCTTAATAATAATGATAACTTTTGTTGTAAAACAAATATAGTTTTTATTTTTACTAACCTGTTTATATGCAACAAAACTGTAACAATATGTTTGCATTTGCATCCCAGTCCTGCTCTACAACTAAATTTTGCTGTCCAGTAATTTATATTCTCATTTAATAAAATTTCAATCGTATGAGGATCTCCGCTCAAATGACTGGTTTTTAAACAAGAACCAAGTATTGTACCTGATCCATTATCTTTTATTCCACAAAGCAATACATGTCCTGCCTTAAAAACTGCTTCACCTTCCTTTATAGGACGTGCTGAAGCAATGTATTCAAAAATATCATCTAACTTTATGTTAATTTTCTTCATATTAAATACTTTGCACTTTGAAATGCATATTGTCAGCAATTGGCGACTAAAACTACCGTTGGCGGCGTTAGTGTTGTATCATACACGTGCTCTGAAAATGGTATTGTGCTAAAAGACTGCATACAGCAACATTGTATAACCAACATTCGTTTTGAAGTATACTAACAAATTCATTAAACTTTTTATAAATAGTGTTAGTAATAATTTTGTGTACGTACTTAAATTATAATAACATTCGAAGAAAGTTATCTTAGACTTATTTCTAAGGAAATGTTTACTTATTTGGAGGCAATAAATTCTTCTCGAAATTTTATAGAAGGGGAAGAATTGTTGAATCGTGTGTTGTTATTTTTATGCGGCGTTAATGAACATAATGCTACATCCTCATGAGATTAGAAGAACTTTAAATTTACAAAATGCTGGCCATAGTGGCCAGTGCAAACACATTACAGCTGTCTTAATATTTTATGCAAGATAGTAAAATAGTACCATATATTATTTATGGATGTTAAATAAATATGTATTTACTTTACTTAGTTAAGAAAATTAAAATGGAACAAATATCTTTCAAATTATTTTAATTACTAGTGTAAGAAATATATTGCAAGCTACACATAAAGTGAAAAGTGTATTATTTTACTCATGAATTTTTTGGGACAGGTAATTTCTTCCTATCCCGAGAATGACAGCAATTGACGTTGTTAATATGTTTTCATTCATTGCTCGTTGCAAAGTAATTTATATGTACTTTAAAACAAAAATACAAACAAGAAACCGGCAAGGAATCCAATGCACTATATATATTTACTGTATGGTTGAATAACAGAATACCATTTTCAAGAGTTGCATATATCGTCCGCTTGATGGATTCACGTTAATTTTAGTCGCCAATAAAGGAATGAGAGAACTCTCCTTATTCCTCCGCCATCTTACTACCGTTCGGCCTGCCACCTATAGTTCAGTTTTTTCGCCAATTAAATTTTTATGACTCTGTGACGTATAGGGTAATTCATTTCCCTATTTATTTGTAATAAATGTGATATTATATTATAAAAGAATATTAAATTATCACGTGAATTTATAAAGGTAATAAAAATTAATTAATTTAAGAGATACACAATTATTATTGACATACATTTAGAGGTTATGTACGAATATATGACATGGGTTGTTATTATCACATCTAATTTAATATCTGTAGTTCTTATTTACAAAATAATTGTATATTCTAAACTTACCTTTTAAAAACTTAAATGATTGTGCTTAATATTTGTAATTTATAGTTGTTTTCAATATGTCAGTAATCGTGGAGGATATCTCAACAAACTACACAAGTAAATAAATTTAAAATATTATTTACAGTTTAAAAACATATTAAAATGATAATTAAATGTGTTTTTCATTAAAATGAAACAAATAGCCACGAAAATACATAATAATTTGCGCAAGAACAACACATATAACAGACGGTCCGGTAATGGCGGACGAAACGTGAGCCACGCCATGGCCATACGCTTGTACCCATTGAACTCTATACTACCATGGAACGGAAACGATCATTGCTGGCATGGTACTTCAAATTTTTAGGCAACCCATAGTACGGGTAAATTTTTCCAGCGACCACAAAAATGTTATCACAAGTGTATTTTAATTGAATGGTTGATGAATTCACAAAACAATATTAATACGTATGATAAATTTAAACAAATATAATTTTCCATCCTTATCATAATCACAGAGAAAAATGTTGACTACAAACTCTCCAATGATCTTTTACCACACATTTTTCCCTATTAATGTTTTGGATCCATATATTTCTTATTAAACAGTCTTTAGGAAATCTAGAAAATAATAATAAAAAAATCTGATGTGGCCAGCACATTACCTTCCGTCAGTTCTATGTATTTTGTACAAATTTCATACGGAAAGTTCCTTGCTAAATTAAATATTCTATTTCTTGTACATTACCTTCCCGCAGTTGCATGTATTTTATGCAAATTTCATACAGAAAATTATTATTTTGTGACGTTTTCTATATACAGTGTAATGTATCTGCAGAAATAAAAGATTTATTATTATTATTATTTCTTGTACATTACCTTAAAGCAGTTGTACGTATTTTATACAAATTCCATACAGAAAGCAAAAGATCCTATATTTCCAGTAAAAATTGTAAGACAAACACACTATGTCAATTTCACTTGACACTGACATCTTTCAATCAGAATTTTCTTAATATAGTAGCTATTTTCATAGCTATGGCTACTTTATGAAATTTAATTTCTTTGTAATTTTTTAACTCTATATCCATTTAATATTAAGTATAAAATGCAGTCAAATCGTACAGAGAATAAAATATACTTTAATATTTATAATAACATCAAATGTGAAAAAATTATATTTAACATAGTTTTTTCAAGAAAAACTGTTAAAATCTTCAAATGATGGTACTTCCGGTTGACCAATTGTAACCAAAATCTAATCAGCTCTTCATATGGATGTAACGAAGAAGTACACGAAAAAATTATAATTTTTGTAACTGTAGTATTAGAGTTATCGCAGACGAAAATTTTGTTACACACACACACACATCCACACACACACACACATCCACACACACATCCACACACACACACACACACACACACACACACACACATACAGACATCATCGTAAAAATAGTAAATTCGTATTCTAGGGACCCTAAAACGTGCTTATTGATTAAAAACTCATCATCGAATTTTTTGACCAAAGACAATACCTTCCTTACCTAAAGGTGACGGAAGGTAAAAAAGTTAAACTCATCATCAATTTGGCAATAGTCACGAAAGCCCCTAGGGAAACAAGTTTTCAAATAATCTGTCAAATTATTTTCAATTTACTCTCACTCTCTTGTTATATTATTACTGATAATTATTTCTACATAAAAATTTTCAGAATGTCATGTATAGTTTATAGAAAAATAAATTATTTAATTATTCAATAATAATGCAAAAAAATATTAAAGTAATAGTAAAAGTCCCCATTCAGAAATATTTTGAAACCTCTGGAAAAGCGTGAGCTGTGCTCTGCGCATGCGTCAATTGGTGGAATCTGGTGGAATTGTGACAGTTCGCATGACCTGTCCCTTACAATGCTATAGGTATAGACGTTTCCATGCCATGTATGTATAAAAGTTCACTGCTTGTACCGTTCCTTTTTGAGCGACGGCAGCGCCGACTATTGGAAGCGATAAGCATCTTTGAGCTGATCATTGTCAAAGCCCGGAAAATGTCAGTTACAATTACTTGTGGTTTTAAAGACGTAAACTTGAATATTTTTCGAAATAAAAGTAAAGGTAGAAAATTAGTGGAAATCTATTAAGTTTCTAAAGTCAAGAAAATTATTGAAAATAATTCGCGAAAATTAAGGTGGTGTTTTAAGAGAAACTTCAGGAGCTCTTGGCAATAGAGCACATTAAAATATTTTTATAACGTTGAAATTAAGGTAAAATAATGTAGATATTATTAGTCTAATTAATAATTAATTTTAAAATATGTTGGTGAAGAAAAGAGCAATAATTACATTGACTGATAAGAAGGAAACTTCAGTCCAATTTTGTCAAATTTGAGATAAGACCAACACCTAATTTAGGCCAAGGAAACTACTGGATTTACCAAGGGCCTGTAATTCCCAAGAGACAAACTTATTAATTTTAAATCTACGAAATAACTGTTAAAAAAGATGTTTCGCAATAAAGAAAATTTGATTTCAATAATGAAAATGGCTAATACAAAAAAATTATTATAACACTTGTATGTTTTTATAGAACTATAGTTTAATCGGGGCAAATGCACACATCTAATTTGTATCATATGGCTGGAGATAATAGTGAATATGTGTCTCTCTAATAAAGAAATCTACTAATCACACAGAAAAATTATTACAATAATTGTATCGTTACTCTATGTTTTTAATATAATCGGGACATATGAACATATATGTATATCAAAGATGTATCCTTTGTAGATAATTTACTGAATATATGTACATCTGATTAGAGTCCCTCAGTTTTCTTAAAAAAAAAAATAGGAACTTTGGTTTGATTACAATAAAGCAATACTTATATAATTACAACAAAGGAACTTTGATTACAATAATGAAAATGGCTAATCACGAATGTTTCTTTAATTCTAATACAATTTAGTTTATGATATATTTACAGCTGCATTATCTTGTAAAATTGTACGTCCTAGTTTTTTGATTAAATTAAACCATGGATACGACTGAACTATAATTTCAAGTTTAGTTACAAATTATTTCTTTACTTGTTAAAATATTTAAGTGATAGAAGAACTGTTTCTTGTATTGAAATTACTTATTAATATATTATTCAACTGATCAAATTAAATTTCAGAATTCTGGATTTTTACTTTCAAGATTTGATAAATTTTGAGCGCAGCATAATCACCTTTTATCTTAATTATTTCTATTGAACCCAGTAATCATTATCAACTGTAATTACACAAGAGCTTTTTATTTTGCCGGATAAATCGGATAAACCTTGTTACCTAGCAATTTGACATGAAAACTGTTTTAATAAAATCACTCCACCTACGGTGTCGTGATTTTATTTTTTAAACAGTTTTCGAGTCAAATTGCTATCAGGTTACAAGGTTGAGTTGTCAAACAGAAATTTATCCGGAGAAAATAAAATGCTAGAGTGTAATTCAGCGAGATAATTTAACGACATTTTATTTATGAAAAAGTTTATTTAAACGTGCAATTAGTGAAAGTACAATTATTATATATCATTTTATTTGACATGTTTTCTTCACGAAGATTTGTTACTTCATTAGTCACAGTAGAAGATTTAGAAATATTATTTGTTCTTAGATTTGTAATTAAATTTTCATGATGTGCACAGTCCAATTGAAGATAAGGTTTTATTGAAGTGGAATTGGAAAGACCTGTTATTTTAATAATTTGTTGATCGCTTACTCCTGCTTTTGCTAACGAAGACACTGTGCTGGCGCGATTTGAATGATTCGTTATCTTATTATTCTGAATATCAATTCCTATTTTATTAGCCGCATTTTTAGTCCACTTAGATAATAAATTTACTCCCAATGGTACGTTTTTGTACCAGCCTTTCGAATTTTTATATTTCCAAAATGGATTAGGAGTCAAAAATAGTCGTTCTGATGTTATATTTTTGGATCGTTTATTTATAAGTAATCTAAACAATCTTACTGGGCAGATTGTGTCATCTTCATTATTTTTTGTTAGCCACTTACTATCTGTCAATTTATTTGCACCTCCTTGTGCAGTTTTCGAAAATATTGGGTTGTATTCTATTCTGTCCGTAAACATTCCATCAATTGCTTTTTCTTCTTTAAAATAATACACCATGCAACTAGCAGCTTCTCCTCCTCTCCAAGCCAGCTCATAAGAAGCTATATGAAAAAACTTTTTTTGCAAACCTTCAGGTTCATTTTCATCCCAAAGTTTAGCCATTTTGATTATTTGTGCTTTATTTACAGCTGTCGAACTAATCTTTCTTTTCTCAGGAATACTTTGGAGTTCTTTTCTTTTAGCGTTTCTAGCATCGCGTGCTTCTTTAAAAATAATATCCGTAAAGGGATCAAATTTTATGTTGAATTCCTGAAAATATTTCTCCTGTAGCATTTTGGCCGTTGAATTCCACATTGTCTTCACTACATATTCTTTATAATTTTCTCCATTAATCTTTCGCATATTGTAAGCCCAATCTAGCAAAATATTTGATATTTTACATACCGTTGTACCTCGTTCTAATACATAATTTCGGCTTTCACAAAATGTCATAAATTGGCGCCAGATACATGATTTATTGTTTTTTTGTGTTTATAGGCACACTATTTATAATATTTTCTTTTATACTGTCTTCGGAAATATTCCCAAATCTGTTCATTTTGCACTACAAGCAAGGACAAAAAATGTAAATGACATTAATGTAGTTAGTGTTTTGAACTGGTTGCTAGGAGAAAGGTAAATAACGTTTTATCACTTGCAAAAAGTTACCTTCCTGTTTATCCGCTGTCTAAACGATAAAATTGTATTTTCTTTATGGCTTACTTTATATTGAAGTTAAATTATCGATGATAAAATCTTTTAAAGTTATAATAACATGTAAATCCTATTGAATACACAATTGCACATACTTCTGTCAGCTCAAATATTGCATTTTCGGCCGATTGGCGTCGCCTCGAGCGTTACGGTACTAGGGTACCTTTATAACCAGGGTATGGCCATGGTGTGGCTCACGTTTTGACCGCCATTACCGGGAC
This sequence comes from Harpalus rubripes, assembly GCA_963082715.1. Classification (NCBI taxonomy): domain Eukaryota; kingdom Metazoa; phylum Arthropoda; class Insecta; order Coleoptera; family Carabidae; genus Harpalus; species Harpalus rubripes. The sequence goes on from OY720463.1 coordinate 8,357,775, forward strand.
ATCTGTTATATGTGTTGTTCTTGCGCAAAGTATTATGTATTTTCGTGGCTATTTGTTTTATTTTAATGAAAAACACATTTAATTATCATTTTAATATGTATTTAAAGTGTAAGTAATATATTTTATCTTATTTACTTGTGTAGTTTGTTAAGATACCCATCACGATTACTGTCACTGAAAACAACTAAAAATTACCAATATTAAGCACAATCATTTAAATTTTAAAAGGTAAGTTTAGAATATACAATTATTATGTAAATAAGAACTACAGATATTAAATTGGATGTGATAATAACAACCCATGTCATATATTCTACATAACCTCTAAATGTAAATATTAATAATAATTGTGTATCTCTTAAATTAATGAATTTTTATTACCTTTATAAATTCACAGTGTGATAATTTAATATTCTTTTATAATATAATATCACATTTATTACAAATAAATAAGGAAATGAATTACGGACAATGGCGGCAATCTTGGCCCATGGCCATACCCTGGTTATAAAGGTACCCTATACGGTACAAGCGTATACTCTGGTTATAAAGGTACCCTATTGACGTTATTTTAGATATGCCATCTAGCGGATTTTTTCTAAATCGCTGGGTCGGTGACACCATGTTGCCAAATAACAAGAGTGAAACAAAATAAGTTTATACTTATTAAAAATTATAAAGAAAATGACAAAAAAATAATTTTTTTTTCTGTGTTATAAAGAGAAATGTATTTAATAAAAAAATATATACATGTTATGTAAAATGTATGTTTAACTAGAGATTATAATATTGGTTCTTAAAAAAATCATTTGACAAGTATACTCTGTTCCATTTAAACCATTCAGTAGATGGAGCTGGCAACAGCGCAAACTTGAAGTAGCCGAAATTACATTGGGTAAACTTGTATCTTGTTTCCAATTTCAGCCAATCAGAGAGGTCAAAACTATTCCCTATGCTCTGCAATACTTTTAATATTCGATCATTTACATTACAAATATTTATAAGGTTATGGACGTTGCTCATATTTACATATAGACCAACACATAACAAATGAATGTAGTGGAGGTCAGCTGTCAGAAATAAATTGCATACATATTTTACTCAATGATGGAGCCATGGAAAAAATTATGGTTTAATTTTATGAATAATTTGTACCAAAATTCTTCGATTTCTATCATGTTAATAAGATATATACATAAATAATACTTAAAAATATTCAAAAGTGAGGTTAAAATCACACTTGCCCTCCACTTATGACGTCATGTTGGATTGCCTAATTGTACACTAGGGCCAGTTGAATAAAACATCGTTAACTAATCATGGATACGTATCAAAAATACATTGGAAAATTAGCCTCGTCTTTTATGTCGCATGAATTTTCATATGAGTTTTTAGAGTAGAATTTTGTGTAAATGTTTTATAACATATTGAACATTTATAATCTTTAATTCCATTGTGTATTTCCATATGTCTGTTTACACCACTCTTATGTGTAAATTGTTTATTACATATATTACACGTAAAATCTTTTACGCCACTATGCATTTTCAAATGGCTTTTTAAAGTAAAATTATGTGTAAATGATTTATGACACGTTGGACATTTATAGTCAAGGAGGATAGAAATGGAGTAAGCATTCAATGCTAGGATACGACGACCGTTCTAGCAGCCATGGTAACAGAGTTTCGTTTCGACCGATTCCGCAGTACCCTTTCAGAGCGCTGTTGTTCATATTTTATACTTAAAAAATATAAAATTATTTTTTAAAAATGAATACAAAATATGTAAGAATTGACAGTATATTTATATAAACTATAATACAGTACATACAGAAATATTCTAATATTTGTAAATACAAATAATGCGATTATATCCAATTCGTAGTGTCTTATAGGTAAATTAAGATGAACACATGGCCGCTCCGTGCGGGTGGGCAGGTTGTGCCCTGCACAAAGGCGCCTGACTTTGAAGGGCCCCGTTTCAAGACAGTAAAGTAAATAATAGTAAATTTTTATAAAATACTCTTATTCACAAAGACAAAATTAGTATTAAACTTACAAATTAACGTGATAGAAGTGAACAATATATTTTTTAATTTGTTTGCATTAGAGCTCCTGTTATAGGTAAAATAATTATCGTATCAATCGGTTTGTTATTATTCTAACATTGTTATATTGAAATAATAACTGTGGAAATGTTGATTACAACAAAGAATATAATGATTATAACTCAAAAATATTGATTACAAGAATGAATCGCACAATGAATCCAATATTAAATACCTACTAGCATTTTGCGAAGAATCAAATGCTTTATGATTTACATACAATTCTGAAATCTGTTGTAAAATTGTTGATTACAACAAACAATTTTGATTATAATCTATTGATTACAAGAATGAATCTAAGAAAATTTCTTCAATATATTAAATCTAACATTTTTGAAGAGCAAATGTATATTTTAAACTTTAATTTGCAAATTTTACGAGGGGAATGGACACTAAAGTGTAGCATAGCACAAAGACGCCTTATACCCACGGAGCGGCCCTGGATGAACCTGTTCATCAATTCTTCTCAATTCTCTTTTCAAGGAGTTAATTAGAATTATCATAGAAAAATACAACAATACATGTCTGCAGTTGATTTTCACACTATCTTGGGGTGATCTTGGGTTCGAAAGGCAAAAAGGCATGCTTTCAAATAGCATTTGTATGACATCTACAAACGAATAAATGTTAGATACATGTTAGTAATTAATAAGTAAATTAGACTTCACAGAATTTTAAATTAATAACTTACCTCCGAGAGTTACAAAAATCGAAAGAAATTAGAAAAGATTTTTTTTTCAAAATGATTATTTATTTCTTCACTGACAACTGATAAGTTATGATCCGAACATATCACCCTTGTAGATGACTGTGATCAAAACGCGCGCATAAATTGAATAAAGGGTTATTTCGAATTCTACCTAACCGATAGTGCCACAAATTAGTATCGACCGAATCCGTTTTTTTGGCGCTGCACGGTATCATGGCTGGGTATATAAGTGATTTCTCCTGGTGCTCTTTTATTTCATTGTGACTTTTCTTATGTTTCGATGCATCACTACTAAATTTAAATTGTTTATTGCATATTTCACATTTATATTGTTTTATTCCACTGTGAAGTGCCATATGGTCTTTTAAATGAGAATTTTGTTTAAATGATTTATTACATGTCGGACATTTATATGGTTTTATTTCAGAGTGAATTTTCATATGGATGTATAAAGTGCTATGATATGTAAATAGTTTATTGCATATTTTACATTGCAAGTCTTTTATTCCGCTATGAAATTTCATATGGTTGTTTAAAGTTGTTTTATGTGTATATGATTTGTGACATTTTGTACATTTATAGTCTTTTATTCCATTGTGAGTTTTCATATGTTTGATTAGACCACTACGTCGTACAAATTCTTTATTGCATATTGTGCACTGATATTCTTTTATGTCACTGTGAATTTTTAAATGTTCCGTTAAACTACAATTCTGTGTAAATGATTTATTACATATGGTACATTCAAATTCTTTAATTCCTTCGTGTATTTTCATATGCACTGTCAACCCTGATTTCTTCGTAAAACTCTTATTACATATAGCACAAATATTTTTAGATTTCTGAATATCATTATTTAAAGTAATTTGATTATCTTCTTCTTTCTTTACACTTTGTAAAACATTTTCACACTCTTCCAGATCCTGGGAAGTTTCTTCCACCGGTTCTCCTTTAATATATATTTCCTCAAAGTTTTGATAATTAGTTGAATGTTCCATAATTACTTCGTGATTATTTAATTAACGACAGATGATCACAACAATTATTTCCAACTTGATAATTTTCTGAAACAAATTTTCATAAATTAGTAATCAGAATCCATAGTTACAGTTTTATTTTCATTGTTTCAAAATATTCGGATATGTAAATAAAAATGCGAACCTGATGGCGAATTTTGGAACAAAAACAAAGCAACTATTTTATTTGATTTGCATATATTTACATAAAAAATTCAGGCGTGCACATATACAAAGTAGAAAATAGATAATAGAACTAATATTTACAATTAATTAAACTATTAATATTTATTGTAAAACTGGTAGTAAAAGAACTAAACTGTGAAGATAACCAAACAATTACTAACTAAAGTATTTAAAATTAAAAATAATAAGTAATCTACCGCTACACTTAATAAAAAAGGAAATAAGCAAATATACTTTACCTAAAATAATAATAAACATTGAAAGAAAAGTGTAAATACAACAAGATTTACAGAAAAACTACTAATAAACAAAAACGAGCACTCAAATGTTTTGTGAACCAGTGTTACCAACTGCCGGAAACAAAATTTCCCGGTCCGCTTCTTAAAATTTCCCGTTTTTGCACAAAAATTCCCTTTTTACCTTCAGTCACCTTTAAGTCGTTAGGTAAGGAAGGTATGGACCTATTAAATTTTTATGACTCTGTGACGTATAGGCAGTGAACTTTATTCTACATGGAATGGAAACGTCTATACCTATAGCATTGTAAGGGGCAGTTCATGCGAACTGTCACAATTCCACCAATTGACGCATGCGCAGAGCACAGCTCACGCTTTTCCAGAGGTTTCAAAATATTTCTGAATGGGGACTTTTACTATTACTATAATATTTTTTTGCATTATTATTGAATAATTAAATAATTTATTTTTCTATAAACTATACATGACATTCTGAAAATTTTTATGTAGAAATAATTATCAGTAATAATAGTCGAGTCAATGAAGCGGAAAAATCGTTCAAACTTCTAAACCCACTAAAACAGATCCGATCTTGATGATTTTTTCTTTTAAATGTTTGTTATATTTAATTATTCAAAATCAGAAACATTTCAGCTGGGGCACTCAATTATTTATACAGGGAGTCCGGATTTTGAAAGCCACCATTGGGGTCTCGGGAACTATAAGAGATACGATTTCAGTTATATAGGACTTGTGGTGCGCCTTTGGGAGGCCATCTTAGATGTGCTTCTGTTTTGCCAAAAATTCTCATAGGTTACTAGATAATGGGGGAGTACTGAAGTAGGTCGAATTTTTTCATTTTGAAATTATTCCTAAACTATCAGTAATCGAGAAAAATGTTTCAAATAGAAAAATTATATAATTTTATTGTCTATCCAGTGGTGTACGAAAATAATTTTCCTATCGGCTAATTTTCGAGATATAACAGAAAATTACATTTTTTAAAATAGAAGCCATATTTGATTATTACTTTAAGAAAATACTTATTTCTTTCGATTAGTATAAAGGTTATTGTATTTTAAATATGTTTCACCCTTCAAACCATAGATTTTTAGCAATTTTTTTTTATAATATTATATTGCTAAGTAATATAAAATATAATGGAATAAAATGTTTTTTGTAGTATGTACTTTCTATCTTTATGTACAACAATAGGCTTACCGTTCCGATATCGGAAAACCCCAATACTCAGATCTAGGTACAAAAAAAAATGTTTTCTTTCATAATATACTTAAGATTGGTCTAATATAGTCGTCAATGAAGCGGATAAAATATTAAATCTTCTAAACCCTCAAAAACAGATCTGATTTTAATGAATTTATTTTTGAATATTAGTTATATTCATTTATTCAAAATAAGAAACATTTAAGCAGGGGCGCTCAATAATTTACATAGGATGTCCGGACTTCGAAGGACACCATTGGGATCTCGGGAACTATAAGGGATACGACTTCAGTTTTATGGGTCATGTGGTGCGCTTTTGGGGGGCCATCTTAGATGTGCTTTTGATTTGTCAAAAATTCTATGTTACTAGATAATGGCGAAATACTGAATTTGGTCGATTTTTCATTATTTCTAAAGATCAGTAATCGAGAAAAATGTTCCAAATAGAAAAGTTAGATAATTTTATTGTGTAAAGATAAATCTTATGTATATATATATATATATATATATATATATATATATATATATATATATATATATATATATATATATATATATAAAAGGTGAAAATTTCGTTGGTTTCGGTATGCTTCACTTCTATGGAGAAGCATAATTATATTATACGCTTTTAGTTTCATTTTTTAGGAGACCACTTTTTTGTCTTGCTTGGTCCAACCTAGCAAAGGACTCTTCGATATTGTTTTTTTATTTTCTTAAAGTAGTAATCAAATATAACTTCCATTTAAAAATATAATTTCAAAAATTTGCAATAGAAAAATTATTTTTTCTATTTCGGTGTTCTTATGTTTCTATAAAAGCACTGTTTATCACTGAAAACACGACGTTTAGAAAATCTATAAACGTACTGTTTTTGGCGCCATTCATGTTCTAGAAGGTGGTAGTCATGACAGACAAATTACATATAACCTCAAAATGGTAAGTTGTTAATGTTGAAATATTACTTCTAATTATTGATTTTTATCTTATCTCCAGGTGATAGGACTAGAAAGAAGAGAAATTTATAGCTATAGCTGTATTAGTGCAGAAAGAAGAATCTGTGAAGTTAAAATCTTTCAACTAAAAAATTATGAAACAAGAAACAATGCGCTCAGATTTGCTTTGTCAAAATAATTTAAACGGTAAGTTTTATTTATTACAATTTAATTTTATGGTAATATTGCAATTTTCAGCTGATTGTATTGTTATATCAGGCAGGTTTTGAAATGTATGGTGCACCTTACTTGAAATGTTGACATTGTCAACTCAATTTGTGGCTACTTACAAGTAAATATGAAAATTTTACGATCCATGATTTCCATTTCTACGTCGAAGCGAACTGTCGAATATTTAAGTTTTAAATATGATTTAGACATAAGGGCCATATACAACATATGTTTTGTATTGAAGAATGTAAGAACAGCTGTTGCTGTTATGTCTGCAATTGAGCTGTCAATGTGTTGGCAAAATGGTGAAATGTAAAAATGTAAATCAATAAATTGTTCATTAATGTATTTCATTATTTAAAGAGTTTTATTTATGATAATAACTAACATGAACCAACGATCCCGATCCGTTATTTGATAAATTTACATTTATTACAAGATATGTCAAATCAGGTGGTTCATTAATAAACCGGTGGAGTACATTGTAAGTATTGGTTTCCTCTTCCATAATTATATAATGCTTGATACAATGTTTTAATGTAAACAATCAGTCAGAATCACACAATACCCAAACTGTCAAAATGTGAAATTTCAAATGTTGGCGCGGAAGCGCTACCAACATAACTGACAAAAAAATCACCAAGACATATTTTTGACAAGTCCTTTTTAACAAAATTTAATTGTAAAATTACCTCAATAGAAAAAATAGTATAAAAAACATGTATCATAAGGCCTGTTAACGCACTCGTCCTTTGTAAAACTCGCCTAGCGGCTCGTTTTCCAAACTTGGACTCGTACGTTAACAGATTGCCTTATGATACTTGTGTTTTAATGTACTATTCTTACACCACTGGGTAGACAATAAAAATATCTAACTTTTTTATTTGAAACATTTTTCTCGATTACTGATAGTTTAGGAATAATTTCAAAATGAAAAAATTCGACCTACTTCAATACTCCCCCATTATCTAGTAACCTATGAGAATTTTTGGCAAAACAGAAGCACATCTAAGATGGCCTCCCAAAGGCGCACCACAAGTCCTATATAACTGAAATCGTATCTCTTATAGTTCCCGAGACCCCAATGGTGGCTTTCAAAATCCGGACTCCCTGTATAAATAATTGAGTGCCCCAGCTGAAATGTTTCTGATTTTGAATAATTAAATATAACAAACATTTTAAAGAAAAAATCATCAAGATCGGATCTGTTTTAGTGGGTTTAGAAGTAAAAACCTTTATTGACTCGACTATAATATAACAAGAGAGTGAGAGTAAATTGAAAATAATTTGACAGATTATTTGAAAACTTGTTTCCCTACGGGCTTTCGTGACTATTGCCAAATTGATGATGAGTTTAACTTTTTTTTATTATTTTCTAGATTTCCTATAGCCTGTTTAATAAGAAATATATGGATCCAAAACATTAATAAGGAAAAATGTGTGGTAAAAGATCATTGGAGAGTTTGTAGTTAACATTTTTCTCCCAGTGATTATGATAAGAATGGAAAATTATATTTGTTTAAATGTATCATACGTATTAATATTGTTTTGTGAATTCATCAACCATTCAATTAAAATACAACATTTTTGTAATTGCTGGAAAAATTTACACGTACTATGGGTTGCCTAAAAATTTGAAGTACCATACCAGCAATGATCGTTTCCGTTCCATAGTAGTATTGGCAACGAAAATGACCGATAGAGGCAGCACCGATTTTAGAAAATGGCCGGCGAGAAGAGTAATTGTCAAAACTTGTACAGTGTTAGACAGGGATATAAGCTAATAAAGTTCATATATTTTTAAATGTAAATTGATTTGAAGTGCAGTATTGTTTAAAAGGCAGTATGATAACCGTAAACACGACAGTTTGATTACTTTCTAGGCAAGTTCATAATTTTGCCACCAGGCGGCTACGAGTTCATTTTCTTCGTCAATAGAGTTCAATGCGTCTAGAGTACCTTTATAACCAGGGTATGGCCATGGCGTGGCTCACGTTTCGTCCGCCATTACCGGCTCGTCTGTTATATGTATTCTTCTTGCGCAAATTATTACGTATTTTCGTAGCTATTTGTTTTATTTTAATGAAAAACACATTTAATTATCATTTTAATATGTATTTAAAGTGTAAGTAATATATTTTATTTTATTTACTTGTCTAGTTTGTTAAGATACCCTCCACGATTACTGACATATTGAAAACAACTATAAATTACCAATATTAAGCACAATCATTTCAATTTTTAAAAGGTGAGTTTAGAATATACAATTATTATGTAAATAAGAACTACGGATATTTAATTAGATGTGATAATAACAACCCATGTCATATATTCTACATAACCTCTAAATGTATGTCATAATAATAATAATAATTGAATGTCTCTTAAATTAATTTTTATTACCTTTACAAATTCACAGTGTGATTATTTAATATTATTTTTAATATATCATATGTATTACAAATAAATAGGGAAATGAATTACCGACAATGGCGGCGATCTTGGCCCATGGCCATACCTGTATATCAAGGTATCCTAATACACTGTAGGGTACGTTTATAACCAGGGTATGGCCATGGGCTAAGATCGCCGCCATTGTCGGTAATTGATTTTCCTATTTATTTGTAATAAATGTGATATTATATTTTTTCATCAAAATAAAACAAATAGCCACGAAAATACATAATAATTTGCGCAAGAACAACACATATAACAGATTGGCCGGTAATGGCGGACGAAAAGTGAGCCACGTCATGGCCGTACCCTGGTTATAAAGGTACCCTAATACACTGACGCTCTACGTGGCCTCTAGTGAGAACTACTCGAACTAAAGACATATCTCTATCTCTAGTTTCTCTGTTTGTCCAATCAAAACATTCAGTGAGGAGGGATAAGGAATGTTTTGTCTAGTTATATTTAGCCGTTGATTAGAACCACGCTCGTGGTAGCAGCCAATTTTATTAACAAAATATGTAAATAAAGAATAATTTAATCATCAAAACGATAAAATTAGACAATGCTTGTTCGATTTATTGGGTGATAGGTACAAAATAAATAATCAAATTACAGTTTTAAATTTTGTTTTAATATTCGATCATTTATTTACTACAAATATTTGTAAGGTTATGGACGTTGCTCATATTTACATATTGTACACTAGGGCCAGTTGAATACAACATTGTTAACTAATCATGTATACGTATCAAAAATACATTGGATAATTAGCCTCGTCTTTTATGTCGCATGAATTTTCATATGGGTTTTTAGAGTAGAATTTTGTGTAAATGTTTTACAACATATTGAACATTTATAATCTTTAATTCCATTGTGTATTTTCATATGTCTGTTTAGACAACTCTTATGTGTAAATTGTTTATTGCATATATTACACGTAAAATCTTTTACACCACTATGCATTTTCAAATGGCTTTTTAAAGTAAAATTATGTGTAAATGATTTATGACACGTTTGACATTTATAGTCTTTTATTTCATTATGACTTTTCTTATGTTTCGATGCATCACTACTAAATTTAAATTGTTTATTACATATTTCACACTTATATTGTTTTATTCCACTGTGAAGTGCCATATGGTCTTTTAAATGAGAATTTTGTTTAAATGATTTATTACATGTCGGACATTTATATGGTTTTATTTCAGAGTGAATTTTCATATGGATGTATAAAGCACTATGGTATGTAAATAGTTTATTGCATATTTTACATTGCAAGTCTTTTATTCCGCTATGAAATTTCATATGGTTGTTTAAAGTTGTTTTATGTGTATATGATTTGTCACATTTTGTACATTTATAGTCTTTTATTCCATTGTGAGTTTTCATATGTTTGATTAGACCACTACGTCGTACAAATTCTTTATTGCATATTGTGCACTGATATTCTTTTATGCCACTGTGAATTTTCATATGTTCCGTTAAACTACAATTTTGTGTAAATGATTTATTACATATGGTACATTCAAATTCTTTAATTCCTTCGTGTATTTTCATATGCACTGTCAACCCTGATTTCTTCGTAAAACTCTTATTACATATAGCACAAATATTTTTAGATTTCTGAATATCATTATTTAAAGTAATTTGATTATCTTCTTCTTTCTTTACACTTTGTAAAACATTTTCACACTCTTCCAGATCCTGGGAAGTTTCTTCCACCGGTTCTCCTTTAATATATATTTCCTCAAAGTTTTGATAATTAGTTGAATGTTCCATAATTACTTCGTGATTATTTAATTAACGACAGATGATCACAACAATTATTTCCAACTTGATAATTTTCTGAAACAAATTTTCATAAATTAGTAATCAGAATCCATAGTCAAAGTTTTATTTTCATTGTTTCAAAATATTCGGATATGTAAATAAAAATGCGAACCTGATGGCGAATTTTGGAACAAAAACAAAGCAACTATTTTATTTGATTTGCATGTATTTACATAAAAAATTCAGGCGCGCACATATTATACAAAATGGAAAATAGATAATAAAACTAATATTTACAATTAATTAAACTACAATTATTTCATATTTATTGTAAAACTGGTCCTAAAAGAACTAAACTGTGGAGATAACCTAACAACTACTAACTAAAGTATTTAAAATGAAAAATAATAAGTAATCTACTGCTACAATTAATAAAAAAGGAAATAAGCAAATATACTTTACCTAAAATAATAATAAACATTAAAAAAAAGTGTAAATACAACAAGATTTACAGAAAAACTACTAATAAACAAGAGCGGGCACTCACAGCACTCAAACGTTTTTGTGAACCAGTGTTGCCAACTGCCGGAAACAAAATTTCCCGCTTCGCTTCTAAAAATTTCCCGTTTCACGTTTTTGCACAAAAATTCCTTTTTTACCTTCCGTCACCTTTAGGTAAGGAAGGTATTGTCTTTGGTCAAAAAATTCGATGATGAGTTTTTAATGAATAAGCACGTTTTAGGGTCCCTAGAATACGGTTTTATTATTTTTAAGATGATGTCTGTATAGGCGATTTCGGGCGACAACAGTTCACTTGCGGTATGTTGCGTTCAGCAGGGCCCTGATTCTGTAACTTGCGTTAGCACTTGCGTGACTAGTTTTGCGTGAGCATATATTTTGACGTCAGTGTTTACTCCTAGTTTCTTTTATAGAGAATTTTGTGCGTTAGATTTTTACATCGCTGAGTTTAATGTTGGTATTAGGTTTGAAATCATCATAACGTCTATCCGTTAGTTTAACAATATAACATAACCCAAATAATAAGGTAAATTGATAACCTCAAATTATGATATACTTACCTTTGTGAATTATTTAATCACTAAAAAGAAACGATAAAAATAAAAACAAATTAAAAATAACAAGAAACTTGAAATAACAACAAAAAACGTAGTAAATAAAACGACAACAATACGCGCAAAATGACCGTAATATGAGACAACTACAGAATTAAAGTGAGATAGATAGTCACGCATGTAAGAAACAGGACCTCTGTAGGTCACGCAACTATATTTGCGTGTCTCGCAATGTATGACGTCATAACTAGTACTTCTTCAGATCTCTAATAGATGGCATACCGTATACATGTGACTAATTTGTGTTAGTATTGGTGTCGTAAATGCTCACGCAAGTTACAGAATCAGGGCCCGACCGTTCACACTTTCGGGCGCTAGGAACAACTTACCCGGTATGCTTGGATCAATGCTCACAGTGAACGGGTTTGCGAGTCGGGTCAGCTCTCTGTTCACTATTTCTATCATGTCTCTTTTTATCATGTCTTTTTTTGAAATGTCAAAAGTCAAAACAGTCTGTGTCGTGGTCTTTATGTCAAATAGGGTGACATTATTTTCGTTGACTCTTTTTTGGACAAATATGAATAAACTATCTTTCTTTGTTAATGCATTTTAATTGTCAGACACTAATTTTGACAGTTCTAAATGTCGCAGAATATACATAACCACCAAGCACGGTGTCAACAAGTGAACCAACGATTTTTGGCGCCACCATTGACCATATCATACCGTAACTGATCCTAAGAAGTGAACGGGTATGTCGCCCGAAATCGCCTTATGTATGGAGGATGGATGTATGTTTGTTTGTATATATGCTCTGTTCCATTTAAGCCATTCAGTAGATGGTACTGGCAACAGCGCAAATCTGAAGTAGCCAAAACAGACCATTTCAGAAAATAAAAGCGCATGCGCCAAGTGTTAGACTGCGACAAAAAGTTAGTGCCGATTGCCGTATACCCGTCCTTGTTTATATGACAGTTCTGTCAATTTTACAGTTTTGTTTTTGTTTTATTGGTTTCGTTTTTCAAATAATTATGACGGGTACTAAACTTCTGGCCCACAAAATATTGCCATTTGAAATGTTTTGTCTGGTTTAGAAAATAAAAAGATATGTTAGTTACAGTAATACAATTTTTATAATTGATTGATGAATGTACTTCATTTTTTCACATAATAAAATAAGTTTTTATTTGTAAAATAAGAAATGAAATCATATCTTATACTCAAATTCATATTTAACAATTTCTGTGTAGCTCTAAAATTTAAAACTAAATACCTGGGTCGCGTGTAAATCAGAGATGTCAAAAGTCAAAACTATTCCCTATGCTTCGCAATACTGAATGGCTTAAATGGAACAAGGTATACGTATGTATGTATGTGTGTGTGTGTGTGTGACGATCTTTTCGAATTTCATAACTCCAATACCACCTTTCCAAAAATTGGCCCGTATTCCGAGCGCACTTTTATAATAAAAGCGCTTTTATGGAGCACACTCTTTGTAAGAATATAATGTAAAAGGGCGCTCCATAAAAGCGCTTTTATTATAAAAGTGCGCTCGGAATACGGACCTAATTTTTGCGTATTCTTTTTCTATAGATCATCGACATTCTAAACTAGTTTAGAAGGTCGATGATCCATATGAAGAGCTGATTAGATTTTGATTATATTCGTCGACCGGAAATACCCTAATTTGAAGATTTTAACAGTTTTTATTAAAAAAATGTTAAATATCATTTTTTCACATTTAATGTTATTATGTACTTTAGAATATTTTATTCTCTATACGATTTGATTACATTTTATACTTCATATTTAATGGATATACGGCCTAATTCTGTTAGAAAGTTGTTAAAACAGCAACGTTGCTAAAATTTGTAACCAATAGAAACAAATGTGTTTAATATTTCTTAAGTTTCATAGCTCTAATCATTGTTGTACGTTTATAATTTATTTTCATCGAATGTTGACGTCCAAACACCCTAAATTGGGTACAGATACAAAGTCGTCGTATTTTTTCCAGAATTTGGTAATTAAATATTTTAAACATAAACAGGAGATACTGTTGTTCTATCTTGTACCTCTTTACATCGTTGTGTCACCGAGAAATGTTACGGACTTTACACTTTGTTTCCCAATAAAAATTATAGTAATAAGAACAGTGCATTAGAATGAAATAGTTATATATTCCTCTCTCTGTCTTTCAAGAATAAGTATTTGCGAGTTAAATACACTATTATTCACGAAAGATGACTATTCAAGGTCATTTGTTCGAAGAAAGAATACACATCACTTTATAGCAGTAGCTTAGCAACATTTTGTATTAGAAAGAGAAAGATTATTTGACCTATGTCTATTTCATTTATGTCGTGTGGCATATATACGTAAATAGTTGCATTACTTTCTAACACACTATTAATAATAATGACATATGTCGTAGAATTACAGATACTTAATTATCTACTACACTGCCCTCTGTGCTAATATTTACCCAGTGGCGTTGACGTTTAAATCAAATTATTATTTCTTGGTTTATAAGTTAAGTTTACGTTTTTGTATTTTGCAGAAACATAAGTGAAGAATATAAATCTTTCAGATAGGCATTATTTAGAAAGAAACATAATTTTCAAATGAATTATTATTATTTTTTTAGTTAAAATGTGTCTATAAATATTTCATGTTGCACGCCTATGCAAACGAAATGCAATGAAATTATCTGCAAGTAATATTATATCAGACGGCTTACAAATGACCTTGAATAGTCATCTTTCGTGAATAATAGTTTACTCACCAGTGTTCACTCCTGTCTTTGTTATTCTATGTCGTATTGTCTCTGTCATACAATATATCTTTCTCTGTCACAAAATCAATATGCATTCGCTAGTTATTAAGAGGGGGAAGAGAATAGAACAACAATGGCTCCCGCTAATTATAAACGAAGATATAGCACAGTACCTCCCGTCAATTGAAAATAAGGATAGGTCCGGTGTTTACAAATATTAAATTACCAAATTTTGGGTACATATGTAGAAAATTACGTAGATTCCGAAAAAAAATACGTCGACTTTGTATCTTTACCCAATTTAGGGTGTGACGTCATTTCTGGCTAAACCATCAATTTTAGAGCAAAATTGCAAATGACAAAATTTGTAGAGAATATAAAGTTATTTACGTTGCACTAAAGATATATTTCCTATTTGACCTACTTTTGGGTGTGAAAAATTTGGACTTTTCTTATTTTTAATAATTGAGAAGCCAAATTTTGGTTACACAAATAAATACTTTGATTCCAAAATCGGTATCAAAACTATCTCCACCCATTTTAGGGTGTGGTATCATTATCTAGTAAACTATCAACTTTACGCGAAAATGTTATAAAACAAAAGTTGTAGATAATCAAAAGTTATGTAAGATTCATCCAAAATTATTTTAGTATGGAGCTCCAAATTGGAGTTTTATCATTTTGTCGGCTAATGACAATTTTATTTCCAATTATTAATAACTGTTTCTTTAGGATCAATGAACAGCATTCAGCTCTCGGGTGTGGCAACTACAGAAATCGTGGGAATTCCGGACCTGCTGGACTTGGAAAACATCTCGAACGACTCGCCTGATTTCCTTTCATTCTAGTGCCGATATCTCCTGAACTGATTGGAATTCCTCATCGATTTGAACTCTACGTGGAGTTCTACGTCTGTATTTGTTAAATTAGTCTTTAAAAATTAATCAGGGCCGGAGTTATTAAAGTTTAAAAAATGTCATAGGTAAAAGAGATTCACATTTTCTTTAATAACTCTTTACGTAATTGGAATTTAGTTTCGATTCTTGAATATTTGAACTGTACGTGGAATTCTACGTCTATATTTGTTAAGTTAGTTTTTTAAAAATTAATTAGGGCCTGAGTTATTAAGTGATAAAGATTTTTAGACTGTGCTTACATTTTATTAGGTTTATTAATATATTTTATTTTACAACCCCTATTATTGATTTTTCAGTGAATAACCTACATTTAAAATTTTTGAAGTACTCTTCTCGTTCCTGTTATTCTTATACCATGAGAAATTTTCAACAAAATTCGACGAAAAGGGTGCCTAAAAGAGTATTTTTTTTTCGGTGCATAGATGCTTCTTAAAAGAAGCATCCATGCACGCAAAAAAAAATTCTGTGCATGGATGCTTCAAAAATAAAGCATCAATGCACTTAAAAAATATTTTTGATGCATGGATGCTCCAAAGATGAAGTATCCATGCACGCAATAAAAATTTTTTTGTTGCATAGATGCTACCTTGGAGTAGCATCTATGCACTCCAAAATTTTTTTAATCGTGCATAGATGCTACTTTCAGGTAGCATCGACCAAAAATATTAATGGTGCATTAATGGTGCATAGATGCTAACTTAAAGTACCGTCACTTTTGTCGAATTTTGTTGAAAATTTCTGATGGTATCAGGATAACAGGAATTCAAAGAGCACTCGAATATTCTTTTAAACCATGCATGGATGCTTCTTTTAGGTAACATGCACGCTATAATTTTGCAAAAATGATGGGCTCCCTTTTGTCGAATTTTGTTGAAAAATTCTGATTGGTATTCGGATAACAGGAAGGAGAAGAGCCCTCGGAATTTAAAACTTTTTAAAGGATATACGCTTTAGAGGTGTCGAATTATGAATTTTTAACAAATACCTATCTGTAAAAGAATAAATAAAATATTTTTTGAAATTAAAATCAATATTTATTGCACCAATAACAAGTACATTATTGTTACAAAATTAATAATAGTACACCCTATACACAATAAATAAACAACAATCACAATTACAAACATTATATTTGTATTATAAGCCAAAAAAGGAAAGGAAATAAATATGTACAATACAATAATATTCAATTATTACAATTTTACAAATACAAGTTACCAAAATTCATAGGTGAAGGTAAGGGGGACTTTTTTACTTCCTTGTACGAAGTAAAGGAAGTATTGTAATCGCTAAAAATTTCGGTTTTGAGATTTCAACGGAAATATCCATTTTGACCATCCCTGAATCCATTTTGACTAATTTCGTCGTGACGTCTGTGCGTATGTATCTCGCATAACTCAAAAACGGTAAGCCGTAGAAAGTTGAAATTTTGTATTTAGGACTGCTATAACATCTAGTTGTGCACCTCCCTTTCTGGTCATTACATAATTTCTAGAAATGGTATTTTATTTGAAGCCTATAATAGATTTTAATGAAAAACTATCTTAAAATATAATCTAACACTTTTCAAATTTGGTATATAAGACTTTTATGTCAATTGGAATAACATAGTGGATTTTGGTTAAAACAGGCTAACCGGAAGTGGCATATTACCTGAAAGTGTTAACAGTTTTTCTTCAATAAAATGGTTTCATTTTGATTTTAGAAATAAATGCTTCAAATAAAATTTTTAGAGAATTAAATTTTGTGTCTAGCACATCAAGTGTTATTAAATTAGCCCTTTGTATAAGCGAGATATGTATATTTAAAACATATATTTTTTGGTTTTTGTAATGAAGCTTGCTATGGATTAGGACAAAAAATAACAAAAAAATAAAAAATAGATGCTAATGTCAAATTACGTCAAATATGTGCAATTATATACTTGGGTCTATACTTCATATTGGTCTTGTGTACAAGGAAGTCGTGCGGTGTCCACATCAGATTTTTTCAATATATCCTACACTAACAGAGTTAAAAATTTGAAATTTTATATTTAAGTTAATTATTTAATAATGCATCCTGAGATGTCCTTAAGTTGTCCTTGGTCCGCTGTTGATCCTGTAATCACACAGAAAAACATTATTAGACACAGTTATTTCCAAAAACCCACTTCAGACTTCAATAACCCCCTTAATATCAACCACTAGGGGCTCAGATTTGGTTATCCATTAGTCCTTCGTTCCTAGTTAACGTATACGAAATTTGAAACAAATCGGAGTGAAAAAGTTTTTTTTTGCTAAAAAAAACACCAAGGCTATATAGTCCACCTTTTTCAGTTTCGATCGGGAAAATAAATTTTGAGTTAGACACGGCAACCCTTTAATTCGACCCCAAGAATCCGGCGTCAAAATTGGAATTTGACGCTTAGATCTTACGTAATTCGTGTTTGTTATAAATCGCCTATCATGTATGTTATCCGCAATTTTTATATGAACACATTTTTAAATATTTCCTAAACTGATAGTTAAAAATTTGAAATTTTACGTTTAGGGTAATTATTTAACATTGCATACATATAAAAATTATCAAAACTCTCCCATTTTTCGGAATTACTAGTCCTTTTGACACTTTCAAAATATTAATATTTCAAATCGACCCTCCTGAGTTCGTTTTAGAAGGAATTAGCACTCTATCTTTAATCGAAATCGAGATATTAGCTGATTTTTAACCTCACATTTTTAGCCAAAAATGCACAATTTTTGAATCCGGGTTTGAGGATATTTAAACACGTTTATACCGGAAATACACAAATCAACCCTCTAAAGTTCATTTTTGCAAAAATAAACACTATCTTTTACCGAAATCGTGACATTGACCGATTTTTAACCTCACATTTTTAGCCAAAAATGTACAATTTTTGAACCCGAGTCTGGGGAGTTTTTAACCGGATATTTAACCACTTTTACACCGGAAATATACAAATCAACCCTATAAATTCTGGGGTTAACGGAAGAGGTACTTTACTTGAAAAGGAAACCGATATTTTTCAATATTTCCTAAACTAACAGAGATAAAAATTTAAAACTTTATATCTAAGTTAATTATCTAACAATGCATTAATTAAAAAATCACCGAAAGTGAAGAGGAATCCAAGGCGCCGACTCTTACAAGTTCTCCAGGGCTGAAATCCAACGGTGGAAGTCTGCGCCTCTCGTCTCCAAGTTTCTCGGCATCTCTAGTCAGCAGCAGCTCGTCTCCACACATCTGCAATTTATCAGAAACATTAATTTATATGTTAACAATTACTCGAAATCTCATTTAGACATTTATTTTTGCAAAACTGACATTTTTTCACCTTTTACAGGGTAAATAAGTCCTTAGAGATTCTTAAAACAGATGCTACTTACCTTAAAAAAGGTGTAAATCTATGAAGAATCGTCGGTTTTGCAAGAATAAACGCTGAATGACTGAGATTTTAGTATTTGTTCTCATTAGAATTTCGAGTTATTGGAGGTTATAAACTTCATAAAAACCAGCTTTTCTTACCTTAACAGCTTCAAGTTGTAATGTCTGCCCCGCTGTCCATCTGCTCGGCGACTCCTCACAGTTGCAGGGCCCCATTTTTACACGCTGTTTTCAGGCAATCGTTCAAGAAGTTTCCCAAGTTCAACAGCTCCAGGTTCACTACAAGCTACGTTTGTTTGTCTGCACAGAAGCTTCGTACAACTGTCCACAACAATAAACAATACTTGTAGCAAACGAAATTACAAATACGTATCGTCCACAAACACTGTCATTTTAATGTCACTACATCTGCTATTGCACTCTAAACAGGTACAAATATAAAGCATTATTAATTAATACACATTCCCCGTACCTTCATTTACATATTTCATAAGTTTCATAGCTCTAATCATTGTTGTATGTTTATTATTATTTTCGATTGTTGACGTCTTGTTATAAAAACAGGTCGCCATATTGTCAATGTTGCCACCAGTTGAGCACAAAAATTCTGAACTCTGACCAACGCCAAAATATTAATTAAAGCTAAACAAAATCATTTGCATATATTTTACGCATCTATAGACCATAAGTATTACAATAAATATAAAATAATTGTACTACACAGTATAATTTATATATATATATATATATATATTATTTTAAAAAGCGGTGCGTTAGTCGAATGTTATGTAGGTTGTAGTACATTTTAACCTTAAATTTGAATGTCATTTAAATATTTTAATTAAAAATTCAACACTTGACTATTTTTTTTAATGGACCTTTCCAATTTAAAGAGATAGAAGATATGCGCAATGAGGATCTGCGCATAGTAAGAACAACTGAGATCTATGGCGTGTGTTTCTAAAAAATTTAGACGTAAAATGTAAGAATATCTCAGATAACTTTAAAAAATCTCATCGAAATAAGTTACAAAAGTTTTTATTGACGTTAAAATGTCTAACGATGCAAATTTTCACTGAGAATACAGGTATTTTAATGACTGCAATATTTTTGACGTTTCATTTGACAGCCCAACTGGCAGTTGTTCGCGCCATTTTCTTATTGCAGCGAGAGAAAGAGATAGCCGTTAAATTGAAAAGGTCCATTCCTCAGCAGTTAAAAATATCAATTTGTGTAACTGAAAATCATTTATTTATACTTAAAACAAATGAAAAGCATCTATTTTTAAATAAAAGTATTTTATTGACATTCAAATTTGTGGTTAAAATTTACTAACCAATCTGCATAACATTGGTCTAACGCACTGCTCTTTAAAATAATATATGCATAAATTATACTGTATAGTACAATTATTTTATATTGATTATAATACTTATGGCCTATAGATGCCTGAAATATATGCAAATGCTTTTATTTAGCTTTAATTAATATTTTGGCGCTGGTCAGAGTTCAGAATTTTTATGCTCAACTGGTGGCGACATTGGCAAAACGGCGACCTGTTTTTATAACAAGATATCAATGTAAATAATAAATTACGTTAAACAATGATTAAAGCTATGAAACTTAAGAAACATGTAAATGAAGGTACGGGGAATGTGTATTAAATAATAAAAATAATCTATATTCTTAATCGTTGACGGTGCAATAGCAGATGTAGTGACATTAAAATGACAGTGTTTTGTGAACGATACGTTAATATATTTGTGATTTCGTTTGCTACAAGTGTTGTTTATTGTTGTGGACAGTTGTACGAAGCTACTGTACAGACGGGCGGACTAACAGACATCGTTTGTGGTGATCCTGGAGCTGTTGAACTCGCGAAACTTCTTGAACGATTGCTCGAAGACTGTGTGCAAAATGGGGCCCTGCAACCGTGAGGAGTCGCCGAACAGATGGACAACGGGGCAGACATTACAACTTGAAGCTGTTAAGGTAAGAAAAGTTGTTTTTCATACAGATTATAACCTCCAATAACTCGAAATTGTAACAAATTAACAAATACTCGAAATCTCGTCATACAGCGTTTATTCTTGCAAAACCGACGATTCTTCATACATTTACATCTTTTGCAGGGTAAGTCACATGTTTTTTAAGAATCTGTAAGAACTTAATTACCCTATAAAAGGTGAAAAAACGTCGGTTTTGCAAAAATAAATATCTGAATGAGATTTCGAGTAATTGTCAACATATAAATTAATGTTTTTGATAAATTGCAGTTGTGTGGAGACGAGCTGCTGTTGACCAGAGATGCCGAGAAACTTGGGGACGAGAGGTGCAGACTTCCACCGTTGGATTTCAGCCCTGGAGAATTTGTAAGAGTCGATTCCTCTTCATGTAAATAACCCCCTCCGTGTACCCCTGACTTTCGATGATTTTTTTAATGAATGCATTGTTAAATAATTAACTTAGATATAAAATTTCAAATTTTTAATTCTGTTAGTTTAGGAAATATTTAAAAAAAGTCATTTTTTTTCAAGTAAACTACCCCTTCCGTTCACCCCAGAATTTTGGTAATTTTTAAATGAATGCATTGTTAAATAATTAACTTAGATATAAAATTTCAAATTTTTACTGTTAGTTTAGGATATATTTTTAAAAAGTCAATTTTTTTTTCAAGTAAACTACCCCTTCCGCTCACCCCAGAATTTTGGTAATTTTTATATGAATGCATTGTTAAATAATTAACTTAGATATAAAATTTCAAATTTTTAACTGTTAGTTTAGGAAATATTTAAAAAGTCAATTTTTTTTCAAGTAAACTACCCCTTCCGCTCACCCCAGAATTTTGGTAATTTTTATATGAATGCATTGTTAAATAATTAACTTAGATATAAAATTTCAAATTTTTAATTCTGTTAGTTTAGGAAATATTTTTAAAAAGTCAATTTTTTTTCAAGCAAACTACCCCTTCCGTTCACCCCAGAATTTTGGTAATTTTTATATGAATGCAGTGTTAAATATTTAACAGATATAAAATTTCAAATTTTTAATACTGTTAGTTTAGGAAATATTTTAAAAAAGTCAATTTTTTTTCAAGTAAACTACCCCTTCCGCTCAACCCAGAATTTTGGTAATTTTTATATGAATGCATTGTTAAATAATTAACTTAGATATAAAATTTCAAATTTTTAATTCTGTTAGTTTAGGAAATATTTTAAAAAAGTCAATTTTTTTTCAAGTAAACTACCCCTTCCGTTCACCCCAGAATTTTGGTAATTTTTATATGAATGCATTGTTAAATAATTAACTCAGATATAAAATTTCAAATTTTTAATTCTGTTAGTTTAGGAAATATTTAAAAAAAGTCAATTTTTTTTCAAGTAAACTACCCCTTCCGTTCACCCCAGAATTTTGGTAATTTTTATATGAATGCATTGTTAAATAATTAACTCAGATATAAAATTTCAAATTTTTAATTCTGTTAGTTTAGGAAATATTTTAAAAAAGTCAATTTTTTTTAAGTAAACTACCCCTTTCGTTCACCCCAGAATTTTGGTAATTTTTAAATGAATGCATTGTTAAATAATTAACTTAGATATAAAATTTCAAATTTTTAACTCTGTTAGTTTAGGAAATATTTAAAAAAAGTCATTTTTTTTTCAAGTAAACTACCCCTTCTGCTCAACTCAGAATTTTGGTAATTTTTATATGAATGCATTGTTAAATAATTAACTCAGATATAAAATTTCAAATTTTTAATTCTGTTAGTTTAGGAAATATTTTAAAAAAGTCAATTTTTTTTCAAGTAAACTACCCCTTCCGTTCACCCCAGAATTTTGGTAATTTTTATATGAATGCATTGTTAAATAATTAACTCAGATATAAAATTTCAAATTTTTAATTCTGTTAGTTTAGGAAATATTTTAAAAAAGTCATTTTTTTTTAAGTAAACTACCCCTTTCGTTCACCCCAGAATTTTGGTAATTTTTAAATGAATGCATTGTTAAATAATTAACTTAGATATAAAATTTCAAATTTTTAACTCTGTTAGTTTAGGAAATATTTAAAAAAAGTCATTTTTTTTTCAAGTAAACTACCCCTTCTGCTCAACTCAGAATTTTGGTAATTTTTATATGAATGCATTGTTAAATAATTAACTCAGATATAAAATTTCAAATTTTTAATTCTGTTAGTTTAGGAAATATTTAAAAAAAGTCAATTTTTTTTAAGTAAACTACCCCTTTCGTTCACCCCAGAATTTTGGTAATTTTTAAATGAATGCATTGTTAAATAATTAACTTAGATATAAAATTTCAAATTTTTAGCTCTGTTAGTTTAGGAAATATTTTAAAAAAGTCAATTTTTTTTCAAGTAAACTACCCCTTCCGCTCACCCCAGAATTTTGTTAATTTTTATATGAATGCATTGTTAAATAATTAACTTAGATATGAAATTTCAAATTTTTAACTTTGTTAGTTTAGGAAATATTTAACAAAAGTCGATTTTTTTTAAGTAAACTACCCCTTCTGTTCACCCCAGAATTTTGGTACTTTTTATATTAATGCATTGTTAAATTAGATGTAAAGTTTCAAATTTTTATCTATGTTATTTAAAGAAATATTTAAAAAAATAATTAATACCGTAATGCTCCGCACTTCAATAACGGCGAGTGCATATTGCTTTGTGTGTGACAGAGAAAGCTATGTTGTACGACAAAGACAACACGACATAGAATAACAAAGACAGGAGTGAACACTCACAAATATTTGTTTACTTAAGACAGAGAGGAGAATATATAACTATTTCATTCTAATGAACTCTTCTTATTACTGTAATTTTTATTGGGAAACGTGGTGTTCAGCCCAAACGCGTGTATATCTCGGTGACCATAGAGTAATCCAGATAGGAGTGAACACTGGCCGCTAGTATGAACGGTGATTAAGGGTGATTAGCGAGCATTTGATTAGCATTGTTTTATCTCTGTCAATCGTTTAGAGATTATTTTACAGAAAAATTCTTCAAATAAAAGATGCGGGCAATTAATTTTTCTATAACTATTATTTGAAGTATTTTCCTCTAAAAGGATCCATAAACGAATGACAGAGATAAAACAATGCTAGTCAAATGCTCGATAATCACCCTTAATCACTTGTTCATACTAACGGTCATGTGTCCCAATAAAAATTACAGTAATAAGAAGAGTTCATTAGAATGAAATACTTATACATTCTCCTCTCTGTCTTAAATCCACAAATATTTGCGAGTGTTCACTCCTGGTCTTTGTTATTTTATGTCGTGTTGTCTCTGTCTTACAATATAATTTTCTCATTCATTTAAAAATTACCAAAATTCTGGGGTGAACGGAACGGTAGTTTACTTGAAAAAAAATTGACTTTTTTTAAATATTTCCTAAACTAACAGAATTAAAAATTTGAAATTTTATATCTGAGTTAATTATTTAACAATGCATTCATATAATAATTACCAAAATTCTGGGGTAAACGGAAGGGGTAGTTTACTTGAAAAAAATTGACTTTTTTAAAATATATCCTAAACTAACAGAGTTAAAAATTTGAAATTTTATATCTAAGTTAATTATTTAACAATGCATTCATTTAAAAATTACCAAAATTCTGGGGTAAACGGAAGGGGTAGTTTACTTGAAAAAAAATTGACTTTTTTTAAATATTTCCTAAACTAACAGAATTAAAAATTTTAAATTTTATATCTGAGTTAATTATTTAACAATGCATTCATATAAAAATTACCAAAATTCTGGGGTGAGCGGAAGGGGTAGTTTACTTGAAAAAAAATTGACTTTTTTAAAATATATCCTAAACTAACAGAGTTAAAAATTTGAAATTTTATATCTAAGTTAATTATTTAACAATGCATTTATTTAAAAATTACCAAAATTCTGGGGTGAACGGAAGGGGTAGTTTACTTGAAAAAAAATTGACTTTTTTTAAATATTTCCTAAACTAACAGAATTAAAAATTTGAAATTTTATATCTGAGTTAATTATTTAACAAAGCATTCATATAAAAATTACCAAAATTCTGGGGTGAGCGGAAGGGGTAGTTTACTTGAAAAAAATTGACTTTTAAAATATATCCTAAACTAACAGAGTTAAAAATTTGAAATTTTATATCTAAGTTAATTATTTAACAATGCATTCAAATATTACCAAAATTCTGGGTTGAGCGGAAGGGGTAGTTTACTTGAAAAAATTGACTTTTTTTAAATATTTCCTAAACTAACAGACTTAAAAATTTGCAATTTTATATCCGAGTTAATTATTTAACAATACATTCATATAAAAATTACCAAAACTCTGGGGTGACCGGAAGGGGTAGTTAACTTGAAAAAAAATTGTCTTTTTTAAAATATTTCCTACACTAACAGACTTAAAAAATTTGCAATTTTATATCCGAGTTAATTATTTAACAATACATTTATATAAAAATTACCAAAACTCTGGGGTGACCAGAAGGGGTAGTTTACTTGAAAAAAAATTGTCTTTTTTAAAATATTTCCTACACTAACAGACTTAAAAAATTTGCAATTTTATATCCGAGTTAATTATTTAACAATACATTCATATAAAAATTACCAAAACTCTGGGGTGACCGGAAGGGGTAGTTTACTTGAAAAAAAATGACTTTTTTAAATATTTCCTAAACTAACAGACTTAAAAATTTGCAATTTTATATCCGAGTTAATTATTTAACAATACATTCATATACAAATTACCAAAACTCTGGGGTGACCGGAAGTGGTAGTTACTTGAAAAAAAATTGACTTTTTTAAATATTTCCTAAACTAACAGACTTAAAAATATGCAATTTTATATCCGAGTTAATTATTTAACAATACATTCATATAAAAATTACCAAAACTCTGGGGTGACCGGAAGGGGTAGTTTACTTGAAAAAAAAATACTTTTTTAAAATATTTCCTAAACTAACAGACTTAAAAATTTGCAATTTTATATCCGAGTTAATTATTTAACATTGCATTCATATAAAAATTACCAAAACTCTGGGGTGAACGGAAGGGGTAGTTTACTTTAAAAAAAATCGACTTTTTAAAAATATTTGCTGAACTGAGTTAAAAATTTGAAGTTTTATATCTAAGTTAATTATTTAACATCAATTAATTAATTAACCTAATTTGTAACAACTTTTTTATTTAAAATAATTTGATAATCATTTTATTAGTTGTTGATTTTCTATTGTTGCAGACCGAGAAGACGTCCTGGAATAGCTGCAGAGTTGAGCGTTGCTGTCCTGCTAAAGAATTTCTGCGTCACGCGGAGAACCGCCCAGGACTTCTTCCGCCCCTTATATGTTTTTGCAACCCTTTCCATTTATAGAACAACAATATACAAGGCACAACAAATACATTTCTCATATCTTATTTCTCTTTTTGTAAGTGTTAAATAAATGCATATTTCCCTGTCTCTATATTGTGGTATTTTCCCCGGAAATAAATAAGGGGTTAAATAAAAAATTGTATTTGTTTAAGTAATTTTTATTGTTTATTTGTAATACATTGTTGCCTTTTTCATGTTCATAGTTTAAATGGTATTTATTTTTATTCTTATTCTTTGTATTTTATAAATAAATATAAATATACTTACCCCCGTCCTGAAAAATTAGAAATAGGGATGTTTAAATAAAGGTTTGTATAAATTTTACTTGTATTTATTGTTTATTTGTATTTTCTATTGTTGTATTTTATGCAATTACACTTTAATGTACAATATTTTATACAATAAAATATGAATTCAAATATAATTTGTCTTATTTCTTTTCCTTACAGGTATGTAGTAAAAAAGTTCAATTTTTTCAGCGTGCATAGATGCTACTTTTAAGTGCAATACTCTTAATATACAATATTTTATACAATAAAATAAATTATATGATTTGTCTATTTCTTACTCCTTACACGTATGTAGTTTTTAAAATGGCCACAAGAGGGCAGCACCTACCATGCACACTGAATAGAAGCATCCATGCACATAAATTTTTAACATCGTGCATGGATGCTTCATTTCAGTGTGCATAGATGCTTGCAAATGATGGGTACCACTTTGTCGAATTTTGTTGAAAATTTCCGATGGTATCAGGATAACAGGAAAGCAGAGAGCACTTTTGGCACCACTTTTGTACAGTTTTATTGAAATTTTCCGATGGTATCAGGATAACAGGAATGTAGAGAGCACTTTTGGCACCACTTTTGTCCAATTTTGTTGAAAATTTCTGATGGTATCGGGATAACAGGAATGCAGAGAGCACTTTCGGCACCACTTTTATCCAATTTTGATGAAAATTTCCGATGGTTATCAGGATAACAGGAATACAAAGAGCACTTGGTAATTCTTTTAACCCGTGGACAGATAAAAGAACTTCGAGTGCTCTTTGCATTCCTGTTATCCTGATACCATCGTAAATTTTCAACAAAATTCGACAAAAGTGGTGCTACTTTCAGGAGGCATGTATGCACAATTATAATTTTTTTAGCGTGCATAGATGCTACCTCAAAGTAGCATCTATGCACGCAATAAAATTTTTTTTTGTGCATAGATGCTACTTCAAGGTAGCATCTATGCCATCTATGCACCAAAAAAGAAATTTCTGCGTGCATTGATGCTTCTTTTTTGAAGCATCCATGAAGCAAAAAACATTTTTTCGGTTCATGGATGCTTCAAAAAAGAAGCACAATGCACGAAAAAATTTACTCTTTTGGGCACCCTTTTCGTCGAATTTTGTTGAAAATTTCTGATGGTATAAGAATAACAGAAACGAGAAGAGTACTTCAAAAATTTAAAATGTACGTTTTTCACTGAAAATCAATAATAAGGGTTGTAAAATAAAAGAATATATTATTTTTTTATAAGTTTTATTCATTTTAAAACAAATACAATGTATTTTACAATAATTGCCACCCAATAAAATGTAGAGCACATTCTAAAAGTGTTTATCACTTAATAACTCCAGCCCTAAATAATTTTTGAAAACCAACTTAACAAATGTAGACATAGAATTCCACGTAGAGTTCAAATTTTCAAGAATTGAAACAAAATTCCAATTACTTAAAGAGTTATTAAAGAAAATGTAATTTTTTACAATGTATGACATTTTTTAAACTTTAATAACTGCGGCCCTGATTAATTTTTAAAAACTAATTTATCAAATATAGACGTAGAACTCCACGTAGAGTTCAAATTTTCAGTAATCGAAACAATATTCCAATTACTTAAAGAGTTATTAAAGAAAATGTAATTTTTTAACACGTATGACATTTTTAAAACTTCAATAAGTCCGGCCCTGATTAATTTTTAAAAACTAATTTAACAAATTTCGACGTAGAACTCCACGGAGAGTTCAAATTTTCAGTAATCGAAACAATATTCCAATTACTTAAAGAGTTATTAAAGAAAATGTAATTTTTTAACACGTATGACATTTTTCAAACTTTAATAACTCCGGCCCTGATAAATTTTTAAAAACTAATTTAACAAATATCAACTTAGAACTCCACATAGAGTTCAAATTTTCAGTAATCGAAACAATATTCCAATTACTTAAAGAGTTATTAAAAAAAATGTAATTTTTTAACACGTATGACATTTTTAAAACTTTAATAACTCCGGCCCTGATAAGTTTTTAAAAACTAATTTAACAAATATCAACGTAGAACTCCACGTAGAGTTCAAATTTTCAGTAATCGAAACAATATTCCAATTACTTAAAGAGTTATTAAAGAAAATGTAATTTTTTAACATGAATGACATTTTTAAAACTTCAATAAGTCCGGCCCTGATTAATTTTTAAAAATTAATTTAACAAATATAGACGTAGAAGTCCACGTAGAGTTCAAATTTTCAGTAATCGAAACAAAATTCCAATTACTTAAAGAGTTATTAAAGAAAATGTAATTTTTTAACACGTATGACATTTTTCAAACTTTAATAACTCCGGCCCTGATAAATTTTTAAAAACTAATTTAACAAATATACATGTAGAACTCCACGTAGAGTTCAAATTTTCAGTAATCGAAACAATATTCCAATTACTTAAAGAGTTATTAAAGAAAATGTAATTTTTTAACACGTATGACATTTTTCAAACTTTAATAAATCCGGCCCTGATAAATTTTTAAAAACTAATTTAACAAATATAGACGTAGAACTCCACGTAGAGTTCAAATTTTCAGTAATCGAAACAATATTCCAATTACTTAAAGAGTTATTAAAGAAAATGTAATTTTTTAACATGTATGACATTTTTAAAACTTCAATAAGTCCGGCCCTGATTAATTTTTAAAAATTAATTTAACAAATATAGGCGTAGAACTCCACGTAGAGTTCAAATTTTCAGTAATCGAAACAATGTTCCAATTACTTAAAGAGTTATTAAAGAGAATGCAATTTTTTAACATGTATGACATTTTTAAAACTTCAATAAGTCCGGCCCTGATTAATTTTTAAAAACTAATTTAACAAATATAGACTTAGAACTCCACGTAGAGTTCAAATTTTCAGTAATCGAAACAATATTCCAAATATTTAAAGAGTTATTAAAGAAAATGTAATTTTTTACACCTTATGACATTTTTTAAACTTTAATAACTCCGGCCCTGATTAATTTTTAAAAACTAATGTAACAAATATAGACGTAGAACTCCACGTAGAGTTCAAATTTTCAGTAATCGAAACAATATTCCAATTACTTAAAGAGTTATTAAAGAAAATGTAATTTTTAAACACGTATGACATTTTTAAAACTTCAATAACTCCGGCCCTGATCAATTTTTAAAAACTAATTTAACAAATATCGACGTAGAACTCCACGTAGAGTTCAAATTTTCAGTAATCGAAAAATTATTCCAATTACTTAAAGAGTTATTAAAGAAAATGTAATTTTTCAACACGTATGACATTTTTAAAACTTTAATAACTCCGGTCCTGATTAATTTTTAAAAACTAATTTAACAAATATGAACGTAGAACTCCACGTAGAGTTCAAATTTTTAGTAATCGAAACAATATTCCAATTACTTAAAGAATTATTAAAGAAAATGTAATTTTTTACCCCTTATGACATTTTTTAAACTTTAATAAATCCGGCCCTGATCAATTTTTAAAAACTAATTTAACAAATATAGACGTAGAATTCCACGTAGAGTTCAAATTTTCAGTAATCGAAACAATATTCCAATTACTTAAAGAGTTATTAAAGAAAATGTAATTTTTTAACACGTATGACATTTTTAAAACTTCAATAACTCCGGCCCTGATTAATTTTTAAAAACTAATTTAACAAATATCGACGTAGAACTCCACGTAGAGTTCAAATTTTCAGTAATCGAAACAATATTCCAGTTACTTAAAGAGTTATTAAAGAAAATGTAATTTTTCAACACGTATGACATTTTTAAAACTTTAATAACTACGGCCCTGATAAATTTTTAAAAACTAATTTAACAAATATCAACGTAGAACTACACGTAGAGTTCAAATTTTCAGTAATCGAAACAATATTCCAATTACTTAAAGAGTTATTAAAGAAAATGTAATTTTTTACCCCTTATTTCATTTTTTAAACTTTAATAACTCCGGCCCTGATCAATTTTTAAAAACTAATTTAACAAATATAGACGTAGAATTCCACGTAGAGTTCAAATTTTCAGTAATCGAAACAATATTCCAATTACTTAAAGAGTTATTAAAGAAAATGTAATTTTTTAACACGTATGACATTTTTAAAACTTCAATAACTCCGGCCCTGATGAATTTTTAAAAACTAATTTAACGAATATCGACGTAGAACTCTACGTAGAGTTCAAATTTTCAGTAATCGAAACAATATTCCAGTTACTTAGAGTTATTAAAGAAAATGTAATTTTTCAACACGTATGACATTTTTAAAACTTTAATAACTCCGGCCCTGATAAATTTTTAAAAACTAATTTAACAAATATAGACGTAGAACTCTACGTAGAGTTCAAATTTTCAGTAATCGAAACAATATTCCAGTTACTTAGAGTTATTAAAGAAAATGTAATTTTTTAACACGTATGACATTTTTCAAACTTTAATAACTCCGGCCCTGATAAATTTTTAAAAACTAATTTAACAAATTTAGACGTAGAACTCCACGTAGAGTTCAAATTTTCAGTAATCGAAACAATATTCCAATTACTTAAAGAATTATTAAAGAAAATGTAATTTTTTAACATGAATGACATTTTTAAAACTTCAATAAGTCCGGCCCTGATTAATTTTTAAAAATTAATTTAACAAATATAGACGCAGAACTCCACGTAGAGTTCAAATTTTCAGTAATCAATACAATATTCCAATTACTTAAAGAGTTATTAAAGAAAATGCAATTTTTTAACACGTATGACATTTTTCAAACTTTAATAACTCCGGCCCTGATCAATTTTTAAAAACTAATTTAACAAATATAGACGTAGAACTCCACGTAGAGTTCAAATTTTCAGTAATCGAAACAATATTCCAATTACTTAAAGAGTTATTAAAGAAAATGTAATTTTTTAACATGAATGACATTTTTAAAACTTCAATAAGTCCGGCCCTGATCAATTTTTAAAAACTAATTTAACAAATATCGACGTAGAACTCCACGTAGAGATCAAATTTTCAGTAATCGAAACAATATTCCAGTTACTTAAAGAGTTATTAAAGAAAATGTAATTTTTTAACACGTATGACATTTTTCAAACTTTAATAACTCCGGCCCTGATAAATTTTTAAAAACTAATTTAACAAATTTAGACGTAGAACTCTACGTAGAGTTCAAATTTTCAGTAATCGAAACAATATTCCAATTACTTAAAGAATTATTAAAGAAAATGTAATTTTTTAACATGAATGACATTTTTAAAACTTCAATAAGTCCGGCCCTGATTAATTTTTAAAAATTAATTTAACAAATATAGACGCAGAACTCCACGTAGAGTTCAAATTTTCAGTAATCGAAACAATATTCCAGTTACTTAAAGAGTTATTAAAGAAAATGCAATTTTTTAACACGTATGACATTTTTCAAACTTTAATAACTCCGGCCCTGATCAATTTTTAAAAACTAATTTAACAAATATAGACGTAGAACTCCACGTAGAGTTCAAATTTTCAGTAATCGAAACAATATTCCAATTACTTAAAGAGTTATTAAAGAAAATGTAATTTTTTAACACGTATGACATTTTTAAAACTTTAATAACTCCGGCCCTGATAAATTTTTAAAAACTAATTTAACAAATATCAACGTAGAACTCCACGTAGAGTTCAAATTTTCAGTAATCGAAACAATATTCCAATTACTTAAAGAGTTATTAAAGAAAATGTAATTTTTTAACACGTATGACATTTTTTAAACTTTAATAACTCCGGCCCTGATAAATTTTTAAAAACTAATTTAACAAATTTAGACGTAGAACTCCACGTAGAGTTCAAATTTTCAGTAATCGAAACAATATTCCAATTACTTAAAGAATTATTAAAGAAAATGTAATTTTTTAACATGAATGACATTTTTAAAACTTCAATAAGTCCAGCCCTGATTAATTTTTAAAAATTAATTTAACAAATATAGACGCAGAACTCCACGTAGAGTTCAAATTTTCAGTAATCAATACAATATTCCAATTACTTAAAGAGTTATTAAAGAAAATGCAATTTTTTAACACGTATGACATTTTTCAAACTTTAATAACTCCGGCCCTGATCAATTTTTAAAAACTAATTTAACAAATATAGACGTAGAACTCCACGTAGAGTTCAAATTTTCAGTAATCGAAACAATATTCCAATTACTTAAAGAGTTATTAAAGAAAATGTAATTTTTTAACATGAATGACATTTTTAAAACTTCAATAAGTCCGGCCCTGATCAATTTTTAAAAACTAATTTAACAAATATCGACGTAGAACTCCACGTAGAGATCAAATTTTCAGTAATCGAAACAATATTCCAGTTACTTAAAGAGTTATTAAAGAAAATGTAATTTTTTAACACGTATGACATTTTTCAAACTTTAATAACTCCGGCCCTGATAAATTTTTAAAAACTAATTTAACAAATTTAGACGTAGAACTCTACGTA
Organism: Harpalus rubripes; assembly: GCA_963082715.1. NCBI lineage: Eukaryota > Metazoa > Arthropoda > Insecta > Coleoptera > Carabidae > Harpalus > Harpalus rubripes. The sequence continues at coordinate 8,390,930 of OY720463.1, forward strand.
GAGTTCAAATTTTCAGTAATCGAAACAATATTCCAATTACTTAAAGAATTATTAAAGAAAATGTAATTTTTTAACATGAATGACATTTTTAAAACTTCAATAAGTCCGGCCCTGATTAATTTTTAAAAATTAATTTAACAAATATAGACGCAGAACTCCACGTAGAGTTCAAATTTTCAGTAATCGAAACAATATTCCAGTTACTTAAAGAGTTATTAAAGAAAATGCAATTTTTTAACACGTATGACATTTTTCAAACTTTAATAACTCCGGCCCTGATCAATTTTTAAAAACTAATTTAACAAATATAGACGTAGAACTCCACGTAGAGTTCAAATTTTCAGTAATCGAAACAATATTCCAATTACTTAAAGAGTTATTAAAGAAAATGTAATTTTTTAACATGAATGACATTTTTAAAACTTCAATAAGTCCGGCCCTGATCAATTTTTAAAAACTAATTTAACAAATATCGACGTAGAACTCCACGTAGAGATCAAATTTTCAGTAATCGAAACAATATTCCAGTTACTTAAAGAGTTATTAAAGAAAATGTAATTTTTTAACACGTATGACATTTTTCAAACTTTAATAACTCCGGCCCTGATAAATTTTTAAAAACTAATTTAACAAATTTAGACGTAGAACTCTACGTAGAGTTCAAATTTTCAGTAATCGAAACAATATTCCAATTACTTAAAGAATTATTAAAGAAAATGTAATTTTTTAACATGAATGACATTTTTAAAACTTCAATAAGTCCGGCCCTGATTAATTTTTAAAAATTAATTTAACAAATATAGACGCAGAACTCCACGTAGAGTTCAAATTTTCAGTAATCGAAACAATATTCCAGTTACTTAAAGAGTTATTAAAGAAAATGCAATTTTTTAACACGTATGACATTTTTCAAACTTTAATAACTCCGGCCCTGATCAATTTTTAAAAACTAATTTAACAAATATAGACGTAGAACTCCACGTAGAGTTCAAATTTTCAGTAATCGAAACAATATTCCAATTACTTAAAGAGTTATTAAAGAAAATGTAATTTTTTAACACGTATGACATTTTTAAAACTTTAATAACTCCGGCCCTGATAAATTTTTAAAAACTAATTTAACAAATATCAACGTAGAACTCCACGTAGAGTTCAAATTTTCAGTAATCGAAACAATATTCCAATTACTTAAAGAGTTATTAAAGAAAATGTAATTTTTTAACATGAATGACATTTTTAAAACTTCAATAAGTCCGGCCCTGATTAATTTTTAAAAATTAATTTAACAAATATAGACGTAGAACTCCACGTAGAGTTCAAATTTTCAGTAATCGAAACAATATTCCAATTACTTAAAGAGTTATTAAAGAAAATGTAATTTTTTAACACGTATGACATTTTTAAAACTTTAATAACTCCGGCCCTGATAAATTTTTAAAAACTAATTTAACAAATATCAACGTAGAACTCCACGTAGAGTTCAAATTTTCAGTAATCGAAACAATATTCCAATTACTTAAAGAGTTATTAAAGAAAATGTAATTTTTTAACACGTATGACATTTTTCAAACTTTAATAACTCCGGCCCTGATCAATTTTTAAAAACTAATTTAACAAATATCGACGTAGAACTCCACGTAGAGATAAAATTTTCAGTAATCGAAACAATATTCCAGTTACTTAAAGAGTTATTAAAGAAAATGTAATTTTTCAACACGTATGACATTTTTAAAACTTTAATAACTCCGGCCCTGATAAATTTTTAAAAACTAATTTAACAAATATAGACGTAGAACTCCACGTAGAGTTCAAATATTCAGTAATCGAAACAATATTCCAATTGCTTAAAGAGTTATTAAAGAAAATGTAATTTTTTAACATGAATGACATTTTTAAAACTTCAATAAGTCCGGCCCGGATTAATTTTTAAAAATTAATTTAACAAATATAGACGTAGAACTCCACGTAGAGTTCAAATTTTCAGTAATCGAAACAATATTCCAATTAGTTAAAGAGTTATTAAAGAAAATGTAATTTTTTAACACGTATGACATTTTTAAAACTTTAATAACTCCGGCCCTGATAGATTTTTAAAAACTAATTTAACAAATATCAACGTAGAACTCCACGTAGAGTTCAAATTTTCAGTAATCGAAACAATATTCCAATTACTTAAAGAATTATTAAAGAAAATGTAATTTTTTAACATGAATGACATTTTTAAAACTTCAATAAGTCCGGCCCTGATTAATTTTTAAAAATTAATTTAACAAATATAGACGTAGAACTCCACGTAGAGTTCAAATTTTCAGTAATCGAAACAATATTCCAATTACTTAAAGAGTTATTAAAGAAAATGTAATTTTTTAACACGTATGACATTTTTCAAACTTTAATAACTCCGGCCCTGATCAATTTTTAAAAACTAATTTAACAAATATCGACCTAGAACTCCACGTAGAGTTCAAATTTTCAGTAATCGAAACAATATTCCAATTACTTAAAGAATTATTAAAGAAAATGTAATTTTTTAACATGAATGACATTTTTAAAACTTCAATAAGTCCGGCCCTGATTAATTTTTAAAAATTAATTTAACAAATATAGACGTAGAACTCCACGTAGAGTTCAAATTTTCAGTAATCAAAACAATATTCCAATTACTTAAAGAGTTATTAAAGAAAATGTAATTTTTTAACACGTATGACATTTTTAAAACTTAAATAACTCCGGCCCTGATAAATTTTTAAAAACTAATTTAACAAATATCGACCTAGAACTCCACGTAGAGTTCAAATTATCAGTAATCGAAACAATATTCCAATTACTTAAAGAGTTATTAAAGAAAATGTAATTTTTTAACACGCATGACATTTTTAAAACTTTAATAACTCCGGCCCTGATCAATTTTTAAAAACTAATTTAACAAATATAGACGTAGAACTCCACGTAGAGTTCAAATCGTTGAGGTATTCCAATCAGTTCAGGAGATATCGGCGCTGGAATGAAGTCAGAAAATCAGGCGAGTCGTTGGAGATATTTTCCAAGTCCTGCAGGTCCGGAATTTCTACGATTTCTGTAGTTGCACACTCGGAAGCTGAATGTAGTTCATTGATCCTAAAGAAACAGTTATTAATAATTGGAAATAAAAATGTCAGTAGCCGACAAAATTATACAACTCCAATTTTGATTCTCTATAACTTTTGTTATGACATTTTCGCGTAAAGTTGATAGTTTACCAGATAACGATATCACACCCTAAAATGGGTGGAGATACAAAGGTGTGATACCGAATTTGGAATCTACGTGTTTATCTGCGGTTATACCAAAAATTTGGCTTCTCAATTATTAAAAATAAGAAAAGTTCAAATTTTTTACACCCAAAACTAGGTCAAATAGGAAATATATTTTCGGTGCATCGTGCATAACTTTCGATTCTCTACAACTTTTGTCATTTGCAATTTTGTTCTAGAATTGACGGTTTAGCCGGAAATGACGTCACACCTTAAATTGGGTAAAGTTACGAAGTCGACATATTTTTTTTCGGAATCTACGTAATTTTCTACATATATACCCAAAATTTGGTAATTCAATATTTGTAAACATAGGCCCTATCCTCATTTTCAATTGATGGAAGGTACTGTGCTATATCCTCGTTTGTAATTAGTGGGAGCTATTGTTGCTCTATTCTCTTCCCCCTCTTAATTACTAACGGGTGCATATTGATTTTTGTGTGACAGAGAAAGATATATTGTATGACAGAGACAACACGACATAGAATAACAAAGACAGGAGTGTACACTCAACTCGCAAATATTGATTTATGTAAGACACAGAGGGGAATATATAACTATTTCATTCTAATGAACTCTTCTTATTACTGCAATTGTTATTGGGAAACAAAGTGTAAAATCCGTAACATTTCTCGGTGACAACACGATGTAAAGAGAGAACAATATCTCCCGACTATGTTTAAAATATTAAATTACCAAATTTTGGGTATATACGAAGAAAAATACGTAGATTCTGAAAATCGATACCCAAACTTTGAAACTCCACCCATTTTAGGGTGTGACATCGTTATCTGCTAAACTATCAACTCTACGAGAAAATTACCTATGACAAAAGTTGTAAAGAATTTAAAGTTATGTATATCGTACATTACACATTTTTCGATATTACCCCAAATTAAGGGTGTGGGTGCTGAAAACCCGATAAAACTCATATAAACCGTCATAACTCGGAACTGGTACATCGTATCATAAAAAGTTAAATGTATACCCACCCTAGAAATCAATTTGCTATAAAAAAGGTCCTATGCACTTTTTCTCTATCTCTCACCGTTTTCGATATGAATTTAAAAATCTGAGTTTCTCAAGACCCGATTAAAATTAGATTGTCAAAATTTATAAAAATTTACAGCGCTTGTGTTTATAAATATTTAATAACAAACAATTGGGTATATATGCAACAAGATATGTAGATTTAAAAAATATAGGTGCGGAATTTGTATGCCCACCCAGTTTCAGGTATGGCAATTACAGTGCCTTGGTTTATAATTATAATACAGTCATATTTTGCGTATATATGTAGAAAAATACGTAGAATTCGAAAATCCATATGTCAAAATTTTATTTCCACCCATTCTTGGGTGTGACATCAATATCTGCTAAACCATCAACTTTACGAAAAAAATTCATATGACAAAAGTTGTAGAGAATCAAAAGTTATATAAGATTCATGGAAAATTTGTTTGGATATGGTGCTCCAAGTTGGAGTTTTGGGGAAAAATATGCAACACTTTGAAATGTTATAGTTGTAAATGGTATTATTTATTGTTTTTATTGGTTTATGTACGAAAGAAACCATGTACAGGGTGTCTCATTTTCGATGTTTTTTTAAGGTATCTCGGGTAATACTAATGATAGAGCGAAACCGTTTGCACATTGCAAGGTCAACTTTTCGAGAAAAGTTTAATAGTCACCACAGGAATTTTCGATCTTCTTTTGTTTCTGAGCTACAGGCAAAAACTCGTTTTTCGCTCATTTTGAAAATATATCATATCTTATTTATTAGGATAGTTAGAGAAAAAATGTTTTTTAAAAAAATTTACCGTTTTTTAGATAGAATAAAATGGCGTAATTAGATTTTTTGAAAACTTAATAATTCTCGAGATATAACACAAACTTATGATTTTTTAAATGGAAACATATGTTGAAAATAGTCTCTTCTTTTTGTTTAATTTATAAGCTTTGATATATAACAAGTCTACATTCTTTTGTTTTAAACATTAATAAAAGATGAATTATTAATTTATTGGAGCGAAAATATTGGAAATTATTAAAAAACGAATGAAAAAATATTATCATTTGCATATTTCTAATAGTTTTTGTTTCAGTTTTACTCATTTTTTCAATTTATTTACTTCAAAGCCTTATTAAACCGTTTTTTTCGGATTGTGTCAAAGCCAACTATAACGTAGGTAAATAGTAATTTAACTAACCCAAAAATAATTGGTTAAGAATAATTTTGAGAACACAATTAATAGATATAGAATCGAAATAAACAAATATTGATCTGTAATAAATTTTTTCATTTGTTTCTTAATTATTTTCAATATTTTCACTCCAATAAATTAGTAATTCGTCTTTTATTAATGTTTAAAACAAAATAATGTAGACTTGTTATATATCATTGAAAAGCTTATAAATTAAGCATAAAGACGAGACTGTTTTCAACATAGGTTCCCATTTAAAAAATTATAAGTTTGTGTTATATCTCGAGAATTATTAAGTTTTCAAAAAATCTAATTACGCCATTTTATTCTAGCTAAAAAACAGTAAAATTTTTGTAAAAACAATTTTTCTTTAACTATCATAATAAGTAAGATATGATATATTTTCAAAGTGAGCGAAAAACGAGTTTTTGCCTGTAGGTAAGAGACAAAAGACGATCCAAAATTCCTGTGGTGACTATTAAACTTTTCTGGAAAAGTTGACCCTGGAATGTGCAAACGGTTTTAATCTATCATTCATATCACCCGAGATACCTTAAAAAAACATCGAAAATGAGACAGCCTGTACACATATATAAAGAAATGTGCTGAATCTAAATTTGCAATCCCCACGTCGTTATATCGATTAGTTTCAAGATATTTAATGATAAATTGCTTAAATCTATTGACACTTACCGTCACTAACTCGTTGGAATTTCAGGATTTCTGGAAGGATTTAAAAAGGAACAAATGTACAATTTCACAGGAATAATCGTTTATTCAACACAGGATAATACAATGAATAGGATAATAAACATATAAAAGACAATACAATTGACACAAGATGTGAAGGATAAAACACGAGTTGTTGGTCGGCGTGAACTTTGTAAGAAAACAACTTACCCTACCTTCAAAGATTCAGGGCGCGGTGTCTGTCTATCTGTTCGGCCGCAGGGCTCCATATACACGCGTTGGCTTCGGTTAATCGTCGTTCAAGTTGTTCCACAAGTTTAACAGCTCCAGAATTACATCAAGCGATGTCTGTATGTCTGTCCACTTGCACGATTGGTTTCATACAGCTGTCAACAATAAAAAACACTTGTAACACATGGAATCACAAATATATTCACGTACCAGCCACAAGAATTTCTCCAGCGATGGAACTTCATTTTCACTTGCTCATAACACCTCAACGGGTAAAAATATCTTCTTTTCGAGTGCAGAATCGGATTCCTTGGACTTTAAACAACAAATCACAACATTTTCATCCTTTAAAACTGTTTGGTATAAGATTCGGAAAAGATTTTGTCTTGTGGTATCTGTTGACGATTTCTATAACCTAAAAAAATGTTTTGGTTAGATTACTTCATTATTGCACGGAACTTGCTAAAATTTATATAAAACCTGTAAAATTAAATATATAATCTTATTTTATACTAAAAACTCTTAAATATACTTGAAAAACAGTTGTTATGACTTCAAATTCTGGGATAACCAGTAAGTGATGTTTACATAAGACTCGTTGGAATTTCTGGAAGGATTTAAACAGAAACAAATGTTCATTTTCACGATGTGAAGGATAAAACACGAGTTATTGGACGGCGTGAACTTAATAAAAAATACAACTTTTCTTACCTTAACAGATTCAACTTGTAATGTCTGTTTGTCCGCCCGTCAACACAGCAGCTTCGTACAACTGTCCACAACAATAAACAACACTTGTAGCAAACAAAATCACAAATATATTAACGTATCGTTCACAAAACAATTGTCTTTTTAATGTCACTATATATGCTATTGTACCCTCAACAAGTAAAAATATAACATTTTTATTATTTAATACACATTCCCCGTACCTTTATTTACATATTTCTTAAGTTTCATAGCTCTAATCATTGTTGTACGTTTATAATTTATTTTCGTTGATTGTTGATGTCTTATTATAAAAACAGGTCGCCATGTTGTCAATGTTGCCACCAGTTGAGCACAAAAATTCTGAACTCTGACATACACCAAAATATTAATTAAAACTAAATAAAATCATTTGCATATATTTTACGCGTTTATAAGCCACTAGTATTACAATAAATATAAAATAATTGTACTATACAGTTTAATTTATGTATATATTATTTTAAAGAGCGGTGCGTTAGACGAATGTTATGCAGATTGGTTAATAAACATTAACCCCAAATTTAAATTTCAATAACATATTTTTATTTAAAAATAGATGCTTATTAAGTACCCAAAAATGCCAAAGTAGCCGTTAGAGGCGCTGACGCTCAAAATGTGCACATCGCCTATTATTTAATATACATTCCTCGTACCTATATTTACATATTTCTTAAGTTTCATATCTCTAATCATTGTTGGACATTTAAAATTTATTATTATTCATTGCTTGTTGACGTCTTGTTGGAAAAAAACAGATCGCCATATTGTCAATGTTGCCACCAGTTGAGCAGAAAAATTCTGAACTTTGAACATCGCCAAAATGCCGAACTGTATTACCGACAGAGGTTGTTAAAATTTTAATTTAAAGCTGAAAGCAAAACAAAATAATTTTTATATATTTTACATATGTATAGATCATAATTATTACAATAAATATAAAATGATAAATTGTACTTTAAAGTATAATTACAGACTAAATTATTTGTCCGTATGTGTGTGTGGATGTTGGATTCACGATTATTCAAATTCTATAGGACTTAAGACATTTTTAACTACGGATTCCTCAATCTACCAATAATGGGAAGAGTTGATTAAGTTTGGTAACAAATCATCTAAATATTATTTATCGAAAATTTATGTAAATACTTATATTAAAGAACGTTAAATTCTTTATTCGATAAATATAAATTCATTATTATATCTTCTATAGATTTAGAGATAAAGAAATGCATATAAAATAATTTGATGTAAAAAATCTCAGATCAAACTACTACAAGGCAAGAAATTCAAATTTTTGTAATTGACACATAATTGTCACTGTCAAAAATATTTGTACATCATTATGAAGATTATGAAATTAAATAAAAAATCAACAACGCAAAAGAATATACGTAAAAAAGAATACAAAAGGAATTTGCGAAAAAATGACGAATATAAAGAAAAAGAAAAGGAAAGTAGAAAAAGAAAATTTCAGGATATTGAATATAAAGAAAATGTATGTATTGTACATAATTTATATTAAAATATCCCATAGATTTTGCAAATATATGTGAGAATTATTTTGTAGTGAGACATGAATATATGTATTTGTATTTAAAAATATTTTTCGTTTTATGCGTACAACCAGGTAAAATATCTGGCGAGAGGTTATGTGCTGGCCACATCAGATTTTTTTATTAGTTTTTATTAATATATTTGTATAATTTCGAGAAAAATAATATACAGGGTGTAAATGAAATAAGCGCATTAAATTTAACCAGTAATATAACTCGGCGAGAGTAACAATATTTCTTAATAACTTTTTCTCGAAATCCCATATTTTTTTAGCATTTTTACCACCCCGTAAATTGACGAGTCGTTCCAAATATTTTTGTGATAATTGAATGCAGTAGCAATAGCTATGAAAAATTTTGTTTTAGCAATTGACATTCCTGTCAATTGTTGCAATTAAATTTTGACATTAGTAATAAACTTGTTTATAAGGTAAAATTCTGTCAAAATGCGAGTACACATAGACATTGTAATAACTTACCTATGGTCTATTTATTTATTTTTTTACTCGTATCTGTACTACATTTTACTTGACATCACGGTTGACATAAAGACAGTGTTATGGAGTTGCCAACGCATTTACACGGAGCGTTTCCAAATCATCACCAAATCATTCTGTTCTTAATTCGCACATTTGTTAATCTTGTACATCTTTATCACATCACAATACAGAGTGTCACATATGACAATTTTTAAAAAAGCAACAGTTATATCCATAACATGTGCAAAAAGTTCTGTTTTCAGCACATAACAGACTTCAATTTTGGGAATGGCTCATAATGTTCATTAATGAGACTGAATTTACTTGGGAAGGTGTATTTATTATGCACAATACACATCTCAACAGACGAAAATGCTGTAAAAATTATCATTAAAAAATGTTTGGGGAACAATAAATGGATGACTAATTATTGGTACTCATGTACCTCTTTTAAATGGACAAAAGTTTGTACTTACATTTTTTGAATAACGTATTTAAACTATTATGATTTATCGACGATAAATAATCATCTCATAACCTAATAACTATGCTTTTGTTCTTCGTCTCGTTACCTCATTTCTCCTTGTCCTCCACTATTCGCAGGTGATTAAAACCTGGTTCAATACACAACTTTATACTTTTGTTATCCAAAATTTAAATTTATTTATTTTAAAAATTGTACTATTACGTATTAATTAATAATAATGTTATTTCCCTTGATTCGTTTATTAATTACTGTGACTGTAAGTGTAACCGATAACCGACAATTTTTGAGCTGTTTGTATCTCACTTGAATACGGCAGGAGCCATTTGTTCTCTTTGTTCTCCATAGGCGGGTAACGAAATATGCAGTAAATCTTTAAAGAATTTTAACTCAAAATCTAAAAGACTTAGAAAAAAAGTTATTAAGAAATATTGTTGCTCTCGTCGAGTTACATTACTGGTTAAATTTATTGCACTTATTTCATTTACACCCTGTATTTGAGAAATATGGGAAACTGGCAGTTGTTAGCGCCATTTTCTTACTATTTGCAGCGATAGAGATAGCCGTTAAATTGAAAAGATCCATTATAAGTTTAAATAAATGATTTTCAGTTAATTTTATATTTTTTGTAAATTTCAGCCGAATTCATAACCATGGGCCCGTCCAAGTCTTCGACTTTTTAGAAATTACATATCGCATATGAATTTTGAATATAAATAAATGAAAACGAAATAAAAATTGCTATATATTTTGTATTTTTATACCTATAATAATGTAATTAAAGTTTTTAGCGTAAAACGAACGCCATGTTGTGACGTCAGCGTCATTACAGTCGTCCAGTTACCTTGTGAAAATGTCACTGTACAGAGTGTCTCATTTTCGATGTTTTTTTAAGGTATCTCGGGTAATATTAATGATAGAGCAAAACCGTTTGCACATTCCAGGGTCAACTTTTCCAGAAATGTTTAATAGACAACACAGGAATTTTCGATGTTCTTTTGTTTCGGAGCTACAGGCAAAACCTCGTTTTTCGCTCATTTTGAGAATATATCATATCTTATTTATTATGATAGTTAGAGAAAAAATGTTATTACCAAAATTTTACCGTTTTTTTAATAGAATAAAATGGCGTAATTAGATTTTTTGAAAACTTAATAATTCTCGAGATATAACACAAACTTATGATTTTTTAAATGGGAACCTATGTTGAAAATAGTCTCGTCTTTTTGCATATTTTATAAGCTTTTCAATTATATATAACAACTCTTCATTCTTTTGTTTTAAACATTAATAAAAGACGAATTATTAATTTATTGAGGTGAAAATATTGGAAATTATTAAGAAACAAATGAAAAAATCTATTACAGATCATCATTTGCATATTTCTAATACTACTTGTTTCAGTTTTACTCATTTTTTCAATTTATTTACTTCAAAAGCATATTAAACCATCTTTTTCGGATTGTGTCAAAGCCAACTGTAACGTCGATAACTAGTAATTTAACTATCCCGAAAATAATTGGTTAAGAATAATTTTGAGAACATAATTAATAGATATTGAATCAAAATAAACAAATTTGTAATAAATTTTTTTATTTGTTTCTTAATAATTTCCAATATTTTCACCTCAATAAATTAATAATTCGTCTTTTATTCAAGTTTAAAACAAAAGAATGTAGACTTGTTATGTATCATTGAAAATCTTATAAAATAAGCAAAAAGATGAGACTATTTTCAACATAGGTTCCCATTTAAAAAATTATAAGTTCGTGTTATATCTCGAGAATAATTAAGTTTTCAAAAAATCTAATTACGCCATTTTATTCTATTTTAAAAACGGTAAAAAATTTGTATAAACATTTTTTCTCTAACTTTTATAATAAATAAGATATGAGATAGTTTCAAAATGAGCAAAAAACGAGTTTTTGCCTGTAGCTCAGAAACAAAAGAAGATCGAAAATTCCTGTGGTGACTATTAAACATTTCTGGGAAAGTTGACCCTGGAATGTGCAAACGGTTTTGCCCTATCATTAATATTACCCGAGATACCTTAAAAAAACATCGAAAATGAGACATCCTGTACAGTAGCATAATATGCATATTATAATACGCTTGAAGAAAAATAAAATTATAATTTGTTTTAATGATTGTAATCTCAATACTTGTCATTGTTGTAATCATTTAGTAAATATAAATGTGAATGTTGGATTATTTTTTATTATGAACTATGCTTTGATTATTGTAATCAATACTGTCATTGTTGTATTTAATTATAAATAGAAAATAGTTTAAATACTATTTTAATTATAATAATGACATTTGGTGAGTAAACTAACCTTCAATATTATATTAAAGAAAGTCTTAAAGTCACATTAATTAAAGCGAATGATTAATCTGATTATGAAAACAAGTAAAAATTATTAATTTTACTTGCCTTATATTACCATTATTAATGGAAATGTATGTCGGTTCTCTCTACTTATGACGGAGTGACAAACGTCACAATTTTCGCGCCAAAACTTTAATAATTATTTTAGGCGTTATTAAGCATAATTTAAAGAAAACAAAAAATATGGAATTTCTATTTTTAAATTCTTCATAACATATAAAAAATTCAATTTGCAACACACGTCATTTTAGAAACATTTAAATTAAACTTTGTCCAGACGGTTTTAAAGTTTGAAAATAGGTTAACTTATATTTCAAACTCCGTAGAACACGTTTTTTACACTGTCGACTCTTAATTTCAACTTTAAATAGAGCCGTGCATGTGAATATTTAAAAATGGCAAGAATTTGACTGAACTCGAATGGTTACATTCAGTATTCGTTATTTTTTAGGGCGACATGCGTAACAACTAACGACACACTTTACTACAAAAACTCATCAAATATTTGCTTCCGCACCCTAATTTTGCTTTATTTTAATAAATAGGAGGCTAATGAACCGATATATAGTCATTTAAACCCATTTTGAATTTAGACCCTATTCTACACTTTTAAGTATAATAGTATATTATACGCCAAGGTTGAGAAGATAATCATTATCGACCCAGCGCCAAGATTGTAACACGAGGGCGAAGCCCGAGTGATACAAGGCGCCTGGTCAATAATGATCTTCTCAACCGTGGTTTATATACTATTTTTTTCACTACTAGCTCCTAAATTCTATTTTTATATTTCGGTGTTCTTATGTTTCTATAAAAGCACTGTTTTTCACTGAAAACACGACGTTTAGAAAATCTATAAACGTACTGTTTTTGGCGCCTTTTGTATTCTAGAGGTGGTAGTCTTGCTTTCATAACTGACAGATAACCTCAAAATGGTAAATTGTTTGTGTTTAAATATTATTTCTAATTGAGGATTTTTATCCTTTCTCTAGGTAATAGGACTAGAAAGAAAAGAAATTTATAGCTAAAGCTGTGTTAATTAAGAAAGAATAAGAATCTGTGAAGTTAAAATTTCAACTAAAAAATTATGAAACAAGAAACAATGCGCTCAGGTTTACTTTGTCAAAATAATTAAAACGGTAAGTTTTATTTATTACAATTTACATTTATGGTAATGCAATTTTGAATTGAATATATTGTTATTCCATGCAGGTTATGAAATGTATGATGCACGTTACTTGAAAATGTTGACACTGTCTACTCAATTTGTGGCGGCTACTAGCAAACAAATATGAAAAGTTGACGTTTTAATCCATGATTTCCAGTTCTACGTTGTGGCGAACTATCGAATATATGCCATATTATGTTTTGTATTAAAAATTGTAAGAACAGCTGTTGCCGTTATCTGTGCAACTGAGTAGTGAGTGTTGACAAAATGGTGGAAAGTAAAAGTCTAAATCAATAAATTGTTCATTAAAGTATTTCATTATTTAAAGAGTTTTATTTATATGTTGTTTTCTTAATAAAAAGGCATGATGGCCCACGTAACGTCCTTTAATCCTATATTCAAGTTTTATTTATGATAATAACCAACACGAACTACCGATATGTCAAATCAGGATGGTTCATTAATAAACCTTCGAGTTCATTGTATGCATTGGTTTACCTCTTTCATAATTGTAGAATGCTTGATACAATGTTTTAATGTAAACAATCAGACAAAATCACAAGATACACAAACTGTCAAAATGTGAAATTTCAATTTTTAGCGGGAAGCGCTACCAACATAACTGATAAAAAAGACACCAACTCATATTTTTGACAAGTCCTTTTTAAAAAATCTACTTGTAAAATTACCTCAGTAGAAAAAATAATATAAAAAACGTGTATCATCACTCGTCCTTTGTAAAACTCGCCTGGCGGCTCGTTTTCCAAACTTGGACTCGTACGTTAACAGATTGCCTTATGATACTTGTTTTAATGTACTATTATATTAATAATAACAAGAATTTTGACATTAATATTTATAAAAACTAAGTAGGCAGAAATAAAATTCTTTTGTTTTTAATATCTGACATTTCATTTTGGTAACAATAAGTAAACATGTTTGAAGAAAGTAATACGGAAAATTGTACTCCTCCGGAAATTAAAGAAGCGGCACAAAATGTGCAGTTTGATACATTGTTGCCAGAAAAATCTAAACCGATATATATGAAAGTGTATACAAGTTTTAAAGAATGGTGTCTAACAAAAAAGGTGACTAAAATCTCGGAAAATGTACTCCTAGTATATTTCCAGGAGCAAGCACACAACAAAAAGGCTTCAAGTTTATGGGCCATATTTTCCATGCTGAAATCGACTATTTCATTAAAAGAAAATATAGACATTTCAAAATATTTTAAGTTACTTGCATTTTTAAAGCGCCAAAATGCTGCATATAAGCCAAAAAAGTCATCTTTATTTTCTAAAGAAGAAATTAATAAATTTCTCATAGAAGCGCCAGACGAAGTCTTCCTATCAACGAAGGTATCCTGTGGTAATAAAATTCCAAAAACTTACTAATTCATACTTTCTTAGGCTATTTTTGTGATTGGAGTGGCTGGTGCTGCAGCAATAAATTTGACTTGTCACAATTGCACTATCAATTTCAACTATAAATAGCAAATAAATGTTGCCTGTTTTGAGAACTGACAAGATGCGACACGACAACTAGCGGCGAAAATTAGAACTTTCTCGGAAGAGTACTCTATGTTTGTTTTTACATGTGTCAACATAAGCGATTTAAATAAATTTTGAAAAAAAGCATATAAATCTTGCACAAAATTTTGTGTTTTTGGATGTCACTCAAAGAGGGACAAAGCCAGATGTGTAGGATTTTATGGTTTCCCTAAAATAGTTGATATTTTTGTTGTAATAATAACTCAAGGCGTTGAACAACAAATGGACAGACGCAAGCATGGAAATATATTATTAGGAGTGGGAAGAAAATAACAAATAATATGAAAGTATGAACCCTTCATTTTAAGAAACATGATTTTATCTTTCCAGGTAACTGGTAAACATGGAAGCCTAGATTATATATACTATCGTTTGTATGTTTGATCTATGATGGAAGTATAGAATTTTCTAATCGTAATTGTAACCTATAAATTAACCTATTTGTAGATACTCAATCTAGCTGAATATTATGACGATATTTTTGTAGTAGTTTGGGGAATTGTAAACTTAAGTGCACCTATTATTGGAATAAATGGTTTTCAACATTCATAAAATAAATATATATATATCATGTATGTATCACTTTTTCAAAATAAATATGTTTTACGCAATTTAAGATATTATATGCGATTTTTATCACAAACCACTCTACTTTATAAATAGAATCGTCAATGGATGAATATATCCCAAAATCTGTTTCATTTAATACAGCCATTACTAACTGCCACCATTATATTTTGATTTTGTTTTAAAGTGCCGTTTTTATTTAAAAATTGCAATTTATTACTTAGTTCTTGCGCGAGCATATTTATCCCATCATATGGGCATTTTATTTTGTATCCGAGGCATGTTTTGTTCATAATTCTACACGTAATTATATGGTGAGTATTCAAAACCGTTTCACATATAATTTGCAAAAAATACACACTATAAGTGCAAAACATTAGTCTCAATACATTTATTACCTTCTATTATGCACCGGGAGCTTGCCGTAGCATTTAAAAACCGAAAATGTTCAACTACACTTAGTTTCATTTCGTTTCTTTACATTTATGTTTACATGTTAAACTCACAACAGTACTCTTTCGACATCAGATAGTGCTGCCTCTATCGGTAATGTCAGTTCTCATTTGTGTTTTTACATAGAAATGTAATTATAACCCTAAAAAAATGTACAATGTAAGATAATTGAAATAATGTTACAATAAACACTTACCTTTTCATAGATTTAACAATAAATAAATACCTAAATTAACATTTCGCATTGTAAATATAATGTGAACGCACGAAAAATTTGATAAGAAATAAGATCGTAGAATATTAAGATTTTTAATCTGAAATTTAACTATTGCCAACTTGAAATTAGGCGGCAAATTTAAATATAATGTTTTCTTTGCGTTTAATAAGTTAAATAAATTCAGAAGCTTGAATTTCTTTAAAAAGTGACAGTTCGCATAATTAACCATGGTCAATAATAATTTATTATTGACTGTTGTTAAGCGTTGCTAAGGAAGCGGTAGAGAAAAACAATTTCACAACTCAATAACAAGTCAATAATGGTATGTTTGTAGGCTAGTAGTGAAATAGTATATTAAAGCACGTATTTTATAACACATGTTTTTTTCGCACGCGTCAAAATTTAGAAAACGAGCGTTAGCGAGTTTTCTAATTGACAAGTGCGAAAGAAAGTCTTATAAAATGAGTTCTTTATACTATTTTTTATATTTTGCACCTTCTACAAAATAAAATATTTTTAAAAAACTGTTAATATTAAACCGAGTTGATTTAGGGAAATTTGTAAGTGAAATGTTGTAGTTGGTAACATTGAATTGACCACATTCAATTATTATTTGAAAGTTCATGTCATTTCAATATTTACGAACAAATTTAAGTGAATTTAGTGTAATCATGGAAGATGAAATCAGTTGCACTCCGCCTGAGCTACGTAAATAATCTACTTCCTAAAAAATCGCGCGAGATTTATGAGGAAGAATTTGCAAATTTTGACACATGGTGTAAAGAAAATATTGTCAAGGGCATGACATAACAGAGAATGTTTTGATTGCTTATTTTGAAATGCAAAGTAAGACGAAGATATGTATTATTATTATATTCATTAAATAAAGTAATTAATTAAGTAAAAGAAATTTTGAGGTTATATTGAAATTTCTTATCTTCCAGCTTTGACGTTTGATAATTTAACCTTTTCTGCCTCAATGTACAGGAAATTTATATTTTTTCTTATATTTGAATTAAAACGCTTTAAAATTAATTAAAAAGAATTTTCTATCGTTCAAAGGTTCAATCTACAAATTTTTAGTACTACTAGGTCCATCTATATGGACTAATTCGAACATTATATTAACATTTACTTACTCAATTTCTGATTATATTTGTACATTTTCATGTAAATAATCTTCCCTAAATAAAAAAATAATAATAATATAGACATTATATTATTAAAATGAATTGTCAATTAACTAAAAATAAATTAGGTAAAAATGGGTTAAAGAAACGTCATCTAGTACCAACCGTCTAAAACAAAAAATTGCGTATCGAAATGGTCATTACGATACGCAATTGCGTATCGTAATGACTTCATTATGAACGCAAAATATAAAAAAATATTTTAAATACGATTCGAATGTGAAATGAACACAATATTCAAGAATCGATGCGGAATTCCAATTAGTTCAATAAAAATTAAATATTAGTCTCTTAGTTTATTATCTCTGTACACTACATCACTAATATCACAATATAACAAGTTTATAATATATTATAATTAATAAGAATTACAATTCCAAGTAAAAATCGATGAATTATAAACAAAAAATCCGTTTTTAATCAGTCGGAACTTAGAGAAACGCTTGACAAATCTTGGCATAGTTTCGACTCGGACATATCTTCAGCCAAGGCTTCCAACACATCCAAAATTAACTCCCTAGATAGTGTTCTCATTTTGGGGAGACGAGCGACTTTTGAAAAATGATGAACGATCATATTCAGGGCATATTTTTTCATATCGATGGCTTGCATCTTATCTGCGGCTTCTAAAATCTGTATCACATTCTCAAACGTGACGTTCATCTCTAGATTTTGCTTACAAAACGCCTGTAAGCGATTGTTTGTAAAGCCGTAAAAATATGGGGCGCTGAAAAGATATAAAGAGTCTTCAGGAGGCATGGAGACATCGCCGTAGTATATATACCTGCAAGTAACCCAGTTTAAGGTGTAAAAAGCACTAAACTAAATTTATAATAAAAATACAGTATTAAAAGAGTTTGAGTCAGTTTTAATTTTTTTCCAAAATTTCGATCCTATTTTCCGGAATTACTAAAGCCTTTTTGACACTTTCAAAATATTAATATATCAAATCGACCCTCCATAGTTCGTTTTTACAATAATTAGCACTCAATCTTTAACCGAAATCGAGATATTGACCGATTTTTCACCTCGCATTTTTAGCCAAAAATGTACAATTTTTGAACCCGAGTCTGAGCAGATTTTAACCGGATATTTAACCACTTTTATATCGGAAATATACAAATCAACCCTCTAAAGTTCATTTTTGCAGAAATAAATACTCTATCTTTAACCGAAATCGAGATATTGACTGATTTTTAATCTCACATTTTTAGACAAAAATGTACTACATTTGAACCCGGGTTTGAAGAGTTTTTAAACAGATATTTAACCACGTTTATAGCGGAAATACACAAATCAACCCTCTAAAGTTCATTTTTGCAAAAGTAAACACTCTTTTTTTTAACCGAAATCGAAATATTGACCAATTTTTAACCTCACATTTTTAGCCAAAAATGTACAATTTTTGAACCCCGGTTTGAGGAGTTTTTAATCAAATATTTAACCACTTTTATACCGAAAATATACAAATCAAGCCTCTAAAGTTTATTTTTGCAAAAATAAATACTTTATCATTAACTGAAATCGAGATATTGAACAATTTTTGGTTGAAACTAAACATAAAAACATACATTGTTGGGGGTTCATAACTTCTGAACTATTTGAAATATCTTCAAATTAACACTAAAATCGTGTTCTACGGGGATAAAATATAACTTGACTCGCAGTGCTAAAAGTACCAAAAAATCGAAGAACATCAAATGCGCGCGGGATATCAGCTAGTATTGAATAAATTTAAGAGAGTTAAGAAGTATTTAATAGTATTTTATGTACCAAGGGCGTTACTATGATGATAATGCCAGGAGGGCGACGAGGATCTAGCTCGAGGGCCTCTGGCCTGAGGGATAGATGTCGCCCGATGGGCATTATCATCTAGTAACGCTCGTGGTTCATACAAGATTTTATGTCTCACTAGATTATGTGAAATAAGGTTTCATTTATAATAATTTTGATTACAATAATGCTTAAGCTTTGACGTTGCTAAGGATGTTGTTTAATAGTTTTGTTTATTATCAACATTTAGTTATTTTTAAAACAGCAACGTTTTAAATCGTTGGAGATTGTGGAATGAGTGAATTTGATGTTTCGGAAGATATTTTGTCGAAACGGTGTAAAGAATTTATTTTGAATGTTTCTGTATACTTTGAGGAAGACAAACGTATCAATGATCTCCTAATTATTCCATTCTCGACTGTAGAAGATGTAAGTATTATATTTTGAGGTTCGTTATCACATGACAGATCTCAGTTCTTTATTTTTTATGCACTTATTTGTGAATATTATTACATTTTAGAGAGCTTGTACGGCTTTGGATGTGTCACATGTGACGGTAAATAATATCAAAAATGAATTCAAACGTGGATAAATATCGTCTCCAAAAAAATTAGTGATCCGTAATCTGTCAAAAATGAATGCGAAACATTACAGTCTGCAATTCGACGGACTTATTTTATGTGTGGTGAAAGTAAATGGCTTTTTAAGGTTTTTTTGATAATCAATTTTAAGTATTATAATTAAATTAAAATTGATTTCTGTGTTGTGCTTTCCAAGCTGTTTTCTTATATTAATTGTTGTAATCAATTAATGTATTAATTGTTGTAATCAATCCTTATTATTATTGTAATGAATTTTAATTAATAAGAAAATAAATTCATTATATACCGTTCATATTATTTTTAATTTAAAGTCCATAAACGATGATCGGATTATAATGAGGGCATAATTAAATATTATGCCCCGGTTGTTATAGATATGTTTATATACACCGTATCCTAGCAATAAACAGTTCATAATACTTTAGTGAGACATAAAACAATTTTAGACAATTTTAAATAAATTTCAGACAATTAAGAAACATTTAAGACAATTTCAGACAATCCTGTATTAATTTAAAACCATTTTTCTGTGTTCTTACCTCAATAAAGAGTCAAAACTTTCTTTGCTCGGCGTCATTTCTCCAATTTGTATTCGGACGGTATTGTCAGCGGGCATAAAACTTCGGAACATCGCTTCGAAGTAGCCACACCTTGCGGCTAGAACGCATTTATGCGCGGGTACGGAATGGTTCCCTAAAACCAGGGTAATGTCGCAAAACTCTCTCCCCGCGCCCTAAAACCGACAAACACTTAGAAAAATCTAGAACATATATATAAACTGCCCGGCACGAAAAACGGGCCATTTTTTTTATCATAAAAAAATGTTGTTACTGCTTTATTATTTTGTAATATTATTACATATTTTTATTATGGGTTTACAGACGACCATTTGGTATTATTAAATGAAAGATTAAAATAGATAATAATTGTTTATTTGGAAACAATAAAAATTAAGTCCACATAGGACAACAAACAATAATGGAAAAAAACTTAAGTAAAACATAAATGAACTAAATAATAATAATAATGAAATAAAATCTAATAACGCGTATTGCCTCCGTGGGCAATAAATTAAACCAATATAAGCCTACTAATACATTTTGTTAATTTCGTGATTTCGTTATGACAAGTTAAGAATAGGAATTTTGGAGTTAATTAGTGATGTTTTTAGGAGTTGATGATTGATGTGAGGTCGAGGAAGTTCAGCTAAACATCTATCAATAACAACATTTTATAGAAATTACTGTTATTAGCATTTTTGTTACAAAAAATGGCCCGTTTTTCGTGCCGGTCAGTGTATTTTAGTTGGCAAATCTTTAGTATGAGACTGTCATGATAGAACCACCTTAGGACAATTAAAATAGATATAAAACAGTTTAATTCAATTTAAAAAAATATTTTAACTGGTTAAAAAACATTTTACAAACCGATTGATTACAGGAGGGTGTCTCATTTTCGATGCTTTTTAAGGTATCTCGGGTAATATTAATGATAGAGCGAAACCGTTTGCACATTACAGGGTCAACTTTTCGAGAAAAGTTTAATAGTCACCAAAGGAATTTTCGATCTTCTTTTGTTTTTGAGCTACAGGTAAAAACTCGTTTTTCATTCATTTTGAAAATATCTCATATCTTATTTAGTATAAAAGTTAGAGAAAAAATGTTTTTACAAAAAATTTACAGTTTTTTAAATAGAATAAAATGGTGTAATAAGATTTTTTGAAAACTTAATAATTCTCGAGATATAACACAAACTTATGATTTTTTAAATGGGAACCTATGTTGAAAATAGTCTCGTCTTTTTGCTTATTTTATAAGCTTTTCAATGATATATAACAAGTCTACATTCTTTTGTTTTAAACATTAATAAAAGACGAATTATTAATTTATTGGAGTGAAAATATTGGAAATTATTAAGAAACAAATTAAAAAATCTATTCCAGATCACTATTTGTATATTTCTAATGGTTTTGTTTCAGTTTTACTTATTTTCTCAATTTATTTACTTCAAATGCATATTAAACCATTTTGATCGGATTGTGTCAAAGCCAACTGTAACGTCGATAAATAGTAATTTAACTAACCCGAAAATAATTGGTTAAGAATAATTTTGAGAACAAAATTAATAAATATTGAATCAAAATAAACAAATGATGATTTGTAATAAATTTTTTCATTTGTTTCTTAATAATTACCAATATTTTCACCTCAATAAATTAATAATTCGTCTTTTATTAATGTTTAAAACAAAAGAATGTAGACTTGTTATATATCATTGGAAAGCTTATAAAATAAGAAAAAATACGAGACTATTTTCAACATAGGTTGCCATTTAAAAAATCATAAGTTTGTGTTATATCTCAAGAATTATTAAGTTTTCAAAAAATCTAATTACGCCGTTTTATCCTATTTAAAAAACGGTAAAATTTTTGAAAAAACAATTTTTCTCTATCATAATAAATAAGATATGATATATTTTCAAAATGAGCGAAAAACGAGTTTTTGCCTGTAGCTCAGAAACAAAAGAAGATCGAAAATTCCTGTGGTGACTATTAAACATTTCTGGAAAAGTTGACCCTGGAATGTGCAAATGGTTTTCCTCTATCGTTAATATTACCCGAGATACCTTAAAAAAACATCGAAAATGAGACACCCTGTACAATGAGTTAGACTTACTTTTAGAAATGCTGCTAAATCTTGTTCAAGACTCGTTCCAGTGGACAAAGAACTAGATAACTGAAGTTCTGAACGATGATGTGAAGGTTGTTGTCTTCTTCGTATAATATCAACCATTAATTGTCTATCCAATGTCTCAAATTCTTTGGACATCACTAAAAAAAAACTGGCGATGTATTTATAATCATTTCTAACAGTCTTATGGGGTCTCGTGGTTGCGTGCCTGGTCGCGAATCTGGGGAACCGGGTTCGATCCCGACCGATGCCAAATATTTCGAATTTTAAATGGCATTAAATTGACCCCTGTGGTGCACTCTCCACACCAGCAACGAGTGTCCGTGAGGTGACGCCTGGTAAACGCCCGCACAGTACAAATATGTCATCATCATTACCGATATCTGCGTACAAATCAGATTGGCACACCCAGCAATGGGTAATATGCCGTGATGATATATTTATTTATTTATTTCTAACAGTCTTAAATAAATCTAACACAGTTCAAGAATATTAAAACAGTTTCAAGCATATTTAAATTAATTTAAGACAATTTCTCGCAGTCTTGAATTAATTCAAGACAATTTCTGATGAGAGTCTAGGATTGATTTAAGGCAATCATAAATAATTAAAAACTGTTTGAAGCAGACTTGAATTATTTAAGACAATTGAGAAGTATTTAAAATAGCTTTAGACAGTTTCAGATAGTCTTGAATTAATTTAAGACAATCATAAACAACATAAAATTGTTTG
Source organism: Harpalus rubripes (assembly GCA_963082715.1). Taxonomy (NCBI): domain Eukaryota; kingdom Metazoa; phylum Arthropoda; class Insecta; order Coleoptera; family Carabidae; genus Harpalus; species Harpalus rubripes. The sequence continues at coordinate 8,413,945 of OY720463.1, forward strand.
AGGCAGACTTGATTTATTTTAAGACAGTTCCTGGCAGTCTTGAATTAATTTAAGACAATTGAGAAGCATTTAAACCAGTTTTAGGCAGTTTCAGATATTCTTGGATTAATTTAAGACAGTCAAATAATTTAAAACTGTTTGAGGCAGACTTGAATTATTTTAAGACAGTTCCTGGTAGTCTTGAATTAATTTAAGACAATTGAGAAGTATTTAAAACAGTTAAACAGTTTTAAACGGCTTCGGAATTATTTTAAGATAGCGCCTGGTAGTCTTGAATTAATATAAGACAATTCAGAAGTATTTAAAACAGTTGTGGATAGTTTCAGACAGTCTTGAATTAATTCAGGACAATGATAATTAATTTAAAATTGTTTGAAGCCGACTTGAATTATTTTAAGACAGTTCCTTGTAGTATTAATTGAGAAATACTTAAAATAGTTGTGGCCAGTTTCTCATAGTCTTGAATTAATTTAAGACAATCATAAATAATTTAAAACTATTTGAAACAGACTTAAATTATTTTAAGACCGTTCCCGACAATCTTAAATTAATGTAAGACAATTGATAAATATTTAAAACAGTTGTGGACAGTTTCGGGTAGTCTTGAATTAATTTAAGATAATTATAAATAATTTAAAAGTGTTTGAGGCAGACATGAATTATTTCAAGACAGTTTCTGACAGTCTTGAACTAATTTAAAACAATTGAGAAGTATTTAAAGCAGTTTTAGACAGTTTCAGATATTCTTGAATTAATTTAAGACAATCATAAATAATTTAAAACTGTTTGAGTCAGACTTGAGTTATTTTAAGACAGTTTCTGACAGTCTTGAACTAATTTAAAACAGTTGTGAACAGTTCCATATAGTCTTAAATTAATTAAAAACAATCGCAAATAATTTAAAACTAGTTGGAACAAACGTGCATTACTTTAAGACAGTTAGTAGTCTTGAATCAATTTAAGACAATCACATATAATTTAAAACGGATGCAGGCTTGAATTATTTTAAGACAGTTTCTGACAGTCTTGAACTAATTTGAGACAATTGAAAAGTGTTTAAAACAATTGTGGACGATTTCATATAGCCTTGAATTAATTCAAGACAATTTCTCGCAGTCTTGGATTAATTCAAGACAATTTCCGATCTCTAGGATTAATTTAAGACAATCACAAATAATTTAAAATTGTTTGAAACAGACTTGAATTATTTTAAGACAGTTCATGACAGTCTTGAATTAATTTAAGACAATGAGACGCGGGCAGACACGTGACTTAGACAAGTGCTTGTAGGGCCCCATAAGGGTGCCAAGTATGCAGCTTGTATACTTTACCTGTGTTGCCAAATCAATTTGAGCGTGAAATTAATAAATAAAATTGTAAAACTAGTTATTAATTAATATCATGTTGTTTTATTATCTGACACATTAAACTTAATTTTTAAATTAATTTTTATACACATAGAACATTTAATATGAACTGATGGTTTCCTCAAATTTAACGCGCCAAGAAATCTTTGTATCGTAGATGGCAGCACTAATCGCTCTATTTTCATATAAAAATTTTAAAAATTAAGTTTGTGTTTGAAAATAAAACCACATGATGTTCATTAATAATTAGTTTTACAATTTTATTTATTAATTTTACGTTTAAATTGATTTGGCAACACAGGTATGTTACACAAGTTGTATACTTGGCAACCTTGTGGGGCCCTACAAGCACTTGTCAAAATCACGTGTTTGCCCGCGCCTCATTGAGAAGTATTTAAACCGGTTTGATATAGTTTCGGATAGTCTTAAATTAATTTAAGATGATCGTAAATCATTTAAAACTGTTTGAAGCAGACTTGAATTATATTAAACCCGTTCCTGACAGTCTTGAATTAATATAAGACAATTGAGAAATATTTAAAACAGTTATGGATAGTGTCAGATAGCCGTGAATCAATTTAAAACAATCATGAATAATTTAGAACTGTTTGAAGCAGTTTTGAATTAATCTAAGACAATTGAGAAGTATTTAAAATGGCTTTAGATAGTTTCAGATAGTCTTGAATTAATTCAGGACAATTATAAATAATTTAAAACTGTTTGAGTCAGACTTGAATTATTTTAAGACAGCTCTTGACAGCCTTGAATTAATGTAAGACAATTGATAAATATTTAAAGCGGTTATGGATAGTTTGAGATAATCTTGAATTAATTAAAAACTGTCATAAATAAATTAAAACTATTTGAAACATACTTGATTTTTAATACAGTTCCTGGCAGTCTTGAATTAATTTAAGACAATTAAGAAGTATTTAAAACAGTCGCGGGCAGTTTCGGATAGTCTTGAATTAATTTAAGACAATCATAATTAATTTTAAGCGATTCGGGACAGACTTGAATTATTTTAAGACAGCTCCTGGTAGTCTTGAATTAATGTAAGACAATTGGTAAATATTTAAAACAGGTATGGGCATTTTCAGATAGTATTGAATTAATTTAAGACAATAATAAATAATTTAAAACTATTTGAAACAGACTTGATTTTTTAAGACAGTTCCTGACAGCCTTGAATTAATTTAAGACAATTGAGGAGTATATAAAACAGCTGTGGACAATTTCATATAGTCTTGAATTAATTTAAGACAATCATAAATAATTTAAAACTGTTTGAAGTAGACTTGAATTATTTAAGACAATTGAGAAGTATTTAAAACAGTTGTGGATAGTTTCAGATGGTCTTGAATTAATTCAGGACAATGATAATTAATTTAAAATTGTTTGAAGCCGACTTGAATTATTTTAAGACAGTTCCTTGTAGTATTAATTGAGAAATACTTAAAATAGTTGTGGCCAGTTTCTCATAGTCTTGAATTAATTTAAGACAATCATAAATAATTTAAAACTGTTTGAAGTAGACTTGAATTATTTAAGACAATTGAGAAGTATTTAAAACAGTTGTGGATAGTTTCAGATGGTCTTGAATTAATTCAGGACAATGATAATTAATTTAAAATTGTTTGAAGCCGACTTGAATTATTTTAAGACAGTTCCTTGTAGTATTAATTGAGAAATACTTAAAATAGTTGTGGCCAGTTTCTCATAGTCTTGAATTAATTTAAGACAATCATAAATAATTTAGAACTATTTGAAACAGACTTAACTTATTTTAAGACCGTTCCTGGCAATCTTAAATTAATGTAAGACAATCGATAAATATTTAAAACAGTTGTGGACAGTTTCCTATAGTCTTGAATTAATTTAAGACAATTATAAATAATTTAAAGGTGTTAGAGGCGGGCATGAATTATTTTAAGACAGTTTCTGACACTCTTGGACAAATTTAAGACAATTGAGAAGTATTTAAAGCAGTTTTCGACATTCTTGAATTAATTTAAGACAATCATAAATAATTTAAAACTGTTTGAGACAGATTTTAATTATTTTAAGACAGTTTATGGAAGTCTTGAACTAATTTAAAACAATTAAGAAGTATTTAAAACAGTTATGAACAGTTTCAGTTTTAGTACAATATGTCAGATAGTCTTAAATTAATTAAAAGACAATCACAAATATTTTAAAACCAGTTGGGACAAACGTGACTTACTTTAAGACAGTTTCTGACAGTCTTGAATTAATATAAGACAATTGAGAAGTATTTAAAACAGTTTTAGGCAGTTTCAAATAGCCTTAAATTAATTTAAAGCAACCATAATGAATTTAAATACTGTTTGAGACATACTTGAAATATTTTAAGACAGTTCCTGGCAGTCTTGAATCAATATAAGACAATTGAGAAGTATTTAAAATGGTTTTAGATAGTTTCAGATAGTCTTGAATTAATTCAGGACAATTATAAATAATTAAAAACTGTTTGAGCCAGACTTGAATTATTTTAAGGCAGCTCCTGACAGTCTTGAATTAATGCAAGATGATTGATAAATATTTTAAACAGTTATGGACAGTTTGAGATAGTCTTGAATTAATTTAAAATTGTCATAAATAACATAAAACTATTTGAAACAGACTTGATTTTTAACACAGTTTCAGATAGTCTTGAATTAATTTAAGGCAATTAAGAAGTATTTAAAACAGGTGTGGACACTTCCAGATAGTCTTGAATTAATTTAAGACAATCATAATTAATTTTAAACTATTCGGAGCAGACTTGAATTATTTTAAGACAGCTCCTGGCAGTCTTGAATTAATGTGAGACAATTGATAAATATTTAAAACAGTTACGGACAGTTTCAGATAGTATTGTATTAATTTAAGACAATCATAAATAATTTAAAACTTTTTGAAACAGACTTGATTTTTAAGACAGTTCATGACAGCCTTGAATTAATTTAAGACAATTGAGGAGTGTATAAAACAGCTGTGAACAATTTCAGATAGTATTGAATTAATTTAAGACAATCATAAATAATTTAAAACTGTTTGAGACAGATTTTAATTATTTTAAGACAGTTTATGGAAGTCTTGAACTAATTTAAAACAATGAAGAAGTATTTAAAACAGTTGTGAACAGTTTTAGTTTTAGCACAATATGTCAGATAGTCTTAAATTAATTAAAGACAATCACAAATAATTTAAAACTGGTTGGGACAAACGCGAATTATTTTAAGACAGTTTCTTGCAGTCTTGAATTAATATGACAATTGAGAAGTATTTAAAACAGTTTTAAACAGTTTCAGATAGCCTTGAATTAATTTAAAGCAATCGTAACGAATTTAAATACTGTTTGAGACAGACTTGAAATATTTTAAGACAGTTCCTGGCAGTCTTGAATCAATATAAGACAATTGAGAAGTATTTAAAATGGTTTACGACAGTTTCATATAGTCTTGAATCAATTTAAGACAATCACACATAATTTAAAACTGATGCAGACTTGAATTATTTTAAGACAGTTTCTGACAGTCTTGAACTAATTTAAGACAATTGAGAAGTATTTAAAACAGCTGTGGACGATTTCATATAAGACAATCATAAATAATTTAAAACTGTTTGAATCAGACATGCATTTAAGACAGTTTCTGACAGTCTTGAATTAATATAAGACAATTGAGAAGTATTTAAAGCAGTTTTAGACAGTTTAAGATATTCTTGAATTATTTTAAGACAATCATAAATAATTTATAACTGTTTTGAGATAGACTTCAATTATTTTAAAACAATTTCAGATAGTCTTAAATTAATTCAAGACAGTAATAAATGATTTAAAACTAATTGAAGCAGACTTAAATTATTTTAAGACAGTTTCTGACAGTCTTGAATTGATATGACAATCGAGAAGTATTTAAACAGTTTTTGGCAGTTTCGGATATTCTTGAATTAATTTAAGACAATTATAAATAATTTAAAACTGTTTGAAGCAGACTTGAATTATTTAAGACAACTGAGAAGTATTTAAAACAGTTGTGGACAGTTTCAGATAGTCCTGAATCAATTTACGACAATTGAGAGGTATTTAAAACCATTTTAGACAGTTTCAAATATTCTTGAATTAATGTAAGACAATCATAAATAATTTAAAACTGTTTGGAGCAGACTTGAATTATTTTAAGACAGTTTCTGGCAATTTTGAACGAATTTAAGACAATTGAGAAGTATTTAAAACAGTTTTACAGTCTTGATTTAATTTAAGAAAGTTTCGGGGAATCTTGAATCATTTAAAACAGCTGAGAATGATATAAAACAGTTTCGAGCAGTCTTGGATTAAATTACGACAATTTCAAGTTTCAGCCAATCCTAAATAAATTTCAAACAATATTCTGAACAAACAGTTCTGAATAAATTTAAGATCTTTAGTTAAAAACATTTCTGGCAGTCCTGAATAAATTTAAAACAAGAAATATTTAAAACAATTTGTAATAAATTTCACTTACCAATTTGATTGTAATTGGAATCTTTGACAATAAACTTCAAGCAAAACTCTTGAATGAAATCCAGCCTCAATTTACTTGCATTGTGCAGTGCCTGCAGTACATTTCTCAAACTGATCGCAGCTTCTAAGTAACCAACACACAAAGATTCTAATCTTTTCATAGAACACTGCACTGCTAATCGGTACACGTCCATAATCAACAAAACTATCCGATTACAGAATGGGTCCTCGCTCCCAGATTTTGTTGGGTCGATTCTGTCGGTGTAAATGTAGCTAAGTATCATTTGAAACGCTTCTGGAACGGCGTCGAGCAGTTTAACCTACAAAGCGATGTATTTCAAATAGTTTCCGGCACTTCCTGAATAAAGTTAGGACAGTAGCCCCCCCCCTTAAGTGTACAAGAGGGAAAAAGCTTTATTGTTGATTCTACAAAAAATCTTTAACAGATATCGAGATATTGACCGATTTTTAACATAACATTTTTAGCCAAAAATGTTCAATATTTGAACCCGGATTTAAGGAGTTTATAACCGAATATTTAACCACTTTTATACCGGAAATATACAAATCAACTCTCTAAAGTTTATTTTTGCAAAAATAAACGCTCTATCTTTAACCAAAATCGAGATATTGACCGATTTTTAACTTCACTTTTTTAGCCAAAAAATGTACAATTTTTGATCTCGGGTTTGAGGAGTTTTTAACCAAATATTTAACCACTTTTATACCAAATATATACAAATCAACCCTCTAAAGCTTATTTTTGCAAAAATAAACACTGTATCTTTAACCAAAATCGAGATATTGACCGATTTTTAACTTCACTTTTTTTGCCAAAAGATGTACAATTTTTGAACCCGGGTTTGAAGAGTTTTTAACCGAATATTTAACCACTTTTATACCGGATATATACAAATCAACCCTCTAAAGTTTATTTTTGCAAAAATAAACACTCTATCTTTAACCAAAATCGAGATATTGACCGATTTTTGACTTCACTTTTTTTGCCAAAAAATGTACAATTTTTGATCTCGGGTTTGAGGAGTTTTTAACCAAATATTTAACCACTTTTATACCAAATATATACAAATCAACCCTCTAAAGCTTATTTTTGCAAAAATAAACACTGTATCTTTAACCAAAATCGAGATATTGACCGATTTTTAACTTCACTTTTTTTGCCAAAAGATGTACAATTTTTGAACCCGGGTTTGAAGAGTTTTTAACCGAATATTTAACCACTTTTATACCGGATATATACAAATCAACCCTCTAAAGTTTATTTTTGCAAAAATAAACACTCTATCTTTAACCAAAATCGAGATATTGACCGATTTTTGACTTCACTTTTTTTGCCAAAAAATGTACAATTTTTGAACCCAGGTTTGAAGAGTTTTTAACCGAATATTTAACCACTTTTATACCGGATATATACAAATCAACCCTCTAAAGTTTATTTTTGCAAAAATTAAACACTCTATCTTTAACCGAAATCGAGATATTGACCGATTTATAACCTCACATTTTTAGCCAAAATTGTACAATTTTTGAACCTGCGTTTGAGGAGTTTTTAACCAAATAATTAACCACTTTTATACCGGAAAAATACAAATCAAATCTCTGACGTTTATTTTTGTAAAAATAAACATGTTATCTTTAACTGAAATCGACATATTGACTGATTTTTTACCTCACATTTTTAGGCAAAAATGTACAATTTTTGAACCCGGGTTTGAGGAGTTTTTAACCGAATATTTAACCACTTTTATACCGGATATATACAAATCAACCCTCTAAAGTTTATTTTTGCAAAAATTAAACACTCTATCTTTAACCGAAATCGAGATATTGACCGATTTATAACCTCACATTTTTAGCCAAAATTGTACAATTTTTGAACCTGGGTTTGAGGAGTTTTTAACCAAATAATTAACCACTTTTATACCGGAAAAATACAAATCAAATCTCTGACGTTTATTTTTGTAAAAATAAACATTTTATCTTTAACTGAAATCGACATATTGACTGATTTTTTACCTCACATTTTTAGGCAAAAATGTACAATTTTTGAACCCGGGTTTGAGGAGTTTTTAACCGAATATTTAACCACTTTTATACCGGATATATACAAATCAACCCTCTAAAGTTTATTTTTGCAAAAATAAACACTCTATCTTTAACCAAAATCGAGATATTGACCGATTTTTGACTTCACTTTTTTTGCCAAAAAATGTACAATTTTTGAACCCAGGTTTGAAGAGTTTTTAACCGAATATTTAACCACTTTTATACCGGATATATACAAATCAACCCTCTAAAGTTTATTTTTGCAAAAATTAAACACTCTATCTTTAACCGAAATCGAGATATTGACCGATTTATAACCTCACATTTTTAGCCAAAATTGTACAATTTTTGAACCTGCGTTTGAGGAGTTTTTAACCAAATAATTAACCACTTTTATACCGGAAAAATACAAATCAAATCTCTGACGTTTATTTTTGTAAAAATAAACATGTTATCTTTAACTGAAATCGACATATTGACTGATTTTTTACCTCACATTTTTAGGCAAAAATGTACAATTTTTGAACCCGGGTTTGAGGAGTTTTTAACCGAATATTTAACCACTTTTATACCGGATATATACAAATCAACCCTCTAAAGTTTATTTTTGCAAAAATTAAACACTCTATCTTTAACCGAAATCGAGATATTGACCGATTTATAACCTCACATTTTTAGCCAAAATTGTACAATTTTTGAACCTGGGTTTGAGGAGTTTTTAACCAAATAATTAACCACTTTTATACCGGAAAAATACAAATCAAATCTCTGACGTTTATTTTTGTAAAAATAAACATTTTATCTTTAACTGAAATCGACATATTGACTGATTTTTTACCTCACATTTTTAGGCAAAAATGTACAATTTTTGAACCCGGGTTTGAGGAGTTTTTAACCGAATATTTAACCACTTTTATACCGGATATATACAAATCAACCCTCTAAAGTTTATTTTTGCAAAAATTAAACACTCTATCTTTAACCGAAATCGAGATATTGACCGATTTATAACCTCACATTTTTAGCCAAAATTGTACAATTTTTGAACCTGGGTTTGAGGAGTTTTTAACCAAATAATTAACCACTTTTATACCGGAAAAATACAAATCAAATCTCTGACGTTTATTTTTGTAAAAATAAACATTTTATCTTTAACTGAAATCGACATATTGACTGATTTTTTACCTCACATTTTTAGGCAAAAATGTACAATTTTTGAACCCGGGTTTGAGGAGTTTTTAACCGAATATTTAACCAATTTTTATACCGGAAATATACAAATCAACTCTCTAAAGTTTATTTTTGCAAAAATAAACACTCTATCTTTAACCAAAATCGAGATATTGACTACGTTTACACGTATGAGAAAAATTTACTTTGACTTGACTTTCAAAAGGCGACTTATGAAAAGCCAATTTAATGGTGCGTTTACACATAAGGGTCAAATCTACTTGACTTTACGTTTGTTACTTGTCCTTCACTCAACTTTGACTTTGACAGCAAAGTAAAGTTTGGTTATAATACGTGTGATGTAAGTTACCTATTTAACTATTATCATATAATCATAATTAAGAATAAATTATTTATAGAAAAAAAGGATAGTAAACTACAGTTACTAAATTTAAGCACGATATTTTTAAATAATATAACTATGCAGCAACAATATTGGATGCGAAATAGATTAAAAAATAATCGTATAAAATATTTAAAAATTTGTGAAAATTTTAAATTCAAGTATAAAACACAAAATTGTGTAATTAAATATCCAATTACTAGAAATTTGTAGATGAAAACTAGATGTCACTGTTAGTAAAGTAAAGTATGTTTCGTTCGTTGGTTCACACGACTTTTTAAAAGTCACTTATATAAGTCGTCTATTCTATTTTGGACTTGACTTTAGGAAGAAAAGTAATAGTCGAGAGTGTTTACACAACGGCAAAAGTCGCCTTTTGAAAGTCAAAGTCAAGTCAAAGTACTTTTTTGCTATACGTGTAAACATAGTCAATGACCGATTTTTAACTTCACTTTTTTAGCTAAAAAATGTACAATTTTTGAACCCAGGTTTGAGGAATTTTTAACCGAATATTTAACCACTTTTATACCGGAAATATACAAATCACCCCTCTAAAGTTCATTTTTGCAAAAATAAATACTCTATCTTTAACCGAAATCGAGATATTGACTGATTTTTAACCTCACATTTTTAGCCAAAAATTTGCAGTTTTTGAACCCGGGTTTAAGGAGTTTTTAACCGAATATTTAATCAATTTTATACCATATATATACAAATCAACCCCCTAAAGTTTATTTTTACAAAAATAAACAATCTCTTTTTCCCGAAATCGACATAGTGACCGATTATTAACCTGACATTTTTAGGTAAAAATGTACAATTTTTGAACCCGGGTTTAAGGAGTTATTAACCAAATATTTAACCACTTTTATACCGGAAAAATACAAATCAAATCTCTGACGTTTATTTTTGTAAAAATAAACACTTTATCTTTAACCGAAATCGAGATATTGACTGATTTTTAACCTCACATTTTTAGCCAAAAACGTACAATTTTTGAACCCGGGTTTGAGGAGTTTTAAACCGAATATTTAACTACTTTTATACTGGATATATACAAATCAACCCTATAAAGTTTATTTTTGCAAAAATAAACACTCTATCTTTAACAAAAATCGAGATATTAACCGATTTTTAAACACATTTTTAGCCAACGATATACAATTTTTGAACCCGGGTTTGAGAAGTTTTTAACCGAATATTTAACCACTTTTATACCAAATATATACAAATCAACCCTATTAAGATTATTTTTGCAAAAATAAACACACCATCTTTAACCGAAATCGACATATTGACTAATTTTTAACCTAATGTTTTTAGCCAAAAATGTACAAATTTTTGAACCCGGGTTGAGGAGTTTTTAACCGAATATTTAACCACTTTTATACCGGAAATATACAAATCAACCATCTAAAGTTTATTTTTGCAAAAATAAACACTGTATCTTTAAAGGAAATTGAGATATTGGCCGATTTTTAACCTCACATTTTAGCCAAAAATGTACAATTTTTGAACTCGGGTTTCAGCAGTTTTTAACCGAATATTTAACCATTTTTATACCGGAATTATACGAATCAACTCTCTAAAGTTTATTTTTGTAAAAATAAACACTCTATCTTCAACCGAAATCGAAATATTAACCGATTTTTAACGTCATATTTTTAGCCAAAGATGTACAATTTTTGAACTTGGGTTTGAGGAATTTTTAACCGAATATTTAACCACTTTCATACCGGAAATATTCATATCAACCCTCTAAAGTTCATTTTTGCAAAATTAAAAACTCTAACTTCATCCAAAATTGAGATATTGACCGATTTTTAATCTCACATTTTTAGCCAAAAATGTACAATTTTTGAACCTGGGTTTGAGAAGTTTTTAACCGAATATTTAAACACTTTTATACCAGATATATACAAATCAACACTCTAAAGTTCATTTTTGCAAAAATAAACAATCTATTTTTACCCGAAATCGACATAGTGACCGATTATTAACCTCACATTTTTAGGTAAAAATGTACAATTTTTGAACCCGGGTTTAAGGAGTTATTAACCAAATATTTAACCACTTTTATACCGGAAATATACAAATCAAATCTCTGACGTTTATTTTTGTAAAAATAAACATTTTATCTTTAACCGAAATCGACATATTGACTGATTTTTTACCTCACATTTTTAGGCAAAAATGTACAAGTTTTGAACCCGGGTTTGAAGAGTTTTTAACCGGATATTTATGCACTTTTGTATCGAAAATATACAAATCAACCCTCTAAAGTTTATTTTTGCAAAATAAACACTCTATCTTTAAAGGAAGTTGAGATATTGGCCGATTTTTAACCTCACATTTTTAGCAAAAAATGTACATTTTTTGAATCCGGGTTTGAGGAGTTTTCAACCAAATATTTAACCACTTTTATACCGGAAATATACAAATCAACACTCTAAAGTTCATTTTTGCAAAAATAAACACTCTATCTTCAACCGAAATTAAGATATCGACCGATTTTGTACCTCACATTTTTAGCCAAAGATGTACAATTTTTGAACCCAGGTTTGAAGAGTTTTTAACCGAATATTTAACCACTTTTATACCGGAAATATACAAATCAACTCTCTAAAGTTTATTTATGTAAAAATAAACACTCTATCTTTAACCAAAATCGAGGTATTGACCGATTTTTAACTTCACTTTTTTAGCCAAAAATGTGCAGTTTTTGAACCCGGGTTTGAGGAGTTTTCATCCAAATATTTAACCACTTTTATACCGGAAATATACAAATCAACTCTCTAAAGTTCATTTATGTAAAAATAAACACTCTATGTTCAACCAAAATCGAGATATTAACCGATTTTTAACTTCACTTTTTTAGCCAAAAAATGTACAATTTTTGAACCCAGGTTTGAGGAGTTTTTAACCGAATATTTAACCACTTTCATACCAGAAATATACAAATCAACCCTCTAAAGTTCATTTTTGCAAAAATAAACATCCTATCTGTAACCAAAATGATGATAATGAACAGTTTTGAAAGAAACGTTTATTTTTGGGGGCTCATAACTCTTGAACTGTTTGAAATATCTTCAAATTAACACTAAAATTGTGTTGTACGGGGTTCAAATATAAATAGATATATAATTTAGTTAAACAGCTGCACACCGAATTCCAAGCACACTGAATATTCGCGGCTGCGAAGCCCGCGGCTTACAGCAAGTTCTGAATAAATTTAAGACAGTTAAGAAGTATTTAAAACAATTTAAGACAATTTTAAATAAACTATTATTCACGAAGGATGACTATTCAAGGTCATTTGAGAGCCGTCTGATATAATATTACTTGCAGATAACTTCACTACATTTTGAATGCATAGGCGTGCAACATGAAATATTTATGGACACATTTTAACTGAAAAAATAAGAATAATTCACCTGAAAATTATGTTTCTTCCTAAATAATACCTTTCTGAAAGATTTATTTTCTTCACCTATGTTTTTACAATATACAAAAACATACACTTAACTTATAAACCAATGAATAATAATTTGATTTAAACGTCAACGCCACTGGATAAATATTAGCACAGAGGGCAGTGTAGTAGATAATTAGGTATCTGTAATTCTACGACATATGTCATTATTATTTATACTGTGTTAGAAAGTAATGCCACTATTTACGTATATCTGTCACACCACATAAATTAAATAGACATAGGTCAAATAATCTTTCTCTTTTTAATACAAAATGTTGCTAAGCTACTGCTATAAAGTGATGTGTATTCTTTCTTCGAACGAATGAATAATAGTTTACACTTGTTAAATTACAGTCTCCCGGGGCTAAAAATGCAGAATATAGATGCCATTGACATTAAAGATGCCAAACAAAATTGATCTGCTGTACACCGGGATCCTCTTTGTTTTGGTGGCATATTTATTGTGCAAGTAAACTCGTATGCCTAAATATACATAAACATTCATGATATTGACTAAGTAATTGCATTATTACATAAAATATATTCACTTTGTCGAATACTTACTGAATTTTTAGGTTTTTGTATCTCGCTTTCTGAAACGTCAAAACCCAACTTCACACGATTCAAATAACCACGTTGTTAAAATTATAAAAATTAACAACGTTACTAAAAAAATTCTTACGGAATACAATTTTACATCAAGTGGTTACTGTAGTGGTTAAAAATATAAAAATTAGTAACGTTGCTACTTATCCACTTCCTTAACCACTTTCTTACAGAATCGGGCTGATTTTCTTTCTTCGAACATAAGACCTTGAATAGTCATGTTTCGTGAATAATAGTGTAAATTTAAAACCGCTGAAAATTATGTAAAATAAGTATCTGGTAGTCACCTCAACTAAAGGCGCATCTTTTTCTTGCTTGTTTTCCGATTTCTCCAAGATTTTATCCCGAATTTCTTTGGCCTGTCGAATCCTGCTCTTTAACCACTGAGACCGCGCGGCTACTAGCGCCATGTGGGCCGGGATTCGAACCTCGTCCTCGCCAACAATGAACTCCACGTCGCAAAGCTGTTTGGACTCTAATATTCGGCCGTAATCATCGTGTAAAGTGCATTTTGGATAACTGGAGAACTGAAATAAAAATTAAATTCATTTTAGACAAAAATAAATAGTTATAAAATGATTTCAATTGTTTTTATGTTTATGGAAAATACGAAAGGTGTTGATAAGTTTTTAGCATCAACATGTAGACGTTTATGATAGAAGTTCTGGAGTCTAATAGTGAGAAAAGGGGCGGAGACTCGGAAAGCGATCGATAATATAGTCAAGGCGCGCGGCAAGCGGGCAACGTAGCGGACTCTTGTGTAAACAAGAGGGGAGATAAGGGAATTACTCGCGCATTGTTATATCGGTCAAGGCATTACTAGAATGTTCTGGCAAATATTAGAACCACCATATAAGCGACGAATTTGTGTGCAGAGATAAAGGTACAGAGTTACACAGAGTTAGTCCGTCAGAAAGACAGTTAAATAGATAGTAAAAAGTAAGGAGTGAGTAACGTGTTGACAGTATGCAGTTTAGTGTCGAGCGGAGTACTCGGGAAGTTACTGGTTTACTGGGATAGCTGTGGAAATGTATACTTGGTAGTTTTGAGGAGTTTTGGGAAGCTAGGAATTTTTTCTTTTACCTCTCAACAGGATTAAATTCCAATTACAGAGAGGTTTACATATATAAACATCCATGCCGCAGTGGGATTCGAACTCAGAACCCCTAGCATACTCATGACTGCGAGCCGTTACTCCTAACCATTGAGCCACCGGAGCCGACAAATATATATATATATATAATAATAATAATAATAATGTATTTATTTGTTTTGAGGTCCTTTGACCTATACAAATTTCATTACATTGCAGTTACACAGTTTACATACACATACAATTTTACAGAGACATTTTTAGTGCCCTCTGTTGGCACCCTCGTTACATACAGAGTAGCTTATAGTGACCTCTGCTGCCACTCGGACTCATCTGGGTGTGTCGGTTTTTTATTAAAAATTGACTCGTGTGGGATTCGATCGCTGTCCAACACGAGAAACCTTGTATTGCCAGGCGAGCACTCTGACCGCACGACCACAGATGACCGTAATATATATATATATATATATATATATATATATATATATATATATATATATATATATATATATACCGGGTGGCGCTCGAAATCCGTTACATAGGTATTACATAGGTATTTAACATGGGAAAACCGTTTTTCCTAGCGCGTTGCTCCCCAAATTATTTTAGAAAAAAAATCTTCAAATAAAAGTTGTACAACATAAAATTTTGTATTTGAATCAAAATTAATTTTGCATGCTTTGTAACAGCAGAAATTAGGTATGAAAATGTCGAAAATCTACTCAAAAGTAGTGATAGCCATGGAATTAACAAAAAGCTTAACAAACAAATGTGTGTTTATCTGTCATAAAATTTAATTTATTTTTTATTATTTAATAAAATTATCACAACGTAAAATTCTTAAGCAGAATAATAATTTAATTCTTCAAATACACATTTTTCTTGGCGAAAAATAACAATATTTGGCATTTAAATTATCACATTTGTTTGTTTAATAATTTTGAGAAATAATGTGTGATATATGATTAAAATTACTTATAGTTTCGTGCGAAACAAAAAAAACTGAACTTTTTTTTTGAAAATACCCCATTTCAAAGAAAAAAAATCTAGCTTAAAAGATATTCGAGAAAAGACGTCTTAAAATTGACTAATCAGAGACTTTAACATGTGTTTGCCGTAATTTTACGTTACTAGGGTTTTATACAAATCAAATCTTCTTTAAAATGTGTGGGCGACTGTAGTTTTCGAAAAATGTCAGTGTCAAATTAAATTTGACAAGGTGAATAAAAAAAGGCAAATTCTTGTCATGTATTCAGCCGCTGATTACTTAGAAATGATTATAATTTTCGGAGAATGTGGACGTAACGCCAGAGAGGCAGCACGAGTCTATTCGGAACGTTTTCCGGATACAAATCTTGTGGATCATATAAATGATGATCTCGAATGACACCTTCGCTAACCTAAATTTGTTGACAGTGAAAAGTCAGCTCTAAAGTGTCAAAATTACAGTAAGTCAAACAAATTTTGTAACTCACTAGTAGTATTTTTAAAACCTGGCAACCAGTTTTATTTTGTAATAATATAATCACACCTCAAGATACCCTTCCGGGATTGATGGATTAAAAAGTCTTGTAACTCCGTTATGCAAGCAGCCGCAAATTATTTTCTTCTATTTGTTGGCAACCTATTGTCGTCGGCAAGTGTCAGTTTCGTCTGGGGCGCGAGTTGTATATATATATATATATATATATATATATATATATATATATATATATATATATATATATATATATATATAAAATATACGGGTGTCCCAGGACGAGCTTACGCTATCGTTATTTTAAACACTATTCAATATTATTTTACAAAATTTGGTATCTAGAAGTTTTCTGACATGCCCGTTTCAGCTAAAATATTTTTGAAACACTAGCACTTCCGGTTTAACCGGAAGTAGACCCCAACTTTCTTATTTTAAATGGAATGCCATATTTTTTATTTTACCATTTAAAAAAATTGAGTTTTTTTAATTTTGTGAACTTCAACTTTACGTTCGCGCAGTAATTATAATTTTCAAAAATTGTCAATTATTAATTTGTATTATTGTAAACAAAAGCTTTCTTTATAAAACTGTTTTTTACATATTATAGAAATTCATTTCCATTCTCTAGATATAGAGTGATAGAAAAGTGCCCGCTATTAGTGAAAAAATCAAAAAAGTTTAATTACGCCGGAAGTGGTTGATCATGAGTAAATTTTTTTATGGTTTCGTACGTAAAATTTTCTGCTGAATTCAATGGTAAAATAAAAAATATAGCATTCCATTTAAATAAGAAAGTTAGGGTCTACTTCCGGTCATACCGGAAGTGCTAGTGTTTTGAAAATATTTTAGCAGGAACGGGTATGTCGGAAAACCCCTAGATAACAAATTTCGTAAAATTATATTGAATAGTTTTTAAAATAACCATAGCGTTCGCTCGTCCTATATATAACTTTGTAAAAATTAATAATAGATGAAGTCTAAGGTTAAATTTACTAAAACTATTATGATTCCCTTAACCTTAAAATTAATTTTAACAAAAACTAAATACGTATTTCGAGAACTAAGTTCTCATCATCAGTAGTACAACAAGTGAAAGTTAAACAGAGTAGTCAAGATTACTCAACATGTCAACCATGCTAGAGGTCCTAACAACTCTGAAAAACAAGGGAGAGAAATTATATAGGGATGGGAGTCACAGGTGAATGATTACCTATAAACTAAGATAATTTTCGTCCAATAATAATGAGTCATCAAGATTTTAAATCTTCCAATAAAATTTAACTTTGTAATAAATTGAAAAGTTTTGAGTTTGGTATGGGACCGAGATCTGCGGTCATCAAATTATTTTTATATTTATTTATTATTAAACTCTCGCATGCATCTAAATATCTATCGTTATTAATATGTTTTAAAAGTTTAATATTAGAATTGTTAACTTTGTGATTATTAATGAACATATGTTGAGCTACGCTAGATTTTTCTGGATTACCGCTTTTTAGATGATAAAAATGTTCTTTAAACCGAGTGTCAATTTGTCTTTTAGTTTGACCGATGTAAACTTTATTACAATCATTACAACTAATTTTTTAAATACCGGATTTTTTGTTAGTATATATTTTATCTTTAGGGTTACCTAATAACGATTTAATGGTATTATTTGATTTGTAAGTTACGGTTAATACTTTTGGAATCTTTATCGTAAGGTAGTGTTATGTATTTATTATTATTATTATTTTGGTTGACATGTTTAGTAATCTCGACTACTCTGTTTAACTTTCACTTATTGTACTAATGATGATGAGAACTTAGTTCTCGAAATACGTATTTAGTTTTTGTTAAAATTAATTTTAAGGTTAAGGGGTAATCATAATAGTTTTAATATAACTTTGTATTGTAACTTGATAACCACTGGCCAGTGAGTGAAAGGAATGAATTTTGTCCAGGCAGTTGAATATACACACGCTGTTCAGTCAGTTGAGTACAGGGTGTCTCATTTTCGATGTTTTTTTAAGGTATCTCGGGTAATATTAATGATAGAGCAAAACCATTTGCACATTCCAGGGTCAACTTTTCCAGAAATGTTTAATAGTCACCACAGGAATTTTTGATCTTCTCTTGTTTCTGAGCTACAGGCAAAAACTCGTTTTTTGCTCATTTTGAAAATATCTCGTATCTTATTTATTATTAAAGTTAGAGAAAAAATGTTTTTACAAAAAATTTACCGTTTTTTAAATAGAATAAAATGGCGTAATTAGATTTTTTGAAAACTTAATAATTCTTGAGATATAACACAAACTTATGATTTTTTAAATGGGAACCTAAGTTGAAAATAGTCTCGTCTTTTTGCTTATTTTATAAGCTTTTCAATGATACATAACAAGTCTACGTTCTTTTGTTTTTAACATTAATAAAAGACGAATTATTAATTTATTGGGGTGAAAATATTGGAAATTATTAAGAAACAAATGAAAAAATCTATTCCAGATCATCATTTGCATATTTCTAATAGTATTTGTTTCAGTTTTACTCATTTTTTCAATTTATTTACTTCAAAAGCATATTAAACCTTTTTTCTCGGATTGTGTCAAAGCCAACTGTAACGTCGATAAATAGTAATTAAACTAACCCGAAAATAATAGGTTAAGAATAATTTTGAGAACATAATTAATAGATATAGAATCAAAATAAACAAATGATGATCTGTAATAGATTTTTTTCATTTGTTTCTTAATAATTTCCAATATTTTCACCCCAATAAATTAATAATTCGTCTTTTATTAATGTTTAAAACAAAAGAATGTAGACTTGTTATATATCATTGAAAAGCTTATAAAATAAGCAAAAAGACGAGACTATTTTCAACATAGGTTCCCATTTAAAAAATCATAAGTTTATGTTATATCTCGAGAATTACTATGATCTCAAAAAATCTAATTACGCCATTTTATTCATAATAAAAAACAGTAAAAATTTTGTAAAAACGATTTTTCTCTGTCATAATAAATAAGATATGAGATATTTTCAAAATGAGCGAAAAACGAGTTTTTGCCTGTAGCTCAGAAACAAAAGAAGATCGAAAATTCCTATGGTGACTATTAAACTTTTCTCGAAAAGTTGACCCTGCAATGTGCAATTGGTTTTGATCTATCGTTAATATTACCCGAGATTCCTTAAAAAAACATCGAAAATGAGACACCCTGTACATAGACGCTGTGGAGGTCGGTAGGTCGGACAGTTGAATGTGATATAAATAAATAGTGACATAAATAATCGAAATAAATAATCAGTAATCTTGTGAAAATAAATAGTCGTGTTAATTGTTTAAACAAATAAATAAATAAATAGGTCAGTGTTTAACTAGTTAATTATATTCTTAGTCTTAAATTAGTATTTAATATTTATTTAATATTAGTAATCGTCATTGTTATTATCTTTTAAATATTTATTTATCGTTTTAATAAACAACTGTTTTAATTAATAATAATTCTTTGATTTTTACACTTCACCCAAACAAATAAAAAAGTTATATGATTATAAACATACCTGAAATCTAAACATCTCTCCGCTTCTAACATTATTATCCACGGTACCCCCGAAGACAAACATAGCTTCCTGAACGACAGCAGCCGCATGGAAGAGCCTCCCAGAGGGCACTTGGCTGTCTTCCGCAGGCGTTACAACGCTCCAAGCTCGGGCGTCTAAATCATAGCAATGCAAGTCGTTTGGCAGAGTCGAATCTGCGGCCCCGCCAAAGACGTACAGATGGCGCGCGTGAGCCACCATTGTGTGCCCGTAGCGGCGGGCTGGCGGGGGCGGAGCACCTCGGAGGATGTGCTCGGTGCTAATGCGGGACCAGCTAAAATACAGGGTGTTTCATTTTCGATGTTTTTTTAAGGTATCTCGGTTAATATTAACGATAGAGCAAAACCATTTGCACATTCCAGGGTCAACTTTCCCAGAAATGTTTAATAGTCACCATAGGAAATTTAGATCTTCTTTTGTTTCTGAGCTACAGGCAAAAACTCGTTTTTCGCTCATTTTGAAAATATATCATATCTTATTTATTATGATAGAGAAAAAATGTTTTTACAAAAAAATTACCGTTTTTTAAATAGGATATAATGGCGTAATTAGATTTTTTGAAAACTTAATAATTCTCGAGATATAACACAAACTTATGATTTTTTAAATGGGAACCTATATTGAAAATAGTCTCATTTTTTTGCTTATTTTATAAGCTTTTCAATGATATATAACAAGTCTACATTCTTTTGTTTTAAACATTAATAAAAGACGAATTATTAATTTATTGGGGTGAAAATATTGGAAATTATTAAGAAACAAATGAAAAAATCTATTCCAGATCATCATTTGCATATTTCTAATGGTTTTTGTTTCAATTTTACTCATTTTTTCAATTTATTTACTTCAAAAGCATATTAAACCATTTTGATCGGATTGTGTCAAAGCCAACTGTAACGTAGATAAATAGTAATTTAACTAACCCGAAAATAATTGGTTAAGAATAATTTTGAAAACAAAATTAATAGATATTGAATCAAAATAAACAAATGATGATTTGTAATAATTTTTTTCATTTGTTTTTTAATAATGTCCAATATTTTCACCGCAATAAATTAAAATACGTCTTTTATTAATGTTTAAAACAAAAGAATGTCGACTTGTTATATATCATTGAAAAGCTTATAAAATAAACAAAAAGACGAGACTATTTTCAACATAGGTTCCCATTTAAAAAATCATAAGTTTGTGTTATATCTCGAGAATTATTAAGTTTTCAAAAAATTTAATTACGCCATTATATCCTATTTAAAAAACGGTAATTTTTTTGTAAAAACATTTTTTCTCTAACTATCATAATAAATAAGATATGATATATTTTCAAAATGAGCGAAAAACGAGTTCTTGCCTGTAGCTCAGAAACAAAAGAAGATCGAAAATTCCTGTGGTGACTATGAAACTTTTCTCGAAAAGTTGACCCTGCAATGTGCAAACGGTTTCGCTCTATCATTAATATTACCCGAGATACCTTAAAAAAACATCGAAAATGAGACACCCTGTACAAAGTTAAATTTGGCGTCGTGATGGCTCCCATCGACGCTTAACATAACATCCCTAATTTAACACTTACCATCTGTCTTTAAAGTTGAATTGGAATAAAGAATTTGTTATTTTTGCTCCGCTTTGTCCAGAAAAAACGAACATACATTCTCTGGCCACTGCCACAGGAAAATTACAACAGGTCGGTGGGCATTCACCTTTCTGTATAACTTCCTGCCAACTGTGGGTATCTCCCTGTAGAATAAAAAACATTTTCACCGCAAAATCGCACATTTTGAGGGTCAGCGCCTCTAACGGCTACATTGGCATTTTTGGTTACCGAATCAACTTTAACATTTCGAGAAAGTGATACAATTTTATTTTGAGTTGTTGCTATTGTGTATGAATATTATACATCATAGTATATTGAAATGAATAAAGAAAATATTTAAAATGCTATATATGTGATGTGACAATCAAAAAAGTCAAAATACCAGCGAAGGTACTGTGGCAGAAAATATAATTTTTCTTACAATATGTGTGGTTTCTGTAAACCATTTTATCATATTTAAATTTATATTATAATTTATAATATTAGTTGAATGTTACAACATGCACAATGCATGGAAACTGAGATTAAAAAGTTGGAAAACTTGAATGATTGGAAGGAAGAAAATTTCTACATATCACGATATCAGTGTATGATGTTAGCATCTTTCTTTTATATTCGCAATAAATGAAGAAGATTCTTCATTGAAAATATACCAGGCTCTAAGAAAATACACGAAAAATACGAACCATGTGAATTTCTATCTTTAACATTAACATTACATGTACAAAATCTATAATCAATAAACGAATTATGTCTAAAATAGACTTCTATTTCATACAACTGCAAGTATTATACAATTTTAAGACAATTTTCTGCTTCTTGTATTATATCTTGTTCAAATAGTAACTTAAGAAACACATTTTTATATAATTCATTATTGCAATCGGACGACCATTGTTGAAATTATATTCATACGATAAGTATCTTTTAGAATGAGAAAATATGTATACCTAAAAGAATTTTTCATATTAGTAGAAGATATCTGATGAAAAGTTATTTTCTTATACATCTGTTCCTCATATAATCTTCTACGAAATTTATAAAATTTGATACTTCAATCGGTAATTTTGTAAGAGCTATTTCATCCCCCACTGCATCACATAATATTTGACGTCCTATCATTCGCATTCATTGCAAATATTAAATAAAATAGAAATTGCAAAATTATTCTGACATGAAACATAATCTTGCTATGTTTCAATGAGTAACCACTTTTGTCATTTTTGTCCGCTGTCGGCGCTGACTACTTTTGTGCACACCGCCTATAGGGCGCGAGCAGACACGTGACTCGAGCGACCTTGACGTGCTTGGAATCAGCTGATTTGTGTGCGCATGTCATTTTGACAAGAACAATGTCACGTTGACAATACTAATATTATCATTTATTTGATTTTGAACTGCTTTAATGTTATTATTTTATAATTTTTGAGCAGTAAAACATATGAAATTAAAAATAATAACATTTTAGAAATTAAAAATCAAAATAAATCAAAACATTGGTCTTGTCAACGTGACATTGTCCTTGTCAAAATGACAAGCGCACACAAATCAGCTGATTCCAAGTACGTCAATGTCGCTCGAGTCACGTGACTGCTCGCGCCCTATAGGGCACGGAAGATCACGTGATATGTTTTGTCCCTTTCTCACTTCAGACTCGATCTTCAGTTCTGTCCCATGCTAACTTCAGACTGTACTTTCGACGCAGTGCGCATGCGTCAGTTTGAATAGCTGTCACATTTCTAGCAAGATATCAAATGAGAATAAAATGAAGACAAGAATAAAATAGGTTTTATTGAATTCTTCAATAATATAATCTGTGTTGTGACTGATCTAGATCATTTCATCTAAAACAATTATCTAGTTCATTTAATATAGCTTTTAATCTGATCTAGATCCTTTTATCAATTCAGATCTTGATCTGGATCTAGATTTAAAAAGTATAACCTATGATCTTAAAAAAAATCATACGGAAATATAAAGGAAACAGTTTAAGTCTAGTCAAATGAGAAAATAAATACAAAAATTTGAAACCAGAAAATTCAAGAACAAATTAAATACAAGTAGTTTGTAATTTATTTAACTCACTTAAAAAATTCAATGGTATATTATGATTGTCTGCCTATTGATATGGCCTGTGATAATTTATTATTTTTCAACAATTCTAATGTTTAAAATTATTATTTTTGTTTCTGTTTCTATTTTATCCGTTAATTCAGTATTAATAAAACTATAGGTGCATTCACAAACGAAAATTAGGTTTGATATGAACAGACATCTATGTAAATGCTCCAAAAACAAGATTAAAATATCGGTAGAGCAGTACTCAACAAAGCATGTGCGCCGTGAAACAGTTATTCGCTTGGCATTTGTTTAAAAAGCCGGATCCACCAAGATACTAAATAAAGATGGGTGTATAGTATATCTATATCATTTCAGACTCTTTCTCATTGGTGAAGTTTGTGACGTCAAACTAAATCATAAACCTAAAGTTTGGACCTTGCAATGTTTAGCTTTATGATTTGGATTTAGAGGCAGTAAATTCTGGAGTGTGAATGGAGTCATTACATAATATGCGGCCAAAGTCTCTAAATCTAAAGTATAAACCATAAATCTAAATCTAATTTTCATTTGTGAATGCACCTTTAGATGTAACTGATTTTTCTTCCCATGTGTAAGGCATACGGCTAGGTATATTCTTTGTAATTAATTTACTTTTTGCATTCCTATTTAATTAATAAGAAAAAAAAGCATTTGAAAATCGTTACTGATCTAAGAAACACATCTCAAATTCCTGATCTGGCCTGAAAAAAAGATCTGATCGCAGAAATTGACCTATGATCTGATCTAGAACATATTATTTATAAAGATCTTGATCTAGATCCTTTATAAATTGATCTGTCACAACACTGAATATAATATAATGGAAGATAACAATGCGATCATATGTATATTCATAAGTATTACGATTAGGATGCTCTTCGTCTTCATTTTTGTTTAAAAAGCAAATATTACCAACAGTAATTGACAATTTATAAATTTAGGGCTTCATCAAAGACCTACTATCAAATTTGAGTAATCGATAATATGTCAGCAAGTGATATTCTCATAAATATAAACGGCCACGAGCCACAGACGACGTCTCTCTTGTTTTTCACATGTAACATACGTACCTATGAGGCGCCGTTTGGGCCAAAATAAAAGTTTCTGTAATATATAAAAAATTTCGTGATATATAATATTTTGCCATGTTGATATATACAATTTTTAGTTCTATGAAATGCAGCAATATAATGAGGGCGCTCACTTTTGTGTTTTGATCTACTTATGTTGATAAGGCGATTTCGGGCGACAACCGTTCACTTGCGGTATGTTGCGTTCAGGGGCCCGATTCTTGAATTTTTTCGCATACATAAGTGGGAGATGCGCATGCGAACTGCATATTGGTATTCTTGAAATAAAATCGCGTGGTCGTCGGCGAATATTCCGTGCGCAATTACATCGCATGGGTATGAATAACTTGAAAGTATCATTCGCACACGAAACTGTGTCTGTCACTGTTACTTGTGTTTGATGTATCAGTACTTAGATGATATAAATCAAATTACGTTTTTATATAATTCCGGGTACGTTTTATGATCTTGTAATGACGGCAATTATCAATCTAGAATCTAGTATCGTTATAATATTCTGCAAATGTGTGCTTGTGCATTCATAAAACGATGCAATGGATTGTAAGAAAGGATATTTGGGTGCCTCTTAATGAGCTTTGTATTCCAAATCTGAAATGGTTAACAAAATTAGATTATTATTACATAACACTTGCATATTAATATTGCTATATTATGCACGTACATACTGTAAACTAAGAACAATAATACCTAATATATCAAATATATCATGTATATATAATAAATTTTGATTATTAAAATTACAACACTTATGGCTTATGACAGCGCCGTTGACAGCTTTGGTTGACAGTGACAGTTAAAAAACAATTATATGATGAAGTATTCACGTGGTACATGTTTCGTTTAGATTGGCTGCTACAAACTACGTTCGCTTGCTTTCGAGAATCGTATGCGTAGGTTTCGGCCGAGTTTCATTTGGTATTCAAGAATACCACTCATACGTACAGTACTGTTCGTGCACGAAACTAACCACACGAATTTTGTCGCGTGCGAAAAATTTCGCATGATTTCAAGAATCGGGCCCCAGGTACGTTCACACATTCGGGCGCTAGGAACAACATACCCGGTATGCTTGGATCAGTGCTCACAGCTGAACGGGTTTGCGAGTCGGGTCAGCTCTCTGTTCACTATTTCTATCTCTTTTTGTCATGTCTTTTTTAGAAATGTCAAAAGTCAAAACAGTCAGAGTCGAGGTCTTATGTGAAACAGGGTGACATTATTTTCGTTGACTCTTTTTTGGACAAATATGGAAAAAACTATCTTTCTCCGTTAATGCATTTTAATTGTCAGACACTATTTTTGACAGTTTTAAATGTTGCAGAATATACATAACCACCAAGCACGGTGTCAACAAGTGAACCAACAATTTTTGACGCCACCATTAACCATATCATACCGTAACTACCCGTAAGTAATCCGAAGAAGTGAACGGGTATGTCGCCCGAAATCGCCTATAGGGCGCGAGCAGACACGTGACTCATGGAACCTTGACGTGCTTAGAATCAGCTGATTTGTGTGCGCATGTCATTTTGACAAGAACAATGTCATGTTGACAAGACCAATGTTTTGACTTATTTTGATTTTTATCTGCTAAAATGTTATTATTTTTAATTACATGTGTTTTACTGCCCAAGAATTATAAAATATTCACATTTTAGCAATTCAAAATCAAAATAAGTCTTGTCAAAGTGACATTGTAGTTGTCAAAGTGACATGCGCACACAAATCAGCTGATTCTAAGCACGTCAAGGTCGCTCGAGTCACGTGTCTGCTCGCGCCCTATAAATATAAACGGCCACGAGCCACAGACGACGTCTCTTTTGTTTTTCACATGTAACCTACACTATTATTCACGAAAGATGACTATTCAAGGTCATTTCTTCGAAAAAAGAATACACATCACTTTATAGCAGTAGCTTAGCAACATTTGGTATTAGAAAGAGAAAGATTATTTGACCTATGTCTATTTAATTTATGTGGTGTGACAGATATACGTAAATAGTGGCATTACTTTCTAACAGACTATAAATAATAATGACATATGTCGTAGAATTACAGATACCTAATTATCTACTGCACTGCCCTCTGTGCTAATATTTACCCAGTGGCGTTGACGTTTAAATCAAATTATTATTCCTTGGTTTATAAGTTAAGTCTATGTTTTTGTATTTTGCAAAAAGATAAGTGCAGAACATAAATCTTTCAGAAAGGCATTAGTTAGAAAGAAACAATATTTTCAAATGAATTATTCTTATTTTTCAGTTAAAATGTGTCTATAAATATTTCATGTTGCACGCCTATGCAAACGAAATGCAATGAAGTTATCTGCAAGTAATATTATATCAGACGGCTCACAAATGACCTTGAATAGTCATCTTTCGTGAATAATAGTTTACCTACCCTACCTATACAAATTGTCACTTGTTACTTATGTTCAAATATGATTAGGTTTTAAATATTGCCTCGATAATCGGTGTTTGATGGGATAGCAAACAGTTTTATCACAAATAACCTAATGTACCCTACTGAGTTTTATATTATAGTCCGACGACAAACTTGCACCCAACAACGCACTGGCATCTTTTGAAAAAGAATGACAACACTCACAAACAACAGAAAATAACAATAAAAGAAATAACAACAAACAAGATAACAAAAAGAAACAAATAATAAAACACTACAATGAATAAGAATCAATCGCTATATGCACAAGAACCGCCTAATAAACTATTATTCACGAAAGATGACTATTCAAGGTCATTTGTAAGCCGTCTGATATATTACTTGCAGATAACTTCATTGCATTGCGTATACATAGGCGTGCAACATGAAATATTTATGGACATATTTTAACTGAAAAGATGAGAGTAATTTATTTGAAAATTATGTTTCTTTCTAAATAATGCCTTTCTGAAAGATTTATGTTCTTCACTTATGTTTTTACAAAATCCAAAAACATATATTTTACTATAAACTAAGGAATAATAATTTGATTTAAACGGAAACGCCACTGGGTAAATATTAGCATAGAGGGCAGTGTAGTAGATAATTAGGTAAACTATTATTCACGAAAGATGACTATTCAAGGTTATTTGTGAGCCGTCTGATATAATATTACTTGCAGATAACTTCATTGCATTTCGTTTGCATAGGCGTGCAACATGACATATTTATGGACACATTTTAACTGAAAAAATAAGAATAATTCATTTGAAAATAATATTTCTTTCTAAATAATGCCTTTCTGAAAGATTTATGTTCTTCACTTACGTTTTTGCAAAATACAAAAACATAGACTCAACTTATAAACCAAGGAATAATAATTTGATTTAAACGTGAACGCCACTGGGTAAATATTAGCACAGAGGGCAGTGTAGTAGATAATTAGGTATCTGTAATTCTACGACATATGTCATTATTAACTATAGTGTGTTAGAAAGTAATGCCACTATTTACGTATATCTGTCACACTACATAAATTAAATAGACATAGGTCAAATAATGTTTCTCTTTCTAATACAAAATGTTGCTAAGCTACTGCTATAAAGTGATGTGTATTCTTTCTTCGAACAAATGACCTTGAATAGTCAACTTTCGTGAATAATAGTGTATCTGTAATTCTACGACATACATACGTCATTATTATTCATAGTGTGTTAGAAAGTATACTATTATTCATGAAAGATGACTATTCAAGGTTATTTGTTCGAAGAAAGAATACACATCACTTTACAGCAGTAGCTTAGCAACATTTTGTGTTAGAAAGTGAAAGATTATTTGACCTATGTCTATTTAATTTATGTGGTGTGACAGATATACGTAAATAGTGGCATTACTTTCTAACACACTATAAATAATAATGACATATGTCGTAGAATTACAGATACCTAATTAACTACTACACTGCCCTCTGTGCTAATATTTACCCAGTGGCGTTGCCGTTTAATTCAAATTATTGTTCCTTGGTTTATAGTTAAGTTTGTGTTTTTGAATTTTGCAAAAACATAAGTGAAGAACATAAACCTTTCAGAAAGGCATTATTTGGAAAGAAACATCATTTTCAAATAAATTACTCTTATTTTTTCAGTTAAAATGCGTCCATAAATATTTCATGTTGCACGCCTATGTATATGAAATGTAATGAAGTTATCTGCAAGTAATATTATATCAGACGGCTCACAAATGACCTTGAATAGTCATCTTTCGTGAATAATAGTTTAATGCCTCTATTTACATATATCTGTCACACCACATAAATTAAATAGACATACATCAAATAATTTTTCTCTTTCTAATACAAAATGTTGCTAAGCTACTGCTGTAAAGTGATGTGTATTCTTTCTTCGAACAAATGACCCTGAATAGTCATCTTTCGTGAATAATAGTATAACAAATTCCACGCTTGCGCAAACTCATTCTTAAAATTTACCGCTAGAAAAATATGACAGCTATTCAAACTGACGCATGCTCACTGCGTCGAAAGTACAGTCTGAAGTTAGAATGGAACAGAGCTGAAGATCGAGTCTGAAGTGAGAAAGGGACACGACATATGATAGGTTACGTCACCTTCCGTGCCCTATAATTTGATTAACACATACAGTGAGCGATATTGTCCACATATCATTGAGACGAGCATTGCCGTCGTACCCCGCGAAGATCCAGAGTTTGTTGTCAAATACTGCAGCCCCATGCGCTGATCTGGCAACCGGTGTACGGCCGAGAAATTTCCATTCTGTCCATTGGCCAGAATGAAACTTGTATTCGAATAAATCGTTCTTATTTGTAAGGTTAGAATTGCTGTGTATGTCGCCGGTATAACCGCCGAAAACAAACATGGAAGTGCCGTGAACTACGGCGGAATGGTGGTACCTGAAATTAGGTACAGAAAAATCATAAACGGCCTGAAACTGAAACTATTGTAAATACTTCCCAACCACAGATTAAAAATATGTTTTGTTTGATAATAGATCTGAAACTGCAATGTTATGTGAAGGGACCATCTTCAGCGCCACTCTGTGGTTACTACCGGAACTATTTTCAGTATGTAGGCAACCCCAAAGCATCTAAATATGCAATCCGCATTGCTTCCTTGTGTTTCATATTTATTATTTATTGTAAATAACCTAACGCATAGAACCTTAGACCAGGGGCCTGTTTCTCAAAAAATACTAGTTTACAACTTACAAGTTACTAGTTACAAGTGAAATTTTTAATAGTACTAGTAAATTGTGTTTCTGAAAAGTATTTTACTACTCGTAGTTTACAAGTTACTAGTTCACAAGTTAATAGTTACAAGTGAAATTTTATTAGTCAAGTAAAATGGTGTTCTGAAACATTTTCAATAGTCTAGTAGTTTTTTTAATAAATACTAGTATTTAAACCAATATTCGTTAAATCAAGTGATTTTATTTTCTGACTGATGTTGACATTTTCAAATGTTTTAATTTGAAATTAAATTATTTTTCAATAAAAATGTCTACACTGGATGCGAAATTAACTATTTTGGGAATGATTCGAAATGCTAAAGGTATTCTGTTTGGAGCATTCTCTAAATAAATTGTCTAAAGCAGTTAAATTCAATGAATAGATAAATATCTGTCAAACTTGTCACGCTTCGGGTTGAGTAGACAAGACAGACTAGAAATAATATATCAGGGTCACATTTTGGTCAAACTTAAAACAGTTAATGGTTAATGCATGTTTTCTGTTCATAGCTGAAGAATGTCCCAATTAAT
This sequence comes from Harpalus rubripes, assembly GCA_963082715.1. Classification (NCBI taxonomy): domain Eukaryota; kingdom Metazoa; phylum Arthropoda; class Insecta; order Coleoptera; family Carabidae; genus Harpalus; species Harpalus rubripes. The sequence goes on from OY720463.1 coordinate 8,444,209, forward strand.
TAATGTTTTTAACTTATTTGCCATGAGTAATCTCTTACTCATATGGAGTTTCTGCATGGACAGAATTTATTCTTGCTTTAATTAGTTTTTGACGTTGCACTACTTCTGCATCACTAGACTCAGAGACACTAGACCACATTATTATATTATTTAAAATAATCTATTAACACTAAACAACGAGAGATACTACATGAATCTGAATTAACATTAACAAGAACCATTGAATTATATACGTAAAAGAAAATAAACACACGAACTGTCAAATAATACGACTAGTAAAATTTATATTCAAAATTTACAAGACTTTTGACACTTGTAGATTTTCTCTAGTAAATTACTAGTCTGACAGACAATTCAAATATTTTGAGAAACAAAATACTAGTATTTTTTGTGAAATACACTAGTAAATACTAGTTCCCAACTTGTAACTAGTATTTTACACTTGTATATTTCAGAAACAAAAACTAGTAAACTTCACTAGTATTACTAGTGTAGTGACTAGTAATACTAGTCCCTACACTAGTAATATTAGTGAAGTTTACTAGTTTTTGTTTCTGAAACATACAAGTGTAAAATACTAGTTACAAGTTGGGAACTAGTATTACCTTCCGTCACCTTTAGGTAAGGAAGGTATTGTCTTTGGTCAAAAAATTCGGTGGTGAGTTTTTGGTGAATAAGCACGTTTTAGGGTCCCTAGAACACGATTTTACTATTTTTACGATGATGTCTGTATATGTGTGTGTGTGTGTGTGTGTGTGTGTGTGTGTGTGTGTGTGTGTGTGTGTGTGTGTGTGTGTGTGTGTGTGTGTGTGTGTGTGTGTGAGTGTGTGTGTGTGTGTGTGTGTGTGTGTGTGTGTGTGTGTGTGTGTGTGTGTGTGTGTGTGTGTGTGTGTGTGTGTGTGTGTGTGTGTGTGTGTGTGTCTGTGTGTGTGTGTGTGTAACAAAATTTTCGTCTACGATAACTTCCATACTACAATTCAAAAAATTATAATTCTTTCGTATTCCTCTTCGTTACATCCATGTGAAGAGCTGATTAGATTTTGGTTAGAATTGGTCAACCGGAAGTACCGTCATTTGAAGCTTTTAACAGTTTTTCTTGAAAAAACGATGTTAAACATCATTTTTTCACATTTGATGTTATTATAAATATTAAAGAATATTTTATTCTCTATGCGATTTGAATGCATTTTATATTTCATATTAAATGTATATAGAGTTAAAAATCTGATGTGGCCAACACATAACCTCTCGCCAGATATTTTACCTGGTTGTACGCCTAAAACGAAAAATATTTTTAAATACAAATACACATATTCATGTCTGACTACAAAATAATTATTTTAATATAAATTATGTACAATACATACATTTTCTTTATATTCAATATCCTGAAATTTTCTTTTTCTACTTTCCTTTTCTTTTTCTTTATATTCGTCATTTTTTGCCGCAAATTCCTTTTATATTCTCTTTTACGTATATTCTTTTGCGTTGTTGAATTTTTTATTTTCATAATCTTCATAATAATGTACAAATATTTTTGACAGAGGCATACAAATATTTTTGACAGTGACATTTATGTGTCAATTACAAACATTTGAATTTCTTGCCTTGTAGTAGTTTGATCTGAGATTTTTTACATCAAATTATTTTATATGCTTTTCTTTATCTCTAAATCTATAGAAGATATAATAATGAATTTATATTTATCGAATAAAGAATTTAACGTTCTTTAATATAAGTATTTACATAAATTTTCGATAAATAATATTTAGATAATTCTTTTCTTCTAACTACTACTTCCGGTTGTCCAATTGTTACCAAAACTGACTGGCCTCTTCCGATTATTGTTAGATTGAGGAATCAGTAGTTAAAAATGTCTTAAGTCTTATAGTATTTGAGATAAAGTGAATCCAACATCCACACACACATCCCCCCCCCCCCCACACACACACATACGGACATCATCGTAAAAATGTTATAATCGGATTCTAGGGACCTTAAAACGTGCTTATTCATTAAAATCTGGATATGCGATTTTTAGCATGAATACAATGCCTCTCTTAGCGAGAGGTAAAAAATTATAAAGAAATTAAATATCATATATTAGCTAGCTATGCTATAACTCTGGAAACAGCTGATGTATTAAGAAAATTCTGATTGAAAGGTGTCAGTGTCAAGTGCAGTTGACAGTATGTATGTGTTATAAGTTTACCGGAAATATAGGATCTTTTGCTTTCTGTATGGAATTTGTATAAAATACATACAACTGCCTTAAGGTAATGTACAAGAAATAGAATCTTTTGCAAGGAATTTTCTGTATGACATTTATACAAAATACATAGAAATTGACGGAAGGTAATGTGCTGGCCACATCAGATTTTTTACTAGTGTATTTGACAAAAAATACTAGTATTTTGTTTCTCAAAATATTTGAGTTGTCTGTCAAACTAGTAATTTACTAGAGTAAAGCTACAAGTGTCAAAAGTCTTGTAAATTTTGAATATAAATTTTACTAGACGTATTATTTGACAGTTCGTGGGATTTTTTATGTAATGTATGTAATTCAATGGTTCTTTGTTAATATTAATTCATTTCAGATTCATGTAGTGTCTATCGTTGTTTAGTGTTAATATATTTTTTTTAAATAATATAATAATGTGGTCTAGTGACACTGAGTCCCATATGAATGGGAGGTTACTCATGGCAAATAAGTTAAAAACATTAATTTTATTAATTGGAACCTATCCTTCAGCTAGATATGAACAGAAACCAAGCATGTGACCCTGCTATATTTCTAGTTCTGTCTACTCAACCCGAAGCGTGACAAGTTTGACAGATTTTTATCCATTCATTGAATTTAACTGCTTTAGACAATTTATTTAGAGAATGCTCCAAATAGAATACCTTTAGCATCTCGAATCATTCCCAAAATAATTAATTTCGCATCCAGCGTAGACATTTTTATTGAAAAATAATTTAATTTCAAATTAAAACGCTTGAAAATGTCAACGTCAGTCAGAAAATAAAATCACTTGATTTAAAGAATATTGGATTAAATACTAGTATTTATTAAAAAAAACTACTAGACTATTGAAAATGTTTCAGAAACACTATTTTACTTGACTAATAAAATTTGACTTGTAACTAATAACTTGTGAACTAGTAACTTGTAAACTACGAGTGGTAAAATACTTTTCAGAAACACAATTTACTAGTACTATTAAAAATTTCACTTGTAACTAGTAACTTGTAGCTTGTAAACTAGTATTTTTTGAGAAACAGGCCCCAGGAATAGAGGGGGAGACAAGGCATAGTCACGCGTATATTTCCAAATCATCTAAGTGATTTTGACCCTTATTGAAATGTCAAAATCAGCCGCAAAAGGCTAGTCGACCAGTTAAATACTGTTATGTTACAGTTGGCCAAATCTAAATAAATACTTGATTATCCATAACTACAAATTACCTTGATTTTATTTTATAAAACTAAAATAAATACGAAAGAATATTAATAAAGGAAAACGTAATGTAAATAACGGACAAGTTAAAACGGTAGGTGACGCTTGTTGACATTGAAAACTTATTCGTTCGACTGCACACGTATGTAACACATCTGGCCAACTAGCCTTTTGCGGCTGATTCTGACAGTTCAATAAGGTCGAAAATCGCTAGGATGATTTGGAAAGTCGTCATATGGCGAAATACATAGCATGCCCTGTCTCCCCCTCTATTCCTGGTCTAAGCATAGAACTCAATTTGACGGAACTCGGAAGGTTACATTCAGTATTCGTTATTTTTTCAGGGTGCATGCGTGACAACTAACGACACATTTTACTACAAAAACTCATCAAATATATGCTTCCGCGCCCTAATTTTGATTTATTTTAATGAATATGAGGCTAATAAACCGATATATAGTCATTTAAACCACTTTTGAGCTTGGAGCCTATTCTATACTTTAGCCCAATTTTTATGCTTTACCTGTATAGAAAAGGATATTGATGCTATTAATGACGATAACTTGAAATCAAAAAGCGTTTGTATTTTAAAACATCTTATAAGAACACTCTCCCTTGCGTTAATATGAATATGCTCTGTTCCATTTAAGCCGAAATTACATTGGGTAAACTTGTCTCTTGTCTCTAATTTCAGCCAATTAGAGAGGTCAATACTATTCCTTATGCTCCGCAATACTGAATGGCTTAAATGGAACAAGGTATAAAATAGTAGAAACTTAAATCACACATACACATACGTAAAAGAAAATATTAGTCCCTATGAAATATATCTCAACAATAGGGGATTCCACCATTTTTTAAATATAATTTCATCTGAACGTATAAGTAAAACTAAGGCTGTCGATGAAAATCCGGTAAAAAATTCCTATTAATAAGCGAGTTACAGTCCTCCGAAATTTGAAAATATAGATGTGACGTCACGAATTTAAGTTTTTATATCAAACTATTCTCTTCGTGGACCTAAATGTTCTTGAAATATATGCTATTTCTAAATTATATTTATAAAAAATAAATGAATATTATTATACTGTACAAGTCTACATGATTTATAATTGGGAATGTATTTAAATTAAAACTGTTTGAGAATTGCACTACTGGACTGATAGCCACACCTCCTCTATTTGAATTTCTCTACTTTCATTGTTAGTAGGCTCCGCCCCGAACTGGGTATTCGTTATATATTTATAGGCCGTCTTTGAGTCACCAATAAAAATAATATATATGGATTTCATATGAGTGACGAGCTGCTATAACAAAAATCTCCTTATTTCCGAAGTATTTCAATTAATTTCTTTATTAATATTTATTATTAAGCATATACTTTCAATATTTTTCCTAATTTTTCTTAAATCAATTGCGCTGTAATCCCCTCAAACAAAAGTTTGGCGTGAACGCTCCCAATGGACATCCACTTTTTCACTGCACTAGTTTAATGTACTTGAAACAAATAAATTATACCAAAAAACTTTTTGTTATGGTGGTGGACCCCATTGTGACGACTGTAGAAAAAATCTTGTGTGTTTCGAGCGCAAATGGACATTGTCGATTTCGAGAAAATGCAAATAGCTATTAAATGAAAGTTTATACAATATTTTTCAGTAATAATATAACAAGGAAGTGAGAATAAATTTATCGAACTCTCGAATTATATTTAATTAGATTATTTTTTTAACCACAAGTTTTAAACAACGGAATCAGGCTGTCATGCTATTATACCGCCATCTACTGTCGTAATTAACTAGCTTCATTCATTTACATGGCTCAGTTGGTAAATGAGTTTTGACAACTAGAACATACTTTAACAATGCAAAATAAATAATCAAAAGATATAATTACTAATAATGGTATTTCTAGAAGTAGTTTTTATATTTTTTTGGTTTATTTCATGATCAAAAATGGCATAAAATTGATCTTTTTCGCTCATTTTACTTATGTGTTGATTACTATCTGACATATATCAACAAAAACAAAAGCTACAGAGATTATTCCCGGGAATAATCTGTAGAGCTTTATTCTCAGTATAATAATGACAAGATTGATTAAAACGCAGACACGTGACACAAAATGGAATATTTTATTGGTTGTAAGAAATGTCAAAAAATAATCACCAAAAATAGTCATACAACCCCCCACTCCTGTGACGTTATGGTACAAGCTGACTCGTCCGCCATTTAGGAGCCACTTCAATCATTTAATATCAGTGTTACAGTATTATTAATCAAATTATGCAAATCATTTGAGAAATGAGTATAATTTTTACAAGTGTATGTTTTATTACTTATGCAATACATATATTTTTCTCTGACATCAAAAATTTTAAGAACCGTATATTTTTTTCTTGTTTTATTAGAATATTTTGGTATATTAAATATAATATAACAAATATGGAAGTTATGTTTAATTATGAAAAATAGTTACTATAAATCCATTTTTATTTTATAATTTAATGCGTTCATTTTGGTTCCAATATGGCGGACAAGTCATCTATGTATTATCTAGTATCTGGCAGATGTAGATATTTTTCAGGTTTACAAAATACGACTATAAACTTTTATTTTTTACATAGCAACCTATAATTATTTTACTAAAATATAAATGGCCATTTTTTTCTCTTTTCAAAGATGTATTAGTTTTTATTAGTATAGAGAACGAGCACTCAGCTGTTTCCGGTAACCTTCGAAACAGCTGATCTTGCTGCCCTGGCCCGTAACTGACTTCATTGGCAACCAAGTTTCTTGGCGCCAATTCAAAATCTGAAGTCAGTTTGCCTTACATTTTGGTGAGAACAACAAATTTTTCTAGTGTTTCATTGTGCGAGCTTAATAGGTGGTTTTTACAATGTCTATGTATTTCAAGAAGCAATCACCTGATATGCAACTTCGGTATTTAGCTAAAATCAAGTTAATTAGTAATATAGGGCACGGAAGATCACATGACCTAACATATGTTTTGTCCCTTTCTCACTTCAGACTCGATCTTCAGGTCTGTCCCATGCTAACTTCAGACTCTACTTTCGACGCAGTGCGCATGCGTCAGTTTGAATAGCTGTCATATTTTTCTAGCGGTAAATTTTAAGAATGAGTTTGCGCAAGCGTGGAATTTGTTGCCATTTTGTTATTTGGCGGTTCTTGTGCATATAGCGATTGATTGTGTTATTGTTATTCATTGTAGTGTTTTATTATTTGTTTCTTTTTGTTATCTTGTTTGTTGTTATTTCTGTTATTGTTATTTTCTGTTGTTTGTGAGTGTTGTCATTCTTTTTCAAACGATGCCGGTGCGTTGTTAGGTGCAAGTTTGTCGACGGATTATAATATAAAACTGTTGATACCCCATCAAGCATCGATTATCGAGGTAATATTTAAAACCTAACCAATTTAAACATAAGTAACAAGTGACAATTTGTATAGGTAGGGTAGGTAGGTTACATGTGAAAAACAAAAGAGACGTCGTCTGTGGCTCGTGGCCGTTTATATTTATGAGAATATCACTTGCTGACATATTATCGATTACCAGATTTGATAGTAAGTCGTTGATGAAGCCCTAAATTTATAAATTGTCAATTACTGTTGGTAATATTTGCTTTTTAACCAAGAATGAAGACGAAGAGCATCCTGATCGTAATACTTATGAATATACATATGATCACATTGTTATCTTCCATTATATTATATTATTGAAGGTATTAATAAAAACCTATTTGATTCTTATTGTCTTCATTTTATTCTCATTTGAAATCTTGCTAGAAATGTGACAGCTATTCAAACTGACGCATGCGCATTGCGTCGAAAGTAGAGTCTGAAGTTAGCATGGGACAGAGCTGAAGATCGAGTCTGAAGTGAGAAAGGGACAAAACATATGATAGGTCACGTGATCTTCCGTCTCCTATTGAGCCGTATGATTGCGATGAAAGTGAGTTTTCATAGGATATATCGGATTTTCCGAATATTTTGCCAATGGATATAATCAATTATCTTATTACCAACAAAGTGTTTACATCCAAGAGTAATTAAACGCTTTTCGGAGTTATAAGCATAAAGTTTTATCAGAGCAGTTGACGATATAGAAATTTGAAAGAAATGTATTAATTAAAGGATAAGGGAGTAATTTAATATTGAAATGAAGTGAAATATTTATAACTTCTATACTCCAAATACAATATTTTATCTCATAAAATGAAATAAACCTTTTAGTTTTTCTAGAGTTGTTAAGGAGTCATTGACCTCTAACAATTTAAATTTGTCTAGAATTATAAATATTAATCTGCAAATTACTTTTTACCTCTCGCTAAGAGAGGTATTGTATTCATGCTAAAAATCGCATATCCAGATTTTAATGAATAAGCACGTTTTAAGGTCCCTAGTATCCGATTATAACATTTTTACGATGATGTCCGTATGTGTGTGTGTGTGTGTGTGTGTGTGTGTATGTGGATGTTGGATTCACTATATCTCAAATACTATGAGACTTAAGACATTTTTAACTACGGATTCCTCGATCTAACAATAATGGGAAGAGTCCAGTCAGTTTTGGTAACAATTGGACAACCGGAAGTAGTAGTTACAAGAAAAAAATCGTCTAAATATTATTTATCGAAAATTTATGTAAATACTTATATTAAAGAACGTTAAATTCTTTATTCGATAAATATAAATTCATTATTATATCTTCTATAGATTTAGAGATAAAGAAATGCATATAAAATAATTTGATGTAAAAAATCTCAGATCAAACTACTACAAGGCAAGAAATTCAAATGTTTGTAATTGACATATAAATGTCACTGTCAAAAATATTTGTATGCCTCTGTCAAAAATATTTGTATATTATTATGAAGATTATGAAAATAAAAAATCTGATGTGGACACCACACGACTTCCTTGTACGCAAGACCAATATGAAGATGAAGTATAGACCCAATTATAAAATTGCACGTGTTTGACATAATTTGACGTTAACATCTATTTTTTATTTTTTTGTTATTTTTTGTCTTAATCCATAGCAAGCTTCATTACAAAAACCAAAAAGTATATAAGTTTTAAATTTACATATCTCGCTTATACAATGGGCTAATTTAATAATACTTGATGTGCTAGACGCAGAATTTAATTCTCTAAAACTCTTATTTGAAGCATTTATTTCTAAAATCAAAATGAAACCATTTTATTCAAGAAAAACTGTTAACAACTTCAGGTAATATATCACTTCCGGTTAGCCTGTTTTAACCAAAATCTGCTATGTTATTCCAATTGATATAAAAGTCTTATATACCAAATTTGAAACGTTTTGGATTATATTTTAATATAGTTTTTCATTAAAATCTATTATAGGCTTCAAATAAAGTACCATTTCTGGAAATTATGTAATGACCAAAAAGGGAGGTGCACAACTAGATGCTATAGAAGTCCTAAATACAAAATTTCAACTTTCTACGGCTTACCGTTTTTGAGTTATGCGAGATACATACGCACGTACGTACGTACAGACGTCACGACGAAATTAGTCAGTATGGATTCAGGGATGGTCAAAATGGATATTTCCGTTGAAATCTCAAAACCGAAATTTTTCGCGATTACAATACTTCCTTTACTTCGTACAAGGAAGTAAAACAAGTCAACAACGCAAAAGATATACGTAGGTAAAAAAGAATATAAAAGGAATTTGCGAAAAAATGACGAATATAAAGAAAAAGAAAAGGAAAGTAGAAAAAGAAAATTTCAGGATATTGAATATAAAGAAAATGTAAGTATTGTACACAATTTATTTTAAAATATCCCATAGATTTTGCAAATATATGTGAGAATTATTTTGTAGTGAGACATGAATATATGTATTTGTATTAAAAATATTTTTCGTTTTATGCGTACAACCAGGTAAAATATCTGGCGAGAGGTTATGTGTTGGCCACATCAGATTTTTCATGAAGTTTTTCTTCTATATAGGTATTATATTTTCAAAATATGCTTTAATAAAGGTATTTATTTTAAGTTTAAATTTCCGTTTCTTAATGTAACAACTTCACACCGCACGGGGCAGCAAGATCAGCTGTTTTGAAGGTTCACAGAAACAGCTGAGTGCCCGTTCTCTATTTAAATTCTTATTATATTAACATTTATATGGCGAAAACAAAAAGAAAGTCTGTGGCTGTTAAGTTTAAGAGAAAAGTAAAGAAATTAATTGAAGATAAGGAACAGGGTAATAATACAAATAAAAAGAATGACAATTCTAAACCTCCAAAAATTAATTTAAAACGTGGTAAATTACCGTCCAATTGGAATTCATATATTGATAATAACAAATCTAAGTGCGTAAATAAAAATATTGCTCAAAAGTTTCCAAAAAGCATAACTTCATCGGATAATGGAATTAAAAATGTAAATATCAAAGACAAGCAAATGGAAACTCAGACACTATCAACTACTGGCAGATATATTGGTATTGACTGTGAAATGGTTGGAGTAAATGAATCAGGACGTGATCATATGTTAGCACGAGTCTCTTTAGTATATGAAAAGGGAACTGTTGCGTACGACACATTTGTGAAACAAACTCAAAAGGTAAATTTGCCAGATTCGAATTATTACTGTTACTTGCAAATACATCTGTTGGCAGCAAAATAGCACCCTTAAAATCAGAGACTTGAACCGAACCGGAACTTAAACCGAAACCGGAGTGAACCTGCTTATTTTAATGAACCTAAACCGAAACCTTAACATTTTCTTAAATTATTCAAGAGCGATAACCTAAACCGGATCGTAAATTTAAACCGGTTCAAGAAACTGGTTCGATAAACCGGTTCGGAAAATTATTTATATATCACGTGTTCTACACCTACATGTAACGCAGTTCGTTGATAATAAAATAATATTGTGTTAGTTTGATAGCTATGATGATAGAAATTCTTTTGTATTAATAGAAACATTGGAAACTATAATATTTTAAAATACAAAGAATTAACATTTACATTAAATTTTTGGTATATATGTACTTTTTTCTACAGTCTATATACAAAGTAGCCATTTGCGCTTTCATTTGTCAACGCAAAATGTCACTTTGCCGCTCTAGAGCGACTAAGTAGAAAAAACGCTCGCTGTCCAAATTTCTAACTATACAAGGTGAGAAATGTCACTTGTCTACATTCTTAATGAAAACATTTAGTCAGGAACTAATGGCACTGTAGTTACACATTTACCATCTTCACAACACAAGTCAATCTGACATATAACTGCTCTGTCGGTATATTACAAAACCAAATAAAATGTCGCACTGCTGTGAAAATAAAATAAGGCATTCATTTACAAAAACGAAAGTATAAAATGCTTAGATTAGATTGAAGGAATAGCTCAAGAAAAATTTAAAATAACGATAAATTAAATATAAAATAAATTGTGTGAACAGTTGTGCTGCCACCTGCAAAAGTTTGGCGTGAACGCTTCCAATGGACATCCACTTTACCACTGCACTAGTTTAATGTATGAAACAAATAAATTTTTGTTATGGTGGAGGACCCTATTGTGACGACTGTAGAAAAAATCTTGTGTGTGTTTCGAGTGCAAATGGACATTGTCGATTTCGAGAGAATGCTGCGCTCCTGCGTCGCGCGTCAACAACCTCTCAATCGACAATGTCCCATTTTGCGCTCTTAATACACAAATAGCTATTTATTTATTCTGAAAAATCGTACTGTGAACCAATATTAAACCGGTTCGTGAACCAGTTTTTTAAAAAAAATATTGAACCTGAACAAAAAACCGAACCAAAAACATAAGTTGAACCGTGAACCGTGAACCGAAACCGAATCTTTATATCTTGTGGTTCGAGTCTCTGCTTAAAATGTAATTAATTTTTTACTTTGTAGGTTACTGACTACCGCACTGCTGTGTCTGGAGTTAAACCATCTGATCTAATTAACGGCCGTGATTTCAAAACAGTGCAGTCTGAGGTGAATGCAGTTATACATGGAAAAGTACTTGTAGGACATGCACTTCGAAATGATTTGAAAGTATTATTCCTCAATCATAATAAAAAATATATTAGAGACACATCAAAATATAAAAAATTTAGAGATGAAAATAATGGCAATACACCTAGTTTGAAATTTTTGGCTTCTCGATTTTTGAATATGGAAATTCAAGCAGGGGAGCACAGCTCTATAGAAGATGCCGGAGCTGCAATGTTGCTGTATATGAAATTTAAGAATACATGGGAAGCAGATATTCGCTTAAAGAAGCATCGTCGCTAAAAATTGTATATTATATTTTAATTTGTTTCACAGAATACATGTTATTTATGTTAATAGCTAATAGTGCATGATACAATTTTCGTACCGTCTGTTTTTATATTTGTAAAAAATGCTATTTTTATTAAAACATGAAAAACACTTTTATTACATGTTTTCGTGTATAGCGTATATATAATATTTTTTTCTATTTCGGTGTTCTTATGTTTCTATAAAAGCACTGTTTTTCACTGAAAACACGACGTTTAGAAAATCTATAAACGTACTGTTTTTGGCGCCTTTTGTATTCTAGAGGTGGTAGTCATGATTTCATAACTGACAGATAACCTCAAAATGGTAAATTGTTTGTGTTAAAATATTATTTCTAATTGAGGATTTTTATCCTTTCTCTAGGTGATAGGACTAGAAAGAAAAGAAATTTATAGCTATAGCTGTGTTAGTTAAGAAAGAATAAGAATCTGTGAAGTTAAAATTTCAACTAAAAAAATATGAAACAAGAAACAATGCGCTCAGGTTTACTTTGTCAAAATAATTAAAACGGTAAGTTTTATTTATTACAATTTACATTTTATGGTAATGCAATTTTGAATTGAATGTATTGTTATTCCATGCAGGTTATGAAATGTATGATGCACGTTACTTGAAAATGTTGACACTGTCTACTCAATTTGTGACGGCTACTAGCAAACAAATATGAAAAGTTGACGTTTTAATCCATGATTTCCAGTTCCACGTTATGGCGAACTGTCGAATATATGCCATATATGTTTTATATTAAAAAGTGTAAGAACAGTTGTTGTCGTTATCTGTGCAACTGATCAGTGAGTGTTGACAAAATAGTGGAAAGTAATCAATAAATAATAAATTGTTCATTAAAGTATTTCATTATTTAAAGAGTTTTATTTATATGTTGTTTTCTCAATAAAAAGGCTCGATGGTCCACATAACGTCCTTCAATCCCATATTCAAGTTTTATTTATGATAGTAACCAACACGAACCACCGATAACTCAAATCAGGATGGTTCATTAATAAACCTTGGAGTTCATTGTATGTATTGGTTTTCCTCTTTCATAATTGTATAATGCTTGATACAATGTTTTAATGTAAACAATCAGACAAAATCACAAGATACACAAACTGTCAAAATGTGAAATTTCAATTTTTAGCGGGAAGCGCTACCAACATAACTGATAAAAAAAACACCAACCCATACTTTTGACAAATCCTTTTTTAAAAAAAATCTAATTGTAAAATTACCTCAATAGAAAAAATAGTATAAAAAACATGTATCATAAGGCCTGTTGACGCACTCGTCCATTGTAAAACTCGCCTGGCGGCTCGTTTTCCAAACTTGGACTCGTACGTTAACAGATTGCCTTATGATACTTGTGTTTTAATGTACTATTATAGTGTTTCATTGTGCGAGCTTAATACATGGTTTTTACAATGTCTATGTATTTCAAGACGCTATCACCTGATATGCAACTGCGCTATTTAGCTAAAATCAAGTTAATTAGTAATATTGAGCCTTATGATTTCGATGAAAGTGAGTTTTCATAGGATATATCGGATTTTCCGAATATTTTGCCAATGGATATAATCAATTATCTTATTACCAACAAAGTGTTTACACCCAAGAGTAATTAAATGCTTTTCGGAGTTATAAGCATATAAGTTTTATCAGAGCACTTGACGATATAGAAATTTGAAAGAAGTGTATTAATTAAAGGATAAGGGAGTAATTTAATATTGAAATGAAGTGAAATATTTATAACTTCTATACTCCAAACACAATATTTTATCTCATAAAATGAAATAAACCTTTTAGTTTTTCTACAGTTGTTGCGGAGTCATTGACCTCTAACAATTTAAATTTGTCACGAATTATAAATATTAGTCTGCAAATTACTTTTTCATGAAGTTTTTCTTCTAAATAGGTATTATATTTTCAAAATATGCTTAAATAAAGGTATTTATTTTAAGTTTAAATTTTCGTTTATTAATGTAACAACTTCACACCGCACGGGGCAGCAAGATCAGCTGTTTTGAAGGTTCACGGAAACAGCTGAGTGCCCGTTCTCTATATTTGAAAAAATTCAAGAAAAATAAGAATTGAGAAATAATTTTTATTCAAATATTAAGTGGATATATGTGAAATAAATAAAATGTAACAATGTTATACAACTTAAAAAGCTAAAACAACGATTTCAGTAATAAAAACAATTTAAAACAATGATGTAGGCGATAGTTTGTCACATGTTCAACTGTATGTATTTTGACGTCATCTGTATTTAAAACAGTTCTCGGCAGTCCTTAATAAATTTAAGACAATCAAGAAATATTTAAAATTGTTTCAGAAAGTCCTCAATAAATGTAAGACAGCTAAAAAGCATTTTGAATTTTTTTGGCATTAGTGGCATTCCTGAATAATTGATTTTAAAACAGTTGAGAAGTATTTAATAGTATTTTATGTACCAAGGGCATTATCATCTAGTAACCCTCGTGGTGCATACAAGATTTTATGTCTCACTAGATTATGTGAAATAAGTTTTCATTTATAATAATTTTGATTACAATAATGCTTAAGTTTTAACGTTGCTAAGGATGTTGTTTAATTGTTTTGTTTATTATCAACATTTATTTATTTTTAAAACACCAACGTTTTAAATCGTTGGAGATGATGGAATGAGTGAATTTGATGTTTCGGAAGATATTTTGTCGAAACGGTGTAAAGAATTTATTTTGAATGTTTCTGTATACTTTGAGGAAGACAAACGTATAAATGATCTCCTAATTATTTCATTCTTGTCTGTAGAAGATGTAAGTATTATATTTTGAGGTTCGTTATCACATGACATCTCAGTTCTTTATTTCTTATGCACTTATTTGCAAATATTATTACATTTTAGAGAGCTTGTACGGCTTTGGATGTGTCACATGTGATGATAAATAATATCAAAAAATTAATTCAAACGTGGACAAATATCGTCCCCAAAAAATTAGTGATCCGTCATCTGCCAAAAATGAATGCGAAACATTACAGTCTGCAATTCGACGGACTTATTTCATGTGTGGTGAAAGTAAATGGCTTTTTAAGGTTTTTTTTGATAATCAATTTTAAATATTATAATTAAATTAAAATTGATTTCTGTGTTGTGCTTTCAAAGCTGTTTTCTTATATTAATTGTTGTAATCAATTAATATATTAATTGGTGTAATCAATACTTATTATTATTGTAATGAATTATAATTAAAAAGAAAATGAATTCATTATATACCGTTCATATTATTTTTAATTTAAGTCCATAAACGATGATCGGATTATAATGAGGGCATAATGAAATATTATGCCCTCCCATTATGCCCCGGTTGTAATAGATGTTTATATACACCGTATCCTAGCAATAAACAGTTCATAATACTTTAGTGAGACATAAAATAGTTTTAACCAATTTTCAATAAAATTAAGATAGCTATGACGTATTTATACCAATTTCAAACACAAACATCGTAAAAATGGTAAACTTAGATTTTACAACCCAATCAAGATTAACATAAATAAATCTAAAAATCAAAGAAACCCGAATTGTTTTCCTGCAGATAACATTCAAATTCTCTCTCATCCTGTACAACTACAAAACAAACCTTGGAGCTGGCGGACACCCAGTAGCGAAGGCTCTGCCCCACGACTTCTCTTTAACATCGAATCTTAACAAATCATTCAGCATACTCTTGCCATTATCGCCTCCAAACACATAAATAGCTTCTTTATAGGCGACCACTGTATGTTTACTTCTTCTAGCACCAACAAAAACATCGCATTCGGGCATACGCCGCCATTTATGTACTTTTTCAAGAGGCCCAAAATATAACGTTAAACCGTTATCGAAAGTTTGGGAATTCGACGTTGTTGCCTCCATTTTATTTAATAATTATATGTAAAACTATATTTTACTGAAGAATTAGTTAATATTTAATGTTTTTGTACACTCAAACACAGTCATATTTTAACACAACACTAGAGTCTGTAAAACGTTTAAATATACCACAAATATATTAAAATTTCTTTATTATTTATGTGTAAAACTATATTTTAATGCTTATTTAATAAAATTGTTTATTAACAACCATTTACAGATTGAAATTTTGACATTTTTGTCACAAAATAGTCAATACCAATCTCACTTGAATCTCACCAATCAATGTATGAAAAGTTACTATTTGTCTTGCACAAAACAAAATGCAAAATGTATAAAAATAAATAATTTTACTGTTTTATACTTAGAAAACCTCAAAACATTAAATTTTAATAAAGAATAAGTATTTCACTGACATTTAAATATACTATTCAACCTGCATAACATTTGTTGGTATGACATCAGCGCCAAAATGCTTGAACTAATTACCGACTTAGTTCAATACATATTTTATTTAGGGATAATTAATGTTAGAACTTTAGAACTATTTTAAATACGTTGCATTTGTGTTAAATTTATTAAAAATTGTTTAAAACTGTTTTATGTCTTACTAAACCTAATTCCAGTAATCAGAAGACTTATTTACGCTGTTAAAAACGTAATTTTAGTTCCAAAGTATACGCTAAATTTGAATCTAGTGATTAAGATAGAGCCATAAACAAATTTATCGATCTCTCGAATTATAGATTATTTTTTATCCACATTTCTGGGGGTCTATTCTAATTCATATAGCGTGAGGGTAACATAGCCCAATTCCGCTATCCGACTCCATCTGTTGGCCAGTAGTGGAATTTATATTAATTTAGCCACATGTGGCTATCCGTAGCGAGAGCTCCAGTTGTACCGCTACGAGCAAAGTGTCACGCTATAATTTGAATCATTTGAATGTTTTGAAAGTGACTGAAAACTGAATGACAAGTTGAAAAGCATTTCGGCTTTTCAATTTTGTGTTAAAATACGTGTGTTATATCATAATAATATTTGATTTATATCCATATATTGTAAGTAAATATTTAAATTATAATTTTTTATAATCCTAACAACATTTGTTCAAAAATAATCTTAGATTATGGCATATATTTATAGGGTTTTATTAGCCGCAGATGTGCTTGAAGAAGAGGAAGGACGGGAAGAAATTCAGTTTCATTGAAAGGGAATTTATTTTAAATTTTAAACTAACTAAAAGTGCTATAGTAGAATCTAAATCTATCGAAAATTTAAAAATGTAATATATAAATAAAACTATTAACTAAACTAAGTAATCTAACACACTATTACTAATGAAAAATTAAGAACTTTAACGAAACTTCTAAATTAATCCTACAACAAACCTAAATAAATAGCCACACCAAGAACTAACACAAATAGGTACTATAAGAACAAAGCCAGGATCATCCACAGTCAAACTAGAGTGAAAGCTATCAGCACGTTTGACATCTGTCATTGTAGCGGATAGCACATGTGGCTATTAATTAGGGTACCTTTATAACCAGGGTATGGCCATGGCGTGGCTCACGTTTCGTCCGCCATTACCGGGACATCTGTTATATGTGTTGTTCTTGCGCAAATTATTATGTATTTTCGTGGATATTTGTTTTATTTTAATGAAACACACATTTAATTATCATTTTAATACGTATTTATAGTGTAAGTAATATATTTTATTTTATTTACTTGTGTAGTTTGTTAAGATTCCCACCACGATTACTGACATATTGAAAACAACTATAAATTACCAATATTAAGCACAATCATTTAAATTTTAAAAGGTAAGTTTAGAATATACAATTATTATGTAAATAAGAACTACAGATATTAAATTGGATGTGATAATAACAACCCATGTCATATATTCTACATAACCTCTAAATGTAAATATTAATAATAATTGTGTATCTCTCAAATTAATGATTTTTTATTACCTTTATAAATTCACAGTGTGATAATTTAATATTCTTTTATAATATAATATCACATTTATTGCAAATAAATAAGGAAATGAATTACCGACAATGGCGGCAATCTTGGCCCATGGCCATACCCTGGTTATAAAGGTACCCTAGTGGCTATCTGACTTGAATCCATCTATTGGCTAGTAGTGGAACTTATATAGCGGATATCACATGTGGCTATCCGACATGAATCCATCTGTTGACTAGTAGTGGAACTTTTATAGCGGATAGTACGTGGCTATGAATTTGGGATTTTCAACTATCAAGAGATGGCGCTGATCGCGTTAAACAATGGTACATTTTTGATGACATTTGTAAGCGTAGCATTACTGTCAATTTTGTTTCTTTAGTTTTCGTATTACTTGCTCAATTATTAGTATTTTTTATTTATAATTCAAGTATGTATAATAGAGTTTTTGTAGTCATATTGTTGTAGTTTCATGTAAATGTCAAATGTGTACCGCTGTTTAAAGTTCTAATAATCGCCGGTAGTTAGCGTTTACTTATTTGAAAATCCCAATAGACCCCGTACACAAGTTTTATACAACAAAATCAGGCTGTCATGTTATTGTAACGCCATCTACTGTCGTAATTAACTACCTTTATTCATTTACATTGCTCAGTTGGTAAGTCAGTTTTGACAACTAGAACACACTTTGACAATAAAAAATCAAAAGATATAATAGGCTACTTGATTGGTACTTAAAATCTGATTTCTATTACTAAATACCTAAAATAAAGTTGAAAACGTATGTAAAAATATTAATTTTATTTTAAAAAAATTATATGATTTATTACATATTATCAATTTCTGTTCAGTTCTGTTTGTTTTTTTCGTTTATATAATTTTCATAGTGTTCTGTCGTTATATTTCCTATTACATAGTTTTCATTGTGCGCGTTTTCTTAGTTTTTAGTTAGTAGTTCGTTAGTTTTATTATTGTTCTCTTCGTTAATATTATGGATAAAAATCCTGAACCTGGCTTTGCCAATGTTTTAAAATATCCAAAAGGAAAGGTCCTCCGAAGCGGGCAAAAAAAGTGGCGTATAATTTATACTGCACGTATTGTGCCACGAATGCATATTCCAAATTAGAAAGTGTCCAAATGGTGGCATTAGAACTGGGCATAGGACGATGTAATATTTGGAAAGCTATAAAAGAACATGAGGAAAAAGTGTCCGGATCACCCCAGGAACAAAGAAATTTGTTTAGACCATTATTTTGTTCATATTTAACGGTGTATATAGTTTATACATATAATGTATATATTTTAGAGTGTAAATATTTATATTTCAAAGGTGAATTATATTTTTATTTTTCATTGTTTTCTTTAAAATTTATTTGAATAATGTGGTTTTCATTTATGCATGCCCCTTTCGCCGAAATGTAGAGAAAGGTACGGAGATTATAAGTAAGTATATGCATAAAAAACACAACATAGATTAGCACATGTGCGTACAAGACAAAATTACTGAAAAAATGTCAATTAGAAAGATTTTTTTTAAATCCAGGAATGGCGCCAAAATTTGAATTATTTATTTAATACATGTAAAAACGGCCGCGCTCGAAACGCCATCTAGTCTATAGTTAAAACTTAGATCATAAAGCATACGGACTAGATGGAAGAAATGGGGAACGCTTAGGATTGAGAGAGATAGAAGACTTGTAAGAATAGGCACACTGCGCAAACTCACCCAGCAGGTGTACAGCGGCGTACACGAAGCGAGGCGAATTTGTCTTTACTTTTTTTGTTGTCAGCAGTTACGACTTCATTTTGTTTTCTGCATTCGCCAGACAATCACCATAGCACAATTACTAATATTAACCCTAACGTTCATTTGATCGATGATCATGATTACATTAATACGGCGTTACAGTTGTCGCCTTTTGTAGAAGATATAACTTACTACATTGCTGGGTTTGTTGTCCGAAGAATTTATAACAAAATTGATTGTGAAACTTGTAAAAAAGCTCTTATATTCTTCGGACAACAAGCTCATCAATATGAGAAATCAGGGTGGATTATTCCATCCATCTACGGATGTTGCAAAAATATGCGAAAATACCGAAAGAATCATTAGGGAAATTAAAAATATATTTATTAAAAATATTAAATTAATCATAATAAAGCATTTTATTGTTCTTGTAGTACATTTTGTAACTTGGACGAACACGATATGTGGAATCATTTACTTATAAGAAAGAGTGATGAATTTATTCGTCACAAGCATCAACTAATTAAATTAATTATAAATGTATATATAAATAAGGTTGCACCATATTTCTAAAAATATGTGTCAAAAGAGTGGTATTAGAAATAAATATAATAAATTAGTATTATTCCGAAATGAATAAAAAAAAAATTAAATTAAAAATATGTTTTATTCTATCCCTGCTTGTTTCATATATTTATTTGTCCCTTATCAAATAATTCCATACTACGTCTATGCATGTTTACGACGCCTGCGCATTTACTTTAATCTTACCGAGTATACTTTTCTTTTCTAACTTGCGCTATTTTATATTTCTATCTTGCTTAATCCTAAGCGTTCCTTTCAAAAGCATTGTGAGGTATATGTTTTCTTACATCTAGTCCGTATGCTTTATGATCTAAGAGTTAAAACGGATAGAGTATAGTTTTACAACTTGTTCGAACGTCGCACGTATCTGCAACTATCAAGATACGCATGCGTATGCGTAGTAAAGGGGCTTAGGGAGTAAAAATCCCTAAACTGTTTGACATTTGTTAGTAAAGAGCTAGTAAACAGTACGAAATATTTAAAAATGGCTGGAGAAGCTGGAGTTGAAATAAAATCAGACGAATTTTTTCAAACTCTGATTGATCTCGTAAGACAAGAAGAAACTCTGTGGAATACGAGACATGCATATTTTAAATAACGTAGTAGCAGCTAATAATATGTTGTTCATTTCTGATATTATTCGTCTAAATACAAATAAATGATTCAAACTTTAAAAAATGACAATAGGAATTAAATATCATGTGTACCAACGTCGAGACTAAAAGAATTCTATATTTCTTGCAACTTTGCGTACGTCTGATAACGTAGGTTGCAAGTTGCAGCAACTGTTGTCAAAACAGTTGCAGATACGTGCATACGTCTGATACTCCCTTTAATAAATTAAGAAAGAAGATTTTATTTGACGTCATTATTTTGAACTGGAGAAAGGGATACATATTTAAGAATGTAACCTGTAGATGGCGAAGGAGTGCGTTTTAATTTGATTAACATTAACATTAGTTCATTTTTCTGTCACTGTGTCTCTTCTTTATTATTTACAATAGGGTACCTTTATAACCAGGGTATAGCCATAGCGTGGCTCACGTTTCGTCCGCCATTACCGGGACATCTGTTATATGTGTTGTTCTTGCGCAAAGTATTATGTATTTTCGTGGCTATTTGGTTTATTTTAATGAAAAACACATTTAATTATCATTTTAATATGTATTTAAAGTGTAAGTAATATATTTTATCTTATTTACTTGTATAGTTACAATTACTGTCACTGAAAACAACTAAAAATGACCAATATTAAGCACAATCATTTAAATTTTTAAAAGGTAAGTTTAGAATATATAATTACTATGTAATTAAGAACTAGTAATATTAAATTAGATGTGATAATAACAACACATATCATATATTCTACATAACCTATAAATGTATGTCTTAATAATAATTGTATATATCTTAAATAAATTCATTTTTATTACCTTTTTAAATTCACAGTGTGATTATTTAATATTATTTTATAATATAATATCACATTTATTACAAATAAATAGGAAAATCAATAACCGACAATGGCGGCGATCTTGGCCCATGGCCATACCCTGGTTATAAAGGTACCCTAATTTACAATTTGCGTGGTTTCTGTTAGTTTTATAACGTATTTCGATTTGTTAAGCAGGATTTTGAAGGATTTTAACTTAGCTAATACTCGTACAAGATTAAAATGACAAACGAAAATATTAACCTCCAAATATATTCAAACGTCAAACAGATGATCTGTCATGTTTAAATTACTCGCACATGCCGTTGCTATTGGACGTACCGATGTTAATGCTTTACGGCTATTCATTGGTTCGGCGTAATTCTACGTCATATATGGCGGTAATTTAAATATTAATATTTAATTAATTTTTTTCTGGCCAATTAATGAAAATTTTGCCAAAAGAAAAAATAAGGGTAGCAAGTTTTTATCGTCTCTTTAAAAATATTAAATAAAAAATGGCACGCAAGTAGCCCATTACTAATTATGGTATTTCTAGAAGTGGTGTCTATAATTTTTTTGTTTATTTCATGATCAGAAATGGCACAAAATTGGTTTTTTTCGCATATATCAACAAAAGCTACAGAGATTATTCCCGGGAATAATCTCTAGAGCTTTATTCTCAGTATAATAATGTTAATTGGTTAAAACGCAGACACGTGACACAAAATGGAACATTTCAATGTTTGTAAGAAATGTCAAAAAGTAATGACTGTAATTTATTTATTATGTACAACTATTAAAAACTACAAAATATGACATTTAATCCCAGTAATAGACGTTCCCTGGAGTTGGCAATTTTTTTGGCGGTGCATCACACGGATCCCTAAAATCACAAAATGATTAGTACTTAATACTTCTCAACTGTTCTAAATTGATTTACAACAGGTAAAGCTATTTTAATACAAAACAGCTTTAAAAAACCTTTACTTGGAGTAGGCTATGAACAAAGAAACGTATGTCTGATTATTATTCAATATATTGCCATTCGCCGTTTTCTAATTTATTTCCAATTTCTTAAATAAGATTCAAGAAGAAAAGCGTTAAATTCTTTAGAAAACATTTTTGTCAAATTGACATTTAATTAAATACTTTTAAATAAAGACATATGTTTATTTGTTCATAGCCAAGTCCAAGTAAGGTTTTTTTAACACACTATATTTTAAATACTTCTCAAATGACCTGAATCGATTGATTCAAAACAGCCAAAAACTATTTTAAATATTTCTTAACTGTCCTAAATTGTTTTAAATTAATACAAACTATTAAGGATATTGTGAAACTACTACTTTTTTGCAACACCACCTTCTAAAGTTGTCTTAATTTCACTATTTTCAATGGCTAAAATGTGTCATTATAGAAAAGTGTGAAATAAAAAATAACTGTAAAATAAAAAAATAAGTATGAAATAAAAAATCACCAGTATCACTAGACTCTTATTTTTGCTCATTTTCTATCATTTTGAAGAACTTAAATAATAGCAAAAAATATCAAGATAAATTTTGTTAACCAATAACAAAAGAACAAAACAAACCACAACAGGTGAACTGTGATCTTGTATTTTGTGTTGAAATAATACCACTATACTCTATCCGTTTTAACTATAGAGCGTTGGGTGAGCCTACGATTCTAGCTCTCTGATTGGTTCAAACGTGAACCGAGTTTACACAGTAAAATAATTGACGCGAAATTTAAATTTGCTCGACAACTTGTATCAATTATTTTGGCATTTGACTTAAAATAAATAAAAGTCAATAGTACGATTTATTACATATTATTTTCTGTTCAGTTCTGTTTGTTAAGTATATTATTGTTCTTTTCCTTTATATAATGGACCTTTTCAATTTAAAGAGATAGAAGATATGCGCAATGGGGATCTGCGCATAGGAAGAACAACTGAGATCTATGGCGTTTGTTTATAAAAAAAGTAGACGTAAAATGTGAGAATATCTCAGATAACTTTAAAAAATCTTATCGAAATAAGTTACAAAAGCTTTTATTGAAGTTAAAATGTCTAACGATGCAAGTTTTCACTGAGAATAGTTATTTTAATGACTGCATAATTTTTGACGTTTCGTTTGACAGCCCAACTGGCAGTTGTTCGCGCCATTTTCTTACTATTTGCAGCGATAGAAAGAGATAGCCGTTAAATTGAAAAGGTCCATTTTCATAGTGTTTTGGCGTTATATTTCATATTACATAGTTTTCGTTGTGCGCGTTTTCTTAGTTTTTAGTTAGTAGTTCGCTAATTTTGTTATTATTCTCTTCGTTAATATTATGGATCAAAATAGATAGATATGTACATACAAGACAAAATTACTGAAAAAATGTCAATTAGAAAGATTTTTTAAAATCCAGGAATGGCGCCGAAATTTTAATTTTTTATTTAATACGTGTAAAAACGACAGCGCTCGAGACGCCATCTAGTCTATAGTTAAAACGGATAGAGTATAGTGACACCTGTCGTCACAATGTGATTTTACACCATATGTTTTTCTAGTTCTTAAGTTCATCGTTGTATTCAAGGTTGTAGTTTAAAAAGTAAACTATCATTCACAACGACCACAAATATACTAGACAAAACATGCCCTATACGTCACTAGTGTTTGTTATGTTCTCGGCTGGACGGAAAGAGACAACTAGAGATAGAGATATACAAAGTCTACTCTAAAGTTTGTCGAGAGATGTCTCTACAGTCCATATAATGTATTTATGACATTTTGCTCCTTTGTTTGGAAGTTATGGTCGTTCAGGCCTCGATTTTGTAACTTTAAATTCTGTCTGACCACAGGGGTCAATTTTGTGCCATTTAAAATTCGAAAAATATTTGGTGTCGGTCGGGATCGAACCCGGTTCCCCAGATTCACGACCAGACACTCAGGATCGCGGCCACGAGACGATGAGAAATTTATCTAGGGGAATTTCGGGAGGACTGTATTCATAACGATATCCTGGATTACGATCCATTAAATAATCATGATATTCACTTGCTCAATTTAATTTTAGACATTTATTTGAAAATCCAGATCCACATATAAAACAAAAATAAACTTAGAAAAAACTACAAATAGAATAAGAAGCAAGTATATAAAAACAACATTTTTTAAAAATCAATAGAATAAAATAAATAATTATATACAATTACTTTTACCTTTTCTTAATACTGATAACAATTTGTTTTATGCACTTTATAATTGGTTTTCGTTAATAATTCAAATATAGTACAATTCATTTTAATAAAACAAGCAGTGACATCTAGCGAATACTCCGTGAGGGGCCTTTACATATCTCTTTAGTTGTCTCTTTCTGTCCAGCCCAAAACAAAACAAATGCTATGAAGTTATATCTAGTGTATTTGTGATCGTTGATTATTCACGAAAGATGACTATTCAAGGTCATTTATGAGCCGTCTGATATATTACTTGCAGATAACTTCATTGCATTTTATACGCATAGCGTGCAACGCAAAATATTTATGCGTACATTTTAACTGAAAAAAATAAATGTATTCTATTTGAAAATTTTGTTTCTTTTTAAATAATGCTTTTCTTTTCTTCTTCATCTACGTTTTTGCATAAAACAAAAATATAGACTTGACGTAACGCATAAAATAATTTCATTTGAATGTCAACGCCACTGGATAAATATCATTGCAGAGGGCAGTATGGTAATCTGTAACTCTACGACATATGTCACTGCTATTTTTAGTGTGTTAGAAAGTAATGGCACTATTTACGTATATCTGTCACACCACATAAATTAAATAGACATAGGTCAAATAATCTTTCTCTTTCTAATACAAAATGTTGCTAAACTACTGCTATAAAATGCTGTGTATTCTTTCTTCGAACAAATGACCTTGAATAGTCATCTTTCGTGAATAATACTTTATTTTCATTTGTGAGATTTGAAGCACTCATGAAAAAAAAGCACTGTTTACCCACTTGCTATATAAAATACTATATATTGATTCAGAACAGCCTAAAACTATTTCAAACAATTCTATTCTGTCTCAAATTTGTTTTGAATTACTCCTAAAAAAATTAAACTTATTTAGAATAGCATAAAACTATCTTGAATACTTCCCAAATGGCCTAAATTGATTTAGAATAGCCAGAACGTATTTTATTCAAAATCATTATAGTAAAATGTCGATTCGGAACTTTTTAGAGGTTGGGAAATACGGCGCGACTTCCTAAGTGTAATGACAATCTCTTGGCTAAACAAATTTTAATAGAGTTGTCAAAAATATAAATAAAATTAAGGTTATAACTCATTGATTTATATTGAAAATTCTTTTAAAAAGATGATTGTGAATAAAATAGTAATGAAACATATCCTACCTCGGATGTAATATACTATTACATAATTCTAACTGAAGTGTTGTCGTTTTAGTACAATTCTACTAAATTTGGTACAAAGTACATTTTTTCGTAAATCAGCCCCATTTTAGTCAATTTTAAGATTATTAAATTCATTACTCACTCTCCGCTTTCCAAAGCTCTGCCAGGACCTGCAATAAAAGCTGGAGGCATCACTTCTCTCCTAACATCCCTTGCGAAATAATAATTGTTATTTAATCCGTGGCAGGGCCCATCGGGCAATTCTGGGGGTGGAGGTGACCTCGTAGCCACATTATCTTGAAATCTAAGAGCAGTTGTATGTTTTCTCTACATAATAAACCATTAATTGAAGCTTACATCTCTCTAAATTTAATAAAAATATGTTTTAAGGTTAAGTTACATAATCATACTTACTCCTAATAGAAAATTTCGCATTTTTTGTAATATAGGGGATACGTCCCTGGGTTGAACTTTGGGCATTGTAAAAATAATATTTTGTTAACTCTTAAGGGTAGTTTTGATATTTACAGATCAAGAATTTATTATGATATAGGCAGAAGTACCAACACAAATATGTAAGATAAAATTTGTCCCTACAAATATCAAACAAATAATTTGCTGAAAATTAATGTTTCAAACAACTTTTAAATATAAATACATATAAAATCAAATAAAAACCATTAAATGTACACAAAAATTAACAAAATCTTTTATTTACAATTAAAAATATTTGTTTGACAACTAAAAATGAGGATTGGATGGTATTTGTTGTAACGGTACGCGCTGTTTTTTCATTTGTTTAAATGTTGGCATTATACTATGTTCAGCGTTTTTATAATAGATGTCTCCCTATCAAATATAACAAAATCAAACAACAAAAACTAAAGAAACGTCAAAAAAAGTTAAGATATCGACTTAAAATAAAGAAAGTAGTAAGTAATCTTTATTTTATATACATCTCAACTGTCTTACATCGTTCAGAACTATCCAAATTTATTGTAAATACGCCCCAACTCATAAATTTAATAAAGAAATATTTTGAAATTGTTTTAAAAACTTTTTAACTGTCCAGTAACTTTTTATTTTATCAGCAGTTTTAAGCTGTGTCCACACTAAGCAAAAATTTGAAATTAAACATTTAACACTTGCCATGTTTGCCAAACATTTTTGTAAAAGTTCGTTAAACGCTTGCTAAACTTTTTTATTTATGGTATACTTCATTTCACGTAAGAAAATTCGTGAAACCAAACTTTGTCATAATAAATATTTTTATCTGTAAAAATGTAGAAGACAGAATATTAAAAATTACAACAAAATAAATAAATATGTATATCATCACCAATAGCTGAGTGTGCTAATCTGCTTTGTACACAGAATTCGGTAATGATGAAATATTATATATTGATTGGCATACCCAGCAATGGGTAATATGCCGTGATGATGATGATGATATATATATATATATATATATATATATATATATATATATATATATATATATATATATATATATATATATATATATAAACTATTATTCACGAAAGATGACTATTCAAGGTCATTTGTGAGCCGTCTGATATAATATTGCTTGCAGATAACTTCATTGCATTTCGCATGCATAGGCGTGCAACATGATATATGTAATGGACACATTTTAACTGAAAAAATAAGAGTAATTTATTTGAAACTTATGTTTCTTTCTAAATAATGCCTTTCTGAAAGATTTGTTCTTCACTTATGTTTTTGCAAAATACAAAAATATAGACTTAACTTATAAACCAAAGAATAATAATTTGATTTAAACGTCAACGCCACTGGGTAAATATTAGCACAGAGGGCAGTGCAATAGATAATTAGGTATCTGTAATTCTACGACATACGTCATTATTATTTGTAGTGTGTCAGAAACTAATGCCACTATTTACGTATATCTGTCACACCACATAAATTAAATAGACGTAGGTCAAATAATCTTTCTCTTTCTAATACAAAATGTTGCTAAGCTACTGCTGTAAAGTGATGTGTATTCTTTTTTCGAACAAATGACCTTGAATAGTCATCTTTCGTGAAGAATAGTTTACTAGACGTCACCTCACGGGCACTCATTGCTAGCGTGGAGAGTGGCACCACGGGGGTCAATTTTGTGCCATTTAAAATTGGAAATAATTGGCGTCGGTCGGGATCGAACCCGGTTCCCCAGATTCGCGACCTGACACTCAGGCACGCGGCCACGAGACCCCATCACTTAATTCTGTAGATTTGATTTGATAACTGACATATTTTTTTCCGTTTTTGAGCTAGGTTTGCATTCTGACCAATCAAAGAGCAAAATGAGCTGTTGCACGGTTTTTTTTTCTTTGCTTTAATCAAAAGAATAAGAAAAATTATTTAGCCCCTATTTTTTATTTTTTTCGTATTATTCTTTATTCATGAGAAAATTGTCTTTGAAATTATGTTTGAATTTCCGCTTTCCCTTTCGCCTGATGACGTCAGAATAAACCTAACCAATGAGGGTGTGGCTTACATTTGCCTTCGACGGAATACGGAATTTAAACGAGTGACAGTCATGACATCTGTCAACTACTACTGATTTTTGTATTTGGAAATAATCAAACATGGTTGTAAAAAAGTGTTTTGTGCAGTGTGCCCAAATAGAACTGATAATAGGGAAACATAAAACATAGTGCCTCAAAACGAAGAATGAAATGGTTGTCGCAAGTAAAGATAAAAACATAAAATCAAAACTTCTTTGTTGTAAAGATCATTTTGATGTAAATATAAATATTTTTATAATTAAATAAGAACTATTGAATACATTTATTTTTTAGCTGGAAAATGATGCACGCAGGCTACGGTTTCTTATACCGGCTAATCTTTGCACTATTGGACCATAAGAGAGATTGATAAATCCAGAATAAAATATTATTAGACGGTATTGCTTAAGACCACTACTGACGATAATGTCAATCTCCAACTGAAGAGGATCTATTCCAAACAATGTGTCAAATTTATTTTACACAATAAAATTTATTTCCTCGAACATCGGTGGAGTAATTTTTTCTGTAGATTTACTTAGCTAGTATTTTTATTCTTGTTTTGACGAAAATCTCTGGAATAAACTATTTTACTTCAGGAGTAAATTTTACTTTGCTAGTGCTTTACTTATCCATCTTTTATAATACTGGGCATGAAACTATGAAATATAACGCTATAATATAATAATAAATAACTAAGAACTACTCTAAAGAACCAAAAATCACGCTGCACTATAAGTCAGACCTTATGTCACACAGTTGTCATTAAAGCAATCATTGACGTTGATGTATGATACATTTGTTTTTTTTATCATCTTTCCAGTTTTGTCATTGGCTGATGTATGTCTGATGCCACAGACGGTGTAATTTGGCGCCAATTCAAAAAGTAAATTTTTAAACTGCTACTGTGCTTAATATATACAGTAATTTAAACAGAAAATCATATTTAATCACACTGTAGAACGTAATTATTCGAATTTCAGAAGAAAAAAGATATGTTAACTTTTTTTGCAACACCTCATTTATATCCCTATCGTACGTGAAATGAAGTATAAAAATGATTCCACAAGAGCTCTAGACATTGCAGCACCAGATTCTTGTCTTCAGTAAGGTTTTTTCGCAGATACTATGTTAACAACGAATTTCACTTCTTGTTTAAATTAGTTAACCCATTTTGACATCAATTTTTGACAGAATTAATAACATTGACAGACGTAATCAACTTTAGTCAGTAGGCAAAGTAAAATTGAAGGGATGACGTCACACAAAATTAATTAAATTTAAAAAAATATATTTCAGAAACTAGACACATTTGGAAAGTATAACAAACGCTAAAATTCATCATTTTATTCAACAAAATACGTTCACACATGACAAATGTTCATGAAACATTTGCCAAACGATCAGCAAATACTGGCAAATACTTTATAAGTGTTTAGCAAATGTTTAACAAACATTTGTTTAGTGGAGACGCACCTTTAAATTTAATGAAAATGGGGTTTAAATACTTTTCAACTGACTTAAATGTATTCAGAACGGTCTGAAACAATTTTAAATACTTCACTACTGTCTTAAAATTATTCAGAACTGCTGAAAAGTAAAATGAGAGATTGTTAAATTTGGAGGGTTGTAAATAAAAAACGGTTAGAGATACAGGGTTGGGGATATGATTTTTAAATTCTGGAGCGTTTCAACCCTCTAGTAACTTATTTTTTAAGGTTCTAAATTAAGGGGCGCAAAATTGATAAAAAGAAAACTAAAATGGGAGAAAAAAAAAATTGTCAAGTTTAGAGGGTTGTAACTCAAAAACGGTTAGAAATACAGAGTTAAGGATATTATTTTTAAATTCTGGTGTGTTTCAACCCCTTTGTAACCTATTTTTAAGTTTCTAAATTAAGGTGTGCAAAATTGATAAAAAGAAAACTAAAATGAGAGATCAGCAAAATATAATTGTCAAGTTTGGAGGGTTGTAACTCAAAAACGGTTAGAGATACAGGATTGGGTATACGATTTTTAAAGCCTGGAAGGTTTCAACCCTCTAGTAACTTTTTTAAGTTTCCAAATTCAGGGGCGCAAAATTGATAAAGATAAAACTAAAATGTGAGATCAAAAAATAAAATTGTCAAATTTAGAGGGTTGTAATTTATTCAGAATTGCCTAAAACTGTTTTAAATACATCTTAACTGTCCTCAATTTATTCAGAACTGTCTGAAATTATTTTTAATATTTCTCAACTGTAAATTAACTTAAAACAATTACCAGAAACTTTATGCGTAAAATATATCCCATTTTTTTTAGATATGTCACTAGAAAAAACTTCTACGCCTATAAAATGCCAAGAACCTTTACAGAACTTACCTTTCAGTCCTATATCTCCTTCAAATCCTGAAAATTTTGATTCCCAAGTAATCCAGGTAGCACAAACCCTTAGTTTCCTAAATAATCTTACATCCCTTCCCTTAATTTAGATCAAATTTAGCGAAGAAGATGAGAAAATAATGTTGGCAGAGTTGGAAAAGAAATTTGCCGATGCCGTTTTTCACGAAAATGGGAAAATATTTTATCCCATTTCTACAAATAGTAAGTTCATTTGTTCATGACACAGATGACTTTGATCGGACATCTGTAAAAATAAACTGTATTTTTAATTTCAGGAGATTTTCATGGGTTTACATACAACATTGACCAAGAATTCAGAAACAATTTCATTATACAAACTGAAATATTTAGTAGATATTATTACCGTAGACTTTAGTAAAATAAAGATATTTTTCTATTTCGGTGTTCTTATGTTTCTATAAAAGCACTATTGATCACTGAAAACACGACGTTTAGAAAATCTATAAACGTACTGTTTTTGGCGCCTTTCATGTTCTAGAGGTGGTAGTCATGTTTTCATAACTGACAGATAACCTCAAATGGTAAATTATTTGTGTTGAAATATTATTTCTAATTGTGGATTTTTATCCTTTCTCTAGGTGATAGGACTAGAAAGAAAATAAATTTATAGCTATAGCTGTGTTAGTTAAGAAAGAATAAGAATCAGTGAAGTTAAAATTTCAACTAAAAAATTATAAAACAAGAAACAATGCGCTCAAGTTTACTTTGTCAAAATAATTAAAACGGTAAGTTTTATTTATTACAATTTTAATTTATGGTAATGCAATTTTGAATTGAATGTATTGTTATTCCATGCAGGTTATGAAATGTATGATGCACGTTACTTGAAAATGTTGACACTGTCTACTCAATTTGTGGCGGCTACTAGCAAACAAATATGAAAAGTTGACGTTTTAATCCGATTTCCAGTTCCACGTTGTGGCGAACTATCGAATATAAGCCATATATGTTTTGTATTAAAAAGTGTAAGAACAGCTGTTGCCGTTATCTGTGCAACTGAGCAGTGAGTGTTGACAAAATAGTGGAAAGTAATTAATAAATTGTTCATTAAAGTATTTCATTATTTAAAGAGTTTTATTTATATGTTGTTTTCTCAATAAAAAGGCTCGATGGTCCACGTAACGTCCTTCAATCCCATATTCAAGTTTTATTTATGATACTAACCAACACGAACCACCGATATCTCGAATCAGGACATTAATAACCTTGGAGTTCATTGTATGTATTGGTTTTCCTCTTTCATAATTGTATAATGCTTGATACAATGTTTTAATGTAAACAATCAGACAAAATTACAAGATACACAAA
Organism: Harpalus rubripes; assembly: GCA_963082715.1. NCBI lineage: Eukaryota > Metazoa > Arthropoda > Insecta > Coleoptera > Carabidae > Harpalus > Harpalus rubripes. Next base: position 8,476,270 of record OY720463.1, read on the forward strand.
CTGTCAAAATGTGAAATTTCAATTTTTAGCGGGAAGCGCTACCAACATAACTGATAAAAAAACACCAACTCATACTTTTGACAAGTCCTTTTTTTAAAATCTAATTGTAAAATTACCTCAATAGAAAAAATAGTATAAAAAACATGTATCATAAGGCCTGTTGACGCACTCGTCCTTTGTAAAACTCGCCTGGCGGCTCGTTTTCCAAACTTGGACTCGTACGTTAACAGATTGCCTTATGATACTTGTGTTTTAATGTACTATTACAAAATAATAATGTTTGTTTGTGTATACATACATTTATTAGCTTAGGAATACTTTATTTACATTTTTGGTTAAAATTCTTAGAAAAATACGTATTAAATAAAAAATTAAGATCTCATTGGCACTTGAAATTAAGTAAAAGATAGTTAAAAGTCCATAGATCGCCTTTAAAGTGTCTTAGATTTCGTTGGATCGAATGATTTTGCCTTTTGAGAATTGAATGGAAAGCTCATCGTCGCAATCTTCGTAATTTCCCAGTAGATGGATATCTTTCTCAGACTTTCTGCTGAAAAACCTGAAAATCAAATTAATAATGGGGTTATTATAAATGCACAAGAAAATGAACATTAATTTAAAAAGAGAATCCCAAACAAGTCAAAAGCCAGAATTAGTTTTGAACGAAAATGGGCCTTTTCAATGGACCTATTAAATTTTTATGATTCTGTGACGTCATTTTAGATTCGCCATCTAGTAGAATTTTTCTGAATCAATGGGTGGGTGACACATTGATGACACCATGTTGCCAAATGACGAGAATGAAATAAAATAAATTTGTGCCTGTTAAAAATGATGAAGAAAACGACAAAAAAATTAAATAATATTTTCTGTATTACAAACAGAAACGTATCTAATAATAAAATTATGTAAAATTAATGTTTTATCAGAGATTATGATATCGGGTCTTAAGCAAATCATTTGACAACTATGCTATTTACTGTCACTTTTCGATTATTTTGGTATAATAAATTTGCAAGTTTGAAGTACAAATATGCAGGAATATATAAAAACAAAAAAAACTATGTAATAGCTATTTGTGTATTAAGAGCGCAAAATGGGACATTGTCGATTGAGGTTGTTGCCGCGCGACGCAGGAGCGAGGCATTCTCTCGAAATCGACAATGTCCATTTGCGCTCAAAACACACACAAGATTTTTTCTACAGTCGCCACAATGGGGTCCTCCACCATAACAAAAATTTATTTTTTATTTTTAATTATAGGTGTTTTCCATTCTTCTTGAGCTATTGCTTCAATCTAATCTAAGCATTTTATACTTTCGTTTTTGTAAATGAATGCCCCATTTTATTTTCACAGCAGTGCGGCATTTTGTTTGGTTATGTAACATACCGACAGAGCAGTTATATGTCAGATTGACTTGTTAAGTGAGTAATGTGTAACTACAGTGTCATTAATTCCTGACTAAACGTTTCCATTAAGAATGTAGCCAAATAACATTTCTCAACATTGTATAGTTAGAAATTTGAGGAGCGAGCGTTTTTTCTACTTTGTCGCTCTAGAGCGGCAAAGTGGCATTTTGCGTTGACAAAAGAGCGCAAATGGCTACTTTGTATATAGACTGTAGAAAAATATTGTTCTGTATATAATAATAGGTACATCATCGCTCATCGCAATTGTTACACAGATATAAAATAAATAGATAAACTATTATTCACGAAAGATGACTATTCAAGGTCATTTGTGAGCCGTCTGATATAATATTACTTGCAGATAACTTCATTGCATTTCGTTTACATAGGCGTGCAACATGAAATATTTATGGACACATTTTAACTGAAAAAATAATAATAATTCATTTGAAAATTATGTTTCTTTCTAAATAATGCCTTTCTGAAAGATTTATATTCTTCACTTATGTTTTCGCAAAATAGAAAAACATAGACTTAACTTATAAACCAAAGACTAATAATATAATTTAACCGTCAACGCCACTGAGTAAATATTAGCACAGAGGGCTGTGTAGTAGATAATTAGGTATCTGTAATTCTACGACATACGTCATTAATATTTATAGTGTGTTAGAAAGTAATGCCACTATTCACGTATATCTGTCACACCACATTAATTAAATAGACATAGGTCAAATAATCTTTCTCTTTCTAATACAAAAAGTTGCTAAGCCACTATTATAAAGTGAAGTGTTTTCTTTCTTCGAACAAATGACCTTGAATAGTCATCTTTCGTGAATAATAGTGTACTCAAGGTCATTTGTTCGAAGAAAGAATACACATCACTTTACAGCAGTAGCTTAGCAACATTTTGTATTAGAAAGAGAAACATTATTTGACCTATGTCTATTTAATTTATGTGGTGTGACAGATATACGTAAATAGTGGCATTACTTTCTAACACACTATAAATAATAATGACGTATGTCGTAGAATTACAGATACCTATATTATCTACTATACTATTATTCACGAAAGATGACTATTCAAGGTCATGTGTTCGATGAAAGAATACACATCACTTTATAGCACTAGCTTAGCAACATTTTGTATTAGAAAGAGAAAGATTATTTGACCTATGTCTATTTAATTTATGTGGTGTGATAGATATTCGTAAATAGTGGCATTACTTTCTAACACACTATAAATAATAATGACATATGTCGTAGAATTACAGATACCTAATTATTTACTACACTGCCCTCTGTGCTAATATTTACCCAGTGGCGTTGACGTTTAGATCAAATTATTATTCCTTGGTTTGTAAGTTAAGTCTGTTTTTGTATTTTGCAAAAACATAAGTGAAGAACATAAATCTTTCAGAAAGACATTATTTAGAAAGAAACATAATTTTCAAATGAATTATTTGTATTTTTTTCAGTGAAAATGTGTCCATAAATATTTCATGTTACACGCCTATGCATATGAAATGCAATGAAGTTATCTGCAAGTAATATTGTATCAGACGGCTCACAAATGACCTTGAATAGTCATCTTTCGTGAATAATAGTTTACACTGTGCTCTGTGCTAATATTTACCCAGTGGCGTTGACGTTTAAATCAAATTATTATTTCTTGGTTTAGAGTTAAGTCTATGTTTTTGAATTTTGCAAAAACATAAGTAAAGAACATAAATCTTTCAGAAAGGCATTATTTAGAAAGAAACATAATTTTCAAATAAATTACTCTTATTTTTTCAGTTAAAATGCGTCCATGAATATTTCATGTTGCACGCCTATGCATACGAAATGGAATGAAGTTATCTACAAGTAATATTATATCAGACGGCTCTCAAATGACCTTGAATAGTCATCTTTCGTGAATAATAGTTTAGTTTTTTTATAATGGACCTTTTCAATTTAACGGCTATCTCTTTCAATCGCTGCAAACAGTAAGAAAATGGCGCGAATAACTGCCAGTTGGGCTGTCAAACGAAACGTCAAAAATATTGTAGTTATTAAAATACCTGTATTCTCAGTGAAAATTTGCATTGTTAGACATTTTAACTTCAATAAAAGCCTTTGTAACTTATTTTGACAAGATATTATAAAGTTATCGGAGATATTCTCACATTTTACGTCTAAATTTTTTAGAAACAAACGCCATAAATCTCAATTGTTCTTACTATGGGCAGATCCCCATTGTGCATATCTTCCGTCTCTTTAAATTGAAAAGGTTTATTTTCAAAATTTACATAAGAAAAGCATTGAGATTGGTTTCGATAACGACCTTACCGACAGAGTCAAAATGTCACAACATTTTGGCGCTGTAAAGCAGCCGAATGTTTTTGAGACGTACATGATTTTTAACCATACTTTTCTACTGTCAAATATTTTCAATAAAATATTATTATCGACAAATTTAAAGTACAAATAAATGATTTTCAGTTAATTTTATATGTTTCCTGTAAATTTCAGCCGAATTTATAACCAAGAAAAACTTTTAATGCTTTGGAAGGATTGCGAAAAATTTGCAACTGGCGTCATTTTAGAAATATTTAAATAAAACTTTGTCCAGAGGGTTTTAAGGTTTGGAATTGATTTAATTTATATTTTAAACTCCGTAAAATACGAATTTAGTGTTCATTTGCAAATAATTTAAACATTTGAAGAGTTGTGAGCAAAATAAAATTGCATTTTTCTAAAATTTCGATCCTATTTTACGAAGTTTCCTACGGCCTTTTTGACACTTTTAAAATATTAATATGTCAAATCAACCCTCCAGAGTTTGTGTTTGCAAGAATTAACACTCTATCTTTAACCGAAATCGAGACATTGATCGATTTTTAACCTCACATTTTTAATCAAGAATGTACAATTTGAGAATCCTAGTTTGAGGAGTTTTTAAGCGGTAATTTATCCTCTTTTATACCGGAAATATTCAAATCAACCCTCTTAAGTTCACTTTTGTAAAAATAAACACTCTATATAGATATTTTTATTGTCTATCCAGTGGCATAAGAAAATAATTTTTCTATCGAAAAAGAAAACTAAAATGAGAGATCAAAAAATAAAATTGTCAAGTTTGGAGGGTTGTAACTCAAAAACGGTTAGAGGTACAGGGTTGGGGATACGATTTTTAAATTCTGGAAGGTTTCAACCCCCTTGTAACTTATTTTTAAGGTTCTAAATTAAGGGGCTTAAATTGATAAAAATAAAACTAAAATGTGAGATCAACAACATATAATTGTCAAGTTTGGAGGGTTGTAACTCAAAAACGGTTAGAGATACGTGGTTAGGGATACGATTTTTAAATTCTGGAAGGTTCCAACCCTCTAATACCTTATTTTTAAGTTTCTAAATTAAGGGGCGCAAAATTGATAAAAAGAAAACTAAAATGAGAGATCAAAAAAATAAAATTGTCAAGTTTGGAGGGTTGTAACTCAAAAACGGTTAGAGATACAGGGTTTGGGATATGATTTTTAAAGTCTGGAAGGTTTCAACCCTCTAGTAACTTATTTTTGAAGGTTCTAAATTAAGGGGCGCAAAATTTATAAAAAGAAAACTAAAATGAGAGATCAAAAAATAAAATTGTCAAGTTTGGAGGGTTGTAACTCAAAAACGGTTAGTTTAAAAGTGTCTTAAATGTTTCTCAACTGTTTTAAATTAATTTTAAAATGTTTAAAACTGTTCAGCACAACACACAACATAAAGAAAGGTTAGTACAAACACAAACATAAAAAATAAATAAAAAAACATAAGAAAAAATATATTTGTTAGTATAAATAATAAATAAAAACATGCAGTGAAAACAACTTACACCTTTTGTCTGTGATTTAATATCAATATATGATAAAAATCTACGAAAATATATAATGTTAATATGTGTATAACGTTGGTTTATTATTTTTTAAATGCGTAAAATCAGAAAAAATCGCCAAGTTTACATGAACTAAAAGATGTTTTTAGTGTTTTTTGCCTTGAAATAGTAAAAAATTCATCATAATATAGAATTTGGATGTGTTGACAAAACGCCGTGATATTTATATTTTTTTTGCAATTTCAAACCATGTTTTGTTTACTTTTCAAACAACCTTTAAGCACTTTTTATATACAAAACCAATTCTCCTTAGTTTATTTTCAGAGATATTATTATTTTCAGATTTCACGCACTGTTATGGCATCATTGTTAGTAAAAATACGACAATTGACAATACCTAGTAACGCTGTTGGAACTGGATCTAATTAACGGCGGTTCGATATCGTCCAATCCTCTGTGAATACTAATATTGTCAAGTTCTTCCATCGCTCTTCTACGGGCCTCAATAGCGGAGAGATATTCCAACGTTTGAAGCGATTCTTTCGTTGGTTTCTTATACCTAAAAGAAATCAATAATTTAAAGTTACAACTGAAACTGTACAGGCTGTTTCATTTTCGATGCTTTTTAAGGTATCTCGGGTAATATTAATGATAGAGCGAAACCGTTTGCACATTCCAGGGTCAACTTTTCGAGAAAAGTTTAACAGTCACCACAGAAATTTTCGATGTTCTTTTGTTTCTGAGCTACAAGCAAAAATTCGTTTTTCGCTCATTTTGAAAATATCTCATATCTTATTTATTATAAAGGTTAGAGAAAAAATGTTACAATTATTTTTACCGTTTTTTAGATAGAATAAAATGGCGTAATTAGATTTTTTGAAAACTTAATAATTCTCGATATACAGGATGAATCTGGGAAGACCCCCCCCTTTAACTTTTTTATTATAAGTAATAGAAAAAAATGGCTCATATAAAAGTTTTATTATTTTACATGTACTATTTGATGAAAGATGTACATAGATATTTTTTATAAAGTCAGGTTTACAAGATACGACTATCAACTTTTATTTTTCAAATGGCAACCTATAATTATTTTAATAAAATAGAAACCGCCATTTTTTTCTCTTTTCAACGATGTATTATTTTTACTTCCTTGTACGAAAAATTTCGGTTTTGAGATTTCAACGGAAATATCCATTTTGACCATCCCTGAATCCATTTTGACTAATTTCGTCGTGACGTCTGTACGTACGTGCGTATGTATCTCGCATAACTCAAAAACGGTAAGCCGTAGAAAGTTGAAATTTTGTATTTAGGACTGCTATAACATCTAGTTGTGCACCTCCCTTTCTGGTCATTACATAATTTCTAGAAATGGTATTTTATTTGAAGCCTATAATAGATTTTAATGAAAAACTATCTTAAAATATAATCTAACACTTTTCAAATTTGGTATATAAGACTTTTATGTCAATTGGAATAACATAGTGGATTTTGGTTAAAACAGGCTAACCGGAAGTGGCATATTACCTGAAGGTGTTAACAGTTTTTCTTCAATAAAATGGTTTCATTTTGATTTTAGAAAATAAATGCTTCAAATAAAATTTTTAGAGAATTAAATTCTGTGTCTAGCACATCAAGTATTATTAAATTAGCCCTTTGTATAAGCGAGATATGTATATTTAAAACTTATATACTTTTTGGTTTTTGTAATGAAGCTTGCTATGGATTAGGACAAAAAATAACAAAAAAATAAAAAATAGATGCTAATGTCAAATTACGTCAAATATGTGCAATTATATACTTGGTCTTGTGTACAAGGAAGTCGTGTGGTGTCCACATCAGATTTTTTATTAATGTATTTGAAAAATTTCGAGAAAAATGAGATAATTTAGAAATACTAGAAATAATTTTTAGACAAATATTATAGGTGGCTGTGAAAATAAACAAAACGTAACAGTGCTATACAACTTAGTAAACTAAAACAACAAATTTAGTAACAAAAACAACCTAAAACAAATGTTAAAAATTACGAAATCGGGTAAAAATCCTTCTCAGTGTTCTTAAACTCGGTTGCCGACGTCTAGGAAACCGCTCCCGGTAAATTCTTTTTGCTCTTCTTATGATTCCAGTCGATTCGCCAATTATTAGAAACATATCAATTAATTCGTTCTTCGTAAACATTTCAAAATGTTTTTTTTTGTTTATAAAATAAGTCAAATTAAGTAACAAACAAATGTATACTTTTTTGACATTAATTTAATTGTTTTACATTGTTACGTTTTGTTTATTTTCACATAGCCACCTATAATATTTGTTTAAAAATTATTTAAAAAATATTTCTAAATTATCTAATTTTTCTCGATCAAATACATTATTAATAAATAATACATCGTTGAAAAGAGAAAAAAATGGCGGTTTCTAATTTATTAAAATAATTATAGGTTGCCATTTGAAAAATAAAAGTTGATAGTCGTATCTTGTAAACCTGACTTTATAAAAAATATCTACATCTGCCATCAAATAGTATATGTAAAATAATAAAACTTTTATATGAGCCATTTTTTTCTAGTACTTATAATAAAAAAGGGAGGGGCGTCTTCCCAGACTCACTCTGTATAACACAAACTTATGATTTTTTAAATGGGAACCTACATTGAAAATAGTTTCATCTTTTTGCTTATTTTATAAGCTTTTCAATGATATATAAAAAGTCTACATTCTTTTGTTGTAAACATGAATAAAAGACGAATTATTAATTTATTGAAGTGAAAATATTGGAAATTATTAAGAAACAAATGAAAAAATTTATTACAGATCATCATTTGTTTATTTTGATCTATTAATTATGTTCTCAAAATTATTCTTAACCAATTATTTTCGGGTTAGTTAACTTACAATTTATCGACGTTCGAGTTGGCTTTGACACAATCCGAAAAAAATCATTTAAGTGAAAAAAAAAATGAACCGTAGATGGCAGGTCAGACGACGACAAATCCCCTATTTGGCCGCCATTTTGTCTAGTAAAATAGTGGTGTCATTTATTGTTTTTATTTCAAATTGTAAACATTGAAACGTTTTATGATTTGTATTCAAAATAAACATTTATTTCACTCACTAACAAATGATAAAAAGTGACGTTTTCCCCATTTGCTACGTTCAGAAATCTCTCACCAGATGTCAGCTACTTTGATTTTTTTCTACAATATGCTTTTGGAGTAAATAAATTGAAAAAAATGAGTAAAACTGAAACAAATATTATTAAAAATATAGAAATGATGATCTGTAATAGATTTTTTCATTTGTTTCTTAATAATTTTTAACTTTTTCACCCCAGTAATTAATAATTCATCTTTTATTCATGTTTAAAGCAAAAGAATGTAGACTTGTTATATATTATTGAAAGTTTATAAAATAAGCAAAAAGATGAAACTATTTTCAATGTAGGTTCCCATTTAAAAAATCAATCAATCGAGAATTATTAAGTTTTCAAAAAATCTAATTACGCCATTTTATTCTATCTAAAAAACGGTAAAAAATTTGTTGAAACATTTTTTCTCTAACTATCATAATAAATAAGATATTTTCAAAATGAGCGAAAAATAAGTTTTTGCCTGTAGCTCAGAAACAAAAGAAGATCGAAAATTCCTGTGGTAACTATTAAACTTTTCTTGAAAAGTTGACCCTGCAATGTGCAAACGGTTTTGATCTATCGTTAATATTACCCAAGATGCATTAAAAAAAAACAGTAAATCCGTTCTCGAACTATAGAGTGCGGAAGAGCAACGTCCCTAGTTTTGAAGGGGAATTAAAAAATAAAAATTGGTTTTGAAAATAATATCAACCAAGTGGTGGCCGTCATTATCCAAACCCTGTAACATTTTCGAACATTTCTTGGGGTATACGGCGGATTTCTGTGCCTACTTTAGGGTTTGCAGGTTCCTCGATTTTGAGATTACCCCACGGAATAGAGTCGCATGATATTAAATTTGACAAGTGCGCGGGCCAAGGAATATCGCCTCAGGCAAATCAAGCGCCCGGAGAATATTTTCTCGAAACCTTTGTTGCGTGGCTCACTAGATTACGCTACAGACACAGTAGTGTACATCAATCAGCAAAGGGGGCCCTGATGTGAGCGTCTTTGCAAGCCACGTCACGCCAATCAAGCCGTAAGTCAACAGAGTGCGCCTTGACATCGCACTGCGTTCAGTGTGACCCAGTTTTTGATTTCCAAAGCGGTGTTACCTCAGCCGCCGTACTCGCCTGATTTATCACCCTGCGACTTTTTATTGTTCCTCAAAGTCAATCAGGTGGTAAAAGAAACGCATTTTGAGTCGATTGAAGAGATCCAAGAGGCCGTAATGAGGGTACTGTCGGACATTCCGATTAAAGCTTTCCAGAACTGCTACGATGCATGGAAAAATCGCTGGAATCGCTGTGTTGGTGCCCAAGGGAACTATTTCGAAGGGGATCATGCGGTTGTTGAATAATTTTTAAATATACAGTTTTTATACACTCAGTCTCATTACTTAATTGTCAGACCTCGTAAGAAGTTTCGCATAACTCTTTCGAACATTTCTTGGGACGGCGAATTTTTGTGCCCTCTCTAGGGTTTGCAGGTTCCTCGGTTTTGAGATTACCCCACGGAAAAGAGTCGCATGACGTTAAATTTGACAAGTGCGCGGGCCAAGGAATATCGCCTCTCAGGTAAATCAAGTGCCCGGAGAACATTTTCTCGAAACCTTTGTTGCGTCGCTCACTAGATTACGCTACAGACACAGTAGTGTACATCAATCAGCAAAGGGGGCCCTGATAGGCGCGTCTTTGCAAGCCACGTTACGCCAATCAAGCCGTAAGTCCGCAATAAACACAGAGATAGCGCTCCGATCACCGATTATCGATCGGTTTATGCCAGAGCGAACACACAGGTGGCGTGGGGCTTGTCGCTCGTGCCAACGCATCATTTATCTATCGGCGAAGTTACATGTCAGCCCACGAAGAACAGAGGGTCCTGGGGGCCACCCAGGTCGCTCTCGTCGCAGCCGCCGTCTCCCAGGCGATTCGCTTATACGGGCAGCATCTCCGTTGCCGCCATTGACGTCCAGGAGGCCACCCAGGTCTCTCGTCGCCGCAGCCGTTTCCCAAGCGGTTTCATGTCCCTCGAGCCATATCACCGTTGACGCCAGCACGCTCGACGTCCCCCCACATCAACGAGCGACGGAACCATCCAAACTATATTTTTATTTTGTATATAAAACGGTAAATAAATCGACTAGAAACCAAACAGCGTATTGCATCCCTGAGAAATCCTTCACGAATTATAAATTAAAATAATTGGGTGTTGAAGGCGGACCCGACACCTTCAATGATGCTCGCGCTGTGTTGACCGTAGCTCCATCCTGCTGGAACCAGACATTCTCCAGGCCAAGTTCTTCAAGAACTGGAGCAAAAAATTCTAGAACAAGCGCAAACACCCTCAGAATTGTTGGTAACTGCCCGATTTCCATGTGGCGATGTTTTCGGATGTTCGAGCACATCATGGTTGTCCACGTCACGCCAAGCAAGCCGCAGTAAACACAGAGATAGCGCAGACGCCTGATGCCAGCTCCGGGCACGTTGCGATTATTGATCAGTTAATGCCACAGCGAACACATAGGTGGCGTCAGGCTCGTCGGTCGTGCCAACGAATCAATTATCGATCGGCGAAGTTACACGTCGGCCCACGTAGCAGTTTGGGATCAACCCCTTCCACTACTCAGGCAGAGTATATAAGGACGATCAGAATAGAAGGTCTTCACTCGTTCTCCCAACGAGTCAAACCATCCACGCTAACTGGACGGCTAGCACCGCCCGTTTTGCATTCTAGCTGGTCTACGCCGCCACAGTATTGCTTGAAGGGTTCATGTCTGCTTCCACGGCAGCTCCACCAGCGCTGAAAATAATTGTCAGGTCCTGCAGCTGGCAAAGCAGTTTGCCATCCGGTCCGCCGTCCTTGTGCGGGCCACATCTTTGTACTCCCCATCAACATCCTGAAGACCATCTTGCTGGAACCAGACATTCTCCAAGGCAAGTACTTCAAGAACTGGGGCAAAAAAATCTGAAGCAGGCTCACACACCCTTATAATTGATGGTAACTTTCCGATTTCCTTGCGTCGATGTTTTTGGGTGTTCAGCAATCCATGGTTGTTCACGTCCTTTCCTGACAACAGATCCTGTTTCCCTAAAAAGTCGCATGGCTTTAAGTCTGGCGAGAGCGCGGGTCAAGGAATATCGCCTCGGAGAAATCAAACGCCCGGAGAACATTTTCTCGAAATCTTTGTTGCGTCGCTCACTAGGTTACACTACAGACACAATAGTGTACAGCAATCTGCAAAGGGGGCCCGGAGAGGCGCGTCTATGCAAGCCAAGTCACGCCAATCAAGCTGTATGTCGACAGAGTGCGTCCCGACATCGCACTGCGTTCAGAGTGACCCAGTTTTTGACCTTCAAAGCGGTGTTACCACAGCCGCCGTACTCGTCTGATTTATCACCCTGCGACTTTTTATTGTTCCCCAAAGTCAATCAGGTGGCAAAAGGAACGCATTTTGGGTCGATTGAAGAGATCCTAGAGGCCGTAATGAGGGTATTGTCGGAAATTCCGATTAAAGCTTTCCAGAACTGCTACGATGCATGGAAAAATCGTTGGAATTACTGTGTTGGTGCCCAAGGAACTATTTCGAAGAGGATTATGCGGTTGTTGAATAATTTTTAAATATACAGTTTTTATACACTCAGTCTCATTACTTAATTGTCAGACCTCGTAGGAAGTTTCGCATAACTCTTTCGAACATTTCTTAGGACGGCGGATTTTTGTGCCCCCTCTAGGGTATGCAGGTTCCTCAATTTCCAGATTATCCTATGGAAAAGAGTCGCATGATGTTAAATTTGACAAGTGCGCGGGCCAAGGTATATCGCCTCTCAGGAAAAACAAAGGCTCGGAGAACATTTTCTCGAAACTTTTGTTGCGTCGCTCATTAGATTACGCTACAGACACAGTAGTGTACAGCAATCAGCAAAGGGGGGGCTGAGGGGCGCGTCTTTGCAAACCACGTCACGCCAATCAGGCCGTAAGTCCGCAGTAAACACAGAGATAGCGCTCCGGTCACCAATTATCGATCGGTTTATGCCACAGCGAACACACAGGTGGCGTGGGGCTCGTCGCTCGTGTCAACGCATCAGTTATTGATCGGTGAAGTTACATGTCACGAAGAACAGAGGATCCTGGGAGCCACCCAGGTCGCTCTCGTCGCAACCGCCGCCTCCCAGGCGGTTCGATTGTACGGGAATCATCTTCGCTGTCGCCATCGACGTCCAGGAGGCCACCCAGGTCTCTCGTCGCCACAGCCGTTTCCCAAGCGATTTCACGTCGCTCGAGCCATATCACCGTTGACCCGAGCACGCTCGACACCCCCCCCCCCCATCATCAGCGAGCGACAGAACCATCCAAACTATATTTTTATTTTGTATATAAAACTGTAAATAAATCGACTAGAAACCAAACAGCGTATTGCATTCCCGAGAAATCCTTCACTAATCATAAATTAAATTAGTTGGGTGTTGAAGGCGGATCCGACCCCTTCAATGATGCTCGCGCTGTGTTGGCCGTAGCTCCATCCTGCTGGAACCAGACATTCTCCAGGTTAAGTTCTTCAAGAACTGGAGCAAAAAAATTCTAGAACAAGCGCAAACACCCTCAGAATTGTTGGTAACTGCCAGATTTCCATGTGGCGATATTTTTGGGTGTTCGAGCAGTCCATGGTTGTCCACGTCGCGCCAAACAAGCCGTAAGTCCGCAGTAAACACAGAGATAGCGCGGACGCCTGATGCCAGCTCCGGTCATGTTGCGATTATCGATCGGTTAATGCCATAGCGAACACACAGGTGGCGTGGGGCTCGTCTCTCGTGCCAACGAATCAATTATCGATCGGCGAAGTTACACGTCGGCCCACGTAGCAGTTTAGGATCAACCCCTTGCACTACTGAGGCAGGGTATATAAGCACGATCAGAACAGAGGGTCTTCACTCTTTCTCTCAATCAGTCAAACCATCCCCGCTAACTGGAAGGCTAGCACCGCCCGTTCTGCATTCTAACAGGTCTACGCCGCCACAGTATTGCTTGATGGGTTCACGTCTGCTTCCACGGCAGCTCCACCAGCGCGGAAGATAATCGCTGACCAGATCCTGCAGCTGACAAAGCAGTTCGCCATCCGGTCCGCCGTCCTTGTGCGGGCCACATCTTTGCAGTCGCCATCGACATCCTGGAGGGCACCCAGGTGTCTCTCGCCGCAATCGCTGTTTTCCAGGCGGTTCGCCATCCGGTCCGTCGTCATTGTACGGACAGCATCCCCACAGCCGCCATCGACGTCCAGGAGTGCTGTGTGGGCCGTGGCTCTATCTTGCTGGAACCAGACATTCTCCAGACCAAGTAATTCAAGAACTAGGGCAAAAAATTCTGAAGCAGGCTCACGCACCCTCAGAATTGATGGTAAATTCCCGATTTGCTTGCGTCGATGTTTTTGGGTGTTGAGCAGTCCATGGTTGTCAACGTTCTTTCCTGACAACAGATCCTGTTTTCCTAAAAAGTCGCATGGCTTTAAATCTGGCGAGAGCGCGGATCAAGGAATATCGCCTCAGGTAAATCAAGCGCCCGGAGAACATTTTCTCGAAATCTTTGTTGCGTCGCTCACTAAATTACGCTACAAACACAGTAGTGTACAGCAATCAGCAAAGGGGACCCTGATGGCGCGTCTTTGCAAGCCACGTCACGCCAATCAAGCCATAAGTCAACAGAGTGCGTCCCGACATCGCACTGCGTTCAGTATGACCCAGTTTTTGACCTCCAAAGCGGTGTTACCACGGCCGCCGCACTCGCCTGATTTATCACCCTGCGACTTTTTATTGTTCCCCAAAGTCAATTAGGTGGTAAAAGGAACGCATTTTGAGTCGATTGAAGAGATCCAAGAGGCCGTAATAAGGGTTGTGGCGGACATTCCGACCAAAGCTTTCCAAAACTGCAACGATGCATGGAAAAATCGCTGTGTTGGTGCCCAAGGGAACCATTTCGAAGGGGATCATACGGTTGTTAAATAATTTTTAAATATACGGTTTTTATACACTCAGTCTCATTACTTATCAGACCTCGTATGAAGTTTCGCATAACTCTTTCGAACATTTCTTGGAACGGCGGATTTCTGTGCCCCCTCTAGGTTTTGCAGGTTCCTCAATTTTGAGATTACCCCACGGAAAAGAGTCGCATGACGTTAAATTTGACAAGTGCGCGGGCCAAGGAATATCGCCTCTCAGGTAAATCAAGTGCCCGGAGAACATTTTCTCGAAACCTTTATTGCGTGGCTCACTAGATTACGCTACAGACACAGTAGTGTACATCAATCAGCAAAGGGGGCCCTAATGGCGCGTCTTTGCAAGCCACGTCACGCCAATCAGGCCGTAAGTCCGCAGTAAACACAGAGATAGCGTTCCGGCAACCGATTATTGATCGGTTTATGCCATAGTGAACACACAGGTGGAGCGAGGCTCGTTACTCGTGCCAACGCATCATTTATCGATCGGCAAAGTTACATGTCACGAAGAACAGAGGACCCTGGGGGCTACCCAGGTCGCTCTCGTTGCAGCTGCAGCCGGTTCGCTGTACGGGCAGCATCTCCGTTGCCGCCATTGACGTCCAGGAGGCCACCCAGGTCTCTCGTCGCCGCAGCCGTCTCCCAAGCAGTTTCACATCGCTCGAGCCATATCACCGTTGACGCCAGCACGCTCGACGTGCCCCCACATCAGCGAGCGACGGAACCATACAAACTATATTTTTATTTTGTATATAAAACTGTAAATATTGAATCCCTGAGAAATCCTTCACGAATCATAAATTAAAATAGTTGGGTGTTGTAGGCAGACCCGCCACCTTCAATGATGCTCGCGCTGTATGGGCCATAGCTCCATCCTGCTGGAACCACACATTCTCCAGGCCAAGTTCTTCAAGAACTGGAGCAAAAAAAATTCTAGAACAAGCGCAAACACCCTCAGAATTGTTGGTAACTGCCCGATTTCCATGTGGCAATGTTTTCGGATGTTCGAGCAGTCTATGGTTGTCCACATCACGCCAAACAAGCCGAAAGTCCGCAGAAAACAAAGATAGCGCGAACGCGTGGGGCTCTCCCAACGAGTCATACCATCGACTTTTACTCGCTTTACAATGTCACAGTAAAACTAGGGAGGTTGCTCTGTTGCACCGCCTGTAAAAACTTACAATTTCAACATTAAAGAACTGCCGACGACTGAGACACTGCTTAAAGCCATGGCAGCGGACGCCATCCAAGGCTGAAGCATTAGGCCAAAAGGACTGAAAACTCCAGCAGCTAACGGGATCCCGAGAAGGTTATACATACTCGCGAACAAAAAGTTCATTCGGATGCGATTCACTGTCTTCTTGCTGAGATCCAAGCAAGCGACAACGTCCAATAAGTCGTTCTGCACAAAAAAAAACTGTCAATATTTGTTATTTTAAATACATCTTAAGTGTTTTAACTTCATTCAGAATTACCGGAAACTATTTTAAATAATTCTCAACTGTCTTAAATTTGTTCAAAACTATCTGACACTGTTTTAAATATTTCCCAGTTGTCTTAAATTAATTAGTACAAACTCAAACAAAAAATAAATAGAAAAAACATGTTTCAAATTTATGTATTTATATTTGATCCCGTACAACACGATTTTAGTGTTAATTTGAAAATATTTCAAACAATTCAGGAGTTATGAGCCCCCCAAAAATACATGTTTACATGTTTAGTCTCGGCCAAAAATGGTTCATATCACGATTTTGATAAAGTGTTTATTTTTGCAAAATTAACTTTAGAGGGTTAATTTGTATATTTCCTGTATTAAAGTGGTTCAAAAATTGTACATTTTTGGTTAAAAATCAGTCAATATTTCGATTTCGGTTAAAGATAGAGTGGTAAAAATTATCTCTGGAAGGTCGACTTGGTATATTAATATTATAAAAGTAGTTAAATTTCCGGTAAAAAGTCGTCAAACCCGGGTTCAAAAATTGTACATTTTTGGCTGAAAATGTGAGGTGAAAAATCAATCAATATTCGATTTTGGTTAAAGATAGTGTTAATTCTTGCAAAAACGAACTCTAGAAGATCGATTTGGTATATTGATTTTATAAAAGTGGTTAAATTTCCGGTGAAAAGTCGTCAAACCCGAGTTCAAAAATTGTACATTTTTGGCTAAAAATGTGAGGTTAAAAATTGGTTAATATTTCGATTTTGGTAAAAGACAGAGTATTAATTCTTACATAAACGGACTCTGGAAGGTCAATTTAGTATATTAATATTATAAAAGCGGTTAAATTTCTGGTAATAACTCTTCAAACCCGGTTTCAAAAATTGTACATGTTTAGCTAAAAATGTGAGGTTAAAAATCGGTCAATATCTAGATTTCAGTTAAAGATAGAATGCCAATTCTTGCAAAAATGATCTCTGGAAGGTTGATTTAGTATATTAATATTATAAAAGTGGTTGAATATCCGGTAAAAAGTCTTCAAACCCGGGTTCAAATATTGTACATTTTTGGCTAAAATGTGAGGTTAAAAATCGCTTAATATTTCAATTTCGGTTAAAGATAGTGTTAATTTTTGTAAAAACAAACTTTGGAAGGTCGGTTTGATATATTAATATTATAAAAGTGGTTAAATTTGAGGTAAAAAGTCCTCAAATCCTGGTTCAAAAATTGTACAATTTTGGCTAAAAATGTGAGGTTAAAAATCGAACATTATCTTAATTTCAGATAAAGATAGATTGTTAATTCCTCTAAAAACGAACTCTGGAAGGTCGATTTGTTATATTAATATTATAAAAGTGATTAAATTTCAGGTAAAAAGTCCTCAAACCCGGGTTCAAAAAATGTCCTTTTTTGGCTAAAAATGTGAGGTTAAAATCATTCAATATTTCTATTTCGGTTAAAGATAGAGAGCTATTTCTTGCATAAATGATCTCTGGAAGGTTGATTTAGTATATTAATATTATAAAAGTGGTTAAATATCCGGTAAAAAGTCTCCAAACCCGGGTTCAAAAATTGTACATTTTTGGCTAAAAATGTGAGGTTAAAAATTGGTCAATATATGGTCAATATTTTGATTTCGGTTACAGACAGAGTGTTAATTCTAGCAAAAACAAATTCTGGAGGGTTGATTTGATATATTAATATTTTAAAAGTGTCAAAAAGGCGTTACGAATTGCGGAATATAGGATCGAAATGTGAGGTTAAAAATCGCTTAATATTTCGATTTCGGTTAAAGATAGTGTTCATTTTTATAAAAACGAACTTTGGTAGGTCGGTTTGATATATTAATATTATAAAAGTGGTTAAATTTGAGGTAAAAAGTCCTCAAATCCTGGTTCAAAAATTGTACATTTTTGGCTAGAAATGTGAGGTTAACAATCGAATATTATCTCAATTTCAGATAAAGTTAGATTGTTAATTCCTGTAAAAACGAACTCTGGAAGGTCGATTTCATATATTAATATCATAAAAGTGATTAAATTTCAGGTAAATAGTCTTCAAACCCGAGTTCAAAAATTGTACATTTTTGGCTAAAAATGTGAGGTTAAAAATTGGTCAATATTTCGGTTACAGACAGAGGGTGCTTTCCAATAAGACACAGACAGACACAGTGTACGACACAGAACGGACCATTAACGACACAAGCGAACACAGCCTGACACAAGAAATTTTTGAGTTTTAGCGTCTGATGTTTATTTTCTTAACCTATAAATTTGCTATGAACTGAAAATCTGTTACAAACTAGGCCATAAATTGAAGTAACGTATCCGAAACCACCACAATGCTTATTATAATTTGTCATATAGATTCCAGATTAGTTTAAATGCTAAAAAATAGAAAATATTGATAGAGACGCAATCTGGTAAACTTTTAACGAATTAAAGTGTGTTCTATTTGACTTGCAACACAGTGTCGGTGGTGTTACACAGTGTTACTCTGTGTCGCATAATTGGAAAGCCCCCAGAGTGTTAATTCTAGCAAAAACAAATTCTGGACGGTCGATTTGATATATTAATATTTTAAAAGTGTCAAAAAGGCCTTAGGAGTTGCGGAAAATAGGATCGAAATTTTGGAAAAAATAGAAAAAGTTGCCTCACAAAAATGCAATTTTATTTTGCTACAACTCCTCAACAGTTTAAATTATTTTCATATTAACACTAAATTCGTGTTCTACGGGGTTTAAAATATAAATTAACTCAATTCCAAATCTTTAAACCGTTTGGACAAAGTTTTATTTAAATATTTCTAAAATGACGCCCGTTGTGAATTTTTCGCAATTCTTCCTAAACATCAAAACTTTTATTTGGTTATAAATCCGGCTGAAATTTACAGGAAACACATAAAATTAACTGAATATCATTTATAGGTACTTAAAATTTGTAGAAATAGTTTTTTTAATGATTCTCACCCTCATTAAAACGACGTGAGCCGCTTCGACAGCCACGTCAGTTCCGGTCGCGATGGCCATTCCTACATCTGCTTGAGCGAGAGCTGGTGAATCATTCACCCCGTCTCCGACCATACAAACTCTCACGCCAGAGTTTTGGAGCCTCTGCACTCTGGCCACTTTATGTGATGGTAACACTTCAGCGAACACTCTAGAAATACCAACCTGAAAAGATAAAATACAGACGACGGTAATTTGCGCCAATTATTGTCGGAATCACCGCTAACTACAGGTGCGGCAGAACCAATTGAGCAGTTTGGAGGGGCAAGTGTTCGGGCGGTGGCGGGGGTAGGCAGCTGCACTAGGTCTCCTTTTGTTCTGTCGGCATCCCCATTTTAATACCCAACGTGGTTTGGACCGGAGTATAGGTGTCTCATTTTCGATGTTTTTTAAGGTATCTCGGGTAATATTAA
The DNA here is from genome assembly GCA_963082715.1 of Harpalus rubripes. Lineage (NCBI taxonomy): Eukaryota > Metazoa > Arthropoda > Insecta > Coleoptera > Carabidae > Harpalus > Harpalus rubripes. The sequence goes on from OY720463.1 coordinate 8,495,518, forward strand.
TGATAGATGAAAACCGTTTGCACATTCCAGGGTCAACTTTTTCAGAAATGTTTAATAGTCACCACAGGAATTTTCGATCTTCTTTTGTTTCTGGGCTACAGGCAAAAACTCGTTTTTCGCTCATTTTGAAAATATCTCATATCTTATTTATTATGATAGTTAGAGAAAAATTGTTTTTACAAATTTTTTATTGTTTTTTATTTAGAATAAAATGGCGTAATTCGATTTTTTGAGACCATAGTAACACTCGAGATATAACATAAACTTATGATTTTTTTAAATGGAAACCTATGTTGAAAATTGTCTCCTCTTTTTGCTTAATTTATAAGATTTTCAATGATATATAACAAGTCTACATTCTTTTGTTTTAAACATTTATAAAAGACGAATTATTAATTTATTGGAGTGAAAATATTGGAAATTATTAAGAAACAAATGAAAAAAATCTATTACAGATCATTATTTGTTTATTTTGATTCTAAATCTATTAATTATGTTCTCAAAATTATTCTTAACCAATTATTTTCGGGTTAGTTTAATTACTATTTATCGACGTTACAGTTGGCTTTGACACAATCCGAGAAAAATGGTTTAATATGCTTTTGAAGTAAATAAATTGAAAAAATGAGTAAAACTGAAACAAATACTATTAGAAATATGCAAATGATGATGTGGAATAAATTTTTTCATTTGTTTCTTAATAATTTCCCATATTTTCACTCCAATAAATTAATAATTCGTCTTTTATTAATGTTTAAAACAAATGAATGTAGACTTGTTATATATCATTGAAAAGCTTATAAATTAAGCAAAAAAATGAGACTATTTTCAACATAGGTTCCCATTTAAAAAATCATAAGTTTGTGTTATATCTCGAGAATTATTAAGTTTTCAATAAATCTATTTACGCCATTTTATTCAATCTAACAAACGGTAAAATTTTTGTAAAAACAATTTTTCTCTAACTATCATAATAAATAAGATATGATACATTTTCAAAATGAGCGAAAAACGAGTTTTTGCCTGTAGCTCAGAAACAAAAGAAGATCGAAAATTCCTGTGATGACTATTAAACATTCCTGGAAAAGTTGACCTTGGAATGTGCAAACGATTTTGATCTATCGTTAATATTACCCGAAATACCTTAAAAAACATCGAAAATGAGACACTTGTACATCGTGGCTTTGCCGTGCGTGTGTTTTATGATAACAACCGATCTGTGATTGCGACGCAAAGAGCTTTACGGCGACGGTTCAACATTCCGCGAAATAATGCTGGTCCTACTGCGAACATAATTCGGTCCTGGATTCGGCAGTTGGAGGAAACTGGTAGCACACTAAGAATAGGTACACATGGCCGACGAAGATCCATCAGAACATCAGAAAATGTGGAGCTAGTGAGAGCAGCAGTCGAACAATCGCCAAGACGTTCTGCTCGAAGGCACGCTATTGCATTGGGGGTTTCAGACCGCAGTTTGAGGAGGATTCTGCATTTAGATTTGAATTTCCATCCCTTCAAAATAATGATGGTATATTAATATTATAAAAGTGGTTAAATTTCCGGTAAAAAGTCTTCAAACCCAGGTTCAAAAATTGCACATTTTTGGCTAAAAATGTGAGGTTAAAAATCGGTCAGTATTTCGATTTGGGTTACAGACAGAGTGTTAATTCTTGCAAAAACGAACTCTAGAAGGTCGAATTGATATATTAATATTTTAAAAGAGTCAAAAAGTCCTTAGGAAAACTGAGAGCAGCAGTCAACAATCGCCAAGACGTTCTGCTCGAAGGCACGCTATTGCATTGGGGGTTTCAGACCGCAGTTTGAGGAGGATTCTGCATTTAGATTTGAATTTCCAACCCTTCAAAATAACGATGGATCAGGAATTGAACCCAGCAGACTACGCCAACCGCCAAAATCTGTGTGAGGAAATTCTTGCTGCGATCCCTCCTGAGGCAGCATTCTTCAGCAGCGACGAGGCACATTTTCACCAAATTGTTCACGAAAGACCGCTACATTCTCCGAAACTAACGGTGTGGTGTGCCGTATCACAATTTGGCGTTATAGGCCCGTACTTTTTTGAAGAGGGAGGCGTGACCGTCAATGTTGCAAAATTTTCTGCAGCCCCGATTGGAAGTGGTTGTTGAAAAAGAGGGATTAGGAGACTTTTGGTTTCAACAGGATGGGGCTACAGCCCGAAATTCTCTAAACGCTTTGTTGCGTCGCGCTTACACAAAGAGCACGAAGCTTTATAATTGGACCGCGGAAGCATCGTATTATCGATCGGTTGTGTGCAAGTAGTGCAATAAGCAGCAGTGAGCTCCGCGCTTCGTGTAGCGCAATAACACGTCACGATTATCGATCGCCAGACCAGCTCGCGGCCGCTAGATGGCGCTGCGTGTATCAAGTTACTTCGTCAGACGGCTCGCTACTGTGGATAGAGATAAGACGACATGCGGAACGCAGCATCTTCACTCGATCTACACTCCGAGTGAGGACCCACGGTTATTTTAACTGAGGGACGAACAACCTACATCGACTGTAACTGTCTTATTTCTATCTATCCCAAGGAGGCGAAGTACGGGCCAGATGTGACACTGGCATCGGAAGACCGTCGCAGTTGGGCCTGCCATCAAGGCCAGGGCCGGAGCGCCACGACCGCCAGTTTCATCGAGCCCACATTCACAGTCTCAATCTTCTTTGGAAGTGTTTACCTCACCGACGCCCCGAGGCTGTCCTTCAACAATTAGGGAGCAACCACGATCACTCCCGACAGCACAGCGGCTACCACTGAGGGCGCTTCCTCAACAGAATCAGCCCCCAGAATCTCTACAAAACTGACAGCTCCGCAGCCAGGACCGAAGACCTACATCCTACGTAGATTGTCACTTCTGAAGAATCAGGACCAGACCGTCGGCCGAAGCCGGGTTCATCCAGCAGACCCACGGTTGCAGCTGGTCTAAGCAGCCTATAAGAAGTTGCCGGAGATTCGACTACTTCGGGAGATCGCTTACGAATGTTTATTTACGAGGGTCATTCAATAAGTAAAGAGACAAATGGCTATAGCTCAAAAACGGTTTATTTCAATCTTTCAAAATTAAGGCTATTTTTCAACATAATCACCCCCCCCCCCCACAGTTATGCACTTGTCCCATCTTTCTTGCAGCTTCCTAATTCCCTTGGCGAAGAATTCTTTCGATTTACCCCGAAGCCACTTTTGCACCGCTTCCTTAACTTCCTCATTGTTAGCAAATCTTTTTCCACGTAGGCCGTCTTTGAGTGGTCCAAACAGGTAAAAATCAGATGGGGCGAGGTCGGGACTGTAGGCAGGATGAGGTAAGACCTCCCAACCCAATTCTTGAAGCTTATCACGGGTCAGCTGGGCTGTATGAGGGCGGGCGTTATCGTGCTGAAGAATGACTCATTTTGACAAGAGTCCACGGCGTTTGCTCCTGATAGCTGGTCTAACTTTATGTTCTAGCATCTCAGAGTAGTATTGGCTCTGATCTTCAAGGAAATCGCAATAGACTGGACCCTGTGAGCCCCAAAAGATGGTCAGCATCACTTTACCGGCGGAAGTTTGAACCTTGAATTTTTTGCGAACTGGAGAGCTAGTGTGTTTCCACTCCATACTCTGCCTTTTGGTCTCAGGGTCGTAGTGATGGATCCAGACCTCGTCGCAGGTCACTATTCTTTTAAAAAAAGCGTCTCCTTCAATCAAACTTCGTTGCTTTAAGTCTTGACTAATGGAAAGCCTTGATTCTTTATGAGCGTCAGTAAGCTGTCTGGGAACCCATCTGGCACACGTTTTTCTGTACTTTAAATTGTTCTGAATGACATTGTGAACAGTTCCAACACTTACTTGAACTTCTTCAGCTATCATTTCAACAGTAATTCTTCTGTTATCACGAATAAGTCCGTCAATCCTCGATTCCAACGAGGGATCAGAAACTTCCACTGGACGTCCACATCGGGGTTCATCACCTACACTTGTTCGGCCACTTTTAAACCGATCAACCCACTTGTAAAAATTTGCACGGTTCATACAACTTTTACCGTACTGTATCAACATTCTAGAAAAAATTTCACTTGGTTTTACACCTTCTGCGACTAAAAATCTAATGACTGAGCGCTGCTCTTCTAAGGTGCAATCAGTGGACTTGCCATGGTGAACTGACAATTTTGAGGTTATGTTGACATAAAATGATGAAACAGCTGATCAGAGCATATCCCAAGGTTGCCAACTAACACCCCTGAAAAGATTGTACACATTCATTGAATAGTTTTAAAATTATAGAATTTGTCTCTTTACTTATTAAATGATCCTCGTATTTTTGAAATCAGAAACCGATTCTGAAGTTTTGAACAGCCCGTTGACTCATTTCGCGGGGTACCGCGTTTACTTCTTCAACAATCTCCTCCCTTAGCTCTAGCAGGTATTGGGGGCGACGTTTAAACACTTTTTCCTTTAGATATCCCCAAAGAAAGAAGTCGCATATGCTTAAATTGGGCAGGCCACCCCACGTCACCTCTCAAAGACACTAGACGTTCAGGAATCATTTCTCTTAAAGCTTAAAGGCGAGACTCCAGGCACCTAACTATTTTAATTTCGATCAGGAAATGACTTTTGGACAAGCAATACTCTATGTAGTTTCTACTCGATTTATTAACTAAATTCAATCAGCTTAATTATTACGAGGGTCATTCAATAAGTAAAGAGACAAATTCTATAATTTTAAAACTATTCAGGGTACGTTCGGCATTGAAATCTACGGATTGCTTAGAGCTCATAGGTCACGTGACGGATTTCACAGATGTTAATGCTAATGCCGAACGCTCCAGATTCATATTTTAAGCGGGAAATTATAATACACAAATATGCAACTAGGAACACGAATAGTACAGGAGTAAAACGTGTATTAATGAATTAATAGTTTTTCACATAAGTGTTAAAATATTATATTTTTATAAGTTTTCTTAGTAGGTAAAAATGAAATTACGTTTCACCGTACAAGCTTTATGAAAAAGGTTATATGAATATTGAGTAATTTGTACAAAATATTATTTCTAACTTCCCTATATTCTACATCTTTATGTTAGTTTTCAACATGTTTTTGTAATGTTTCTACAAAACATGCTTTAACTGTAAATGAACATAAAGGGCACGTAAATAAATTGTTGTTCATATTTAAAACTTTTTGCTATAAATGCGTCAAAATATCTTAGAACTATTAGGCGAGAGCACGGTACAGAATTCTGAGAACTACCCTCCGCCGGTTTAAGATCTGAGTTGCTAGTTTTTACGGGGAAATGAAATTTTTAACTGACCTGCCACATGACAGTTGAGTTAAAGGCTTATACGCATGCTCAGATTTGAGAGCTCCGTGTGCTCGGTGACCAAGCGAGCTCAATATGCTTAGCGAGTTTAATGCCGAACGCTACAGATCGCTCTAATGTCAATGCCGAACGCAATCGACGGCTCTGAGCGCTCAAAATGTTAATGCCGAACGTACCCTCAATGAATGTGTACAATCTTTTCAGGGGTGTTAGTTGGCAACCTTGGGATATGCTCTGATCAGCTGTTTCATCATTTTATGTCAACATAACCTCAAAATTGTCAGTTCACCATGGCAAGTCCACTGATTGCACCTTAGAAGAGCAGCGCTCAGTCATTAGATTTTTAGTCGCAGAAGGTGTAAAACCAAGTGAAATTTTTTCTAGAATGTTGATACAGTACGGTAAAAGTTGTATGAACCGTGCAAATTTTTACAAGTGGGTTGATCGGTTTAAAAGTGGCCGAACAAGTGTAGGTGATGAACCCCGATGTGGACGTCCAGTGGAAGTTTCTGATCCCTCGTTGGAATCGAGGATTGACGGACTTATTCGTGATAACAGAAGAATTACTGTTGAAATGATAGCTGAAGAAGTTCAAGTAAGTGTTGGAACTGTTCACAATGTCATTCAGAACAATTTAAAGTACAGAAAAACGTGTGCCAGATGGGTTCCCAGACAGCTTACTGACGCTCATAAAGAATCAAGGCTTTCCATTAGTCAAGACTTAAAGCAACGAAGTTTGATTGAAGGAGACGCTTTTTTTAAAAGAATAGTGACCTGCGACGAGGTCTGGATCCATCACTACGACCCTGAGACCAAAAGGCAGAGTATGGAGTGAAAACACACTAGCTCTCCAGTTCGCAAAAATTCAAGGTTCAAACTTCCGCCGGTAAAGTGATGCTGACCATCTTTTGGGGCTCACAGGGTCCAGTCTATTGCGATTTCCTTGAAGATCAGAGCCAATACTACTCTGAGATGCTAGAACATAAAGTTAGACCAGCTATCAGGAGCAAACGCCGTGGACTCTTGTCAAAATGAGTCATTCTTCAGCACGATAACGCCCGCCCTCATACAGCCCAGCTGACCCGTGATAAGCTTCAAGAATTGGGTTGGGAGGTCTTACCTCATCCTACCTACAGTCCCGACCTCGCCCCATCTGATTTTTACCTGTTTGGACCACTCAAGGACGCCCTACGTGGAAAAAGATTTGCTAACAATGAGGAAGTTAAGGAAGCGGTGCAAAAGTGGCTTCGGGGTAAATCGAAAGAATTCTTCGCCAAGGGAATTAGGAAGCTGCAAGAAAGATGGGACAAGTGCATAACTGTGGGGGGTGATTATGTTGAAAAATAGTCTTAATTTTGAAAGATTGAAATAAACCGTTTTTGAGCTATAGCCATTTGTCTCTTTACTTATTGAATGACCCTCGTAATAATTAAGCTGATTGAATTTAGTTAATAAATCGAGTAGAAACTACATTGAGTATTGCTTGTCCAAAAGTCCTTTCCTGATCGAAATTAAAATAGTTGGGTGCCTGGAGTCTCGCCCCAACAGCTTTAAGAGAAATGATTCCTGAACGTCTAGTGTCTTTGAGAGGTGACGTGGGGTGGCCTGCGCGATTTAAGCATATGCGATTTCTTTCTTTGGGGATATTTAAGAGAAAAAGTGTTTAAGCGTCGCCCCCAAAACCTGCTAGAGCTAAGGGAGCAGATTGTTGAAGAAGTAAACGCGACACCCCGCGAAATGTGTCAACGGGCTGTTCAAAACTTCAAAAATCGGCTCCAGCAATGTATTGCAGCTAACGGCCGCCATCTTAAAGACATTATTTAAAAAAATTAATGAGTCTAAAATATACCCTGGTTTCTTTTTTATAACTCTTCAAAACTGCTCAATTGGTTCTGCCGCACCCTGTATTTCACTCAGATACCTGTCTGGCGATGCTAGCCGCGGTTTTCCTGTTGTCTCCCGTCATCATTATAACCTCTAACCCCATTTTTTTGAGCGTGTAGACAGCTAAATGCGCCTCGGGCTTAACAGTGTCCGCCACGGATATAATGGCCACCAGGGCCCCATTTATAGCGACTAGAATCGCAGTCTGGCCCAGTTCTTCCGACAGAGACATGCGACCATGGACGTCCGATGATAAAACTAAGCCGTGGCGAGTCAGCCATTCTCTATTGCCTATTATTAGATTGTAGTGAGTTGAGGATGACTGCGGAGGCTCCAGACCTGAAAACACGTTAACGAGCATTAAATTTTAACTAGAGTATTTTGAACTTTTCGATCTTCAACTTTACGGTGACGTAGAAATTACATTTTTCAAAAATTTTCGATTATTAATTCATATTATTGTAAACAAAAATTTTTTTTATAAAACTGTTTTTACAGATTATAGAAATTCGATTTCATTCTCGAAATATAGTGATAAAGAAGTGGCCGTTTTTAGAGAAAAAATAAAAACAGTTGAATTCCGCCGGAAGTGGTTGATCATGATTAAATGTTTTTATGGTTTCATATTCAAAATTTACTGCTGAATTCAATGGCAAAATAAAAAATATAGCATTCCATTTAAAATAAAAAAGTTAGGGTCTACTTCCCGTTAAACCGGAAGTGCTATTGCTTTGAAAATATTTTAGTTTAAATGGGCATGTTGGAAAACCCCTACATACCAAAATAGGTGTGCTGGGGGTTTGAACCCACAATCTTTGGAACAAAAAGCTAGCACGCTACCACCATGCAACGATCACTTGCATACTAAGCTTTCTTTTATAGGAAATAATAATTGTCACATTAAAATTGCTATAACATTTTCTTATTTTACTTAATTATTCTTAATTAATTTTAAACAATTTGTTATTAATATGACGTAATAACTGTTCCCAAACATGTGTATAAAGTTTTACTGCAATAAGTTTTAATGGGAGGCAAATATTCAAATTATTCTTATTTCCCATGTTAAATGCCTATGTAACGGATTTCGAGCGCCACCCGGTATATATATATATATATATATATATATATATATATATATATATATATATATATATATATATATACACCGGGTGGCGCTCGAAATCCGTTACATAGGCATTTAAAAAGGAAAAACAGTTTTGCCTTGCGCTGCTTCCCAAATTATTTTAAAAAAATACTTCAAATAAAAATTGTCAAGTTTAGAGGGTTGTAACTAAAAAACGGTTGGAGATACAAGGTTAGGGATATGGTTTTTAAATTCTGGAGGCTTTCAACCCTCTAGCAACTTATTCTGTAAGGTTCTAAATTAAGGGGTGCAAAATGTATAAACAGGAAACTAAAATGAGCGATCATAAAAATAAAATTGTTAAGTTTGGAGGGTTGTAACTCAAAAACGGTTAGAGATACGGGGTTGGGGATATGATTTTTAAATTCTGGACGGTTTCAACCCCTAGTAAATATTTTTTAAGATTCTAAATTAAGGGGTACAAAATTAATAAAAAGAAAACTAAAATTTGAGATCAAAAAAATTAAATTGTCAAGTTTGGAGGGTTGTAACTCAAAAACGGTTAGAGATACGGGGTTGAGGATATGATTTTTAAATTCTGGACGGTTTCAACCCCCTAGTAAATATTTTTTAAGATTCTAAATTAAGGGATACAAAATTTATAAACAGGAAACTAAAATGGGAGATCAAAAAAATAAAATTGTTAAGTTTGCAGGGTTGTAACTCAAAAATGGTTAGAGATATAGGGTTGGGGATTTAATTTTTAAATTCTGGAGGGTATATGCCCTCTAGTAACTTATTTTTTAAGCTTCTAAATTTAGGGGCACAAAATTTATAAAAAGAATTGCTTGTCCTTGCGCTTTGGGACTGGCAACTCCAACAGCTGTTATGGTTGGGACAGGTGTTGGGGCCCTCAACGGCATCTTAATCAAAGGGGCAGAGCCCTTAGAGAACGCGCACAAAGTACGAGCGATTATGTTCGATAAAACAGGCACGATCACGCATGGAAAACCGTCGGTTGCAAGAATGACGGTTTTTAAGACGAGAAATCCTGGGTTGCCAATAGAAAAGGTAAGAAATTAACTACAAAATCGAATTTTACTAGTTTGGAAGTATTGAAGGCTGGAGTTTAGAATACGTACCACCTTGGAAATTTCAATTTTTTTGTTACAATGTCTTCTTTTAGCGAAAATATAACAAAGAAACACAAAATTAGAGCGCGGAAGCCGGTATTTATATATTTTTTTCTAAAAATAAAATTAGATTTTACCTCTTTTAAAGATTGTAATTGTAAAATTTATGACTTCTTTTGAAAATTTAAAAAACAACTTTAATGTAACGATAACGTAACGCACAGAATTCGGGAGGTTACATTCATTTTCTATTAATTTAACCCAACTTGTTTTTTAAGGTTCTAAATTAAAGGGCACAAAATTTATAAACAGGAAACTAAAATGGGAGATCAAAATAATAAAATTGTCAAGTTTGGAGGGTTGTAACTCAAAAACGGTTAGATATACAAGATTGGGGATATAGTTTTTAAATTCTGGAAGGTTTCAACCCCTAGCAACTTATTTTTTAAGGTTCTAAATTAAGAAGTGCAAAATTGATAAAAATAAAACAAAAATGGAAGATCAAAAAAATAAAATTGTTAAATTTGAAGGGTTGTAACTCAAAAACGGTTAGAGATACGAGGTTGGGGATATGATTTTTAATTTCTGGAGTGTTTCAACCCCCTAGTAACTTATTTTTAAGGTTTTAAATTAAGGGGTGAAAATTGAAAAAAATAAAACTAAAATGTGAGTTTAAAAAATAAAATTGTCAGGTTTGGAGGGTTGTAACTCCAAAACTATTAAAGATACACAGTTGGGACTGTAAAATTTGGATTGTAGAATATTGCAACCCCTAGTAACTCATTTTGTAAGATTTTAAATTAAGGGGTACAAAATGAATAAAAATAAAACTAAAATTGTAGATTAAAAAAATAAAATTGTTGTTTGGAGGGTTGTAACTCAAAAATGGTTAGAGATATAGGGTTGGGGATTTAATTTTTAAATTCTGGAGGGTATATGCCCTCTAGTAACTTATTTTTTAAGGGGCTGGGGATATGATTTTTAAATTCTGGACGGTTTTAATCCCCTAGCAAATATTTTTTAAGATTCTAAATTAAGGGGTACAAAATTTATAAAAAGAATACTAAAATGGGAGAAAAAAAATAAAATTGTCAAGTTTGGAGGGTTGTAACTGAAAAACGGTTAGAGATACAGGCTTGGGGATATGACTTTTAAAATCTGGACGGTTTCAACCCCCTAGTAATTTATTTTTTAAAGTTATAAATTAAGGCCTGCAAAATTGATCAAAATAAAACTAAAATGGGAGATCAAAAAATAAAATTGTTAAGTTTGCAGGGTTGTAACTCAAAAATGGTTAGAGATATAGGGTTGGGGTTTTAATTTTTAAATTCTGGAGGGTATGAGCCCTTTAGTAACTTATTTTTTAAGCTTCTAAATTTAGGGGCACAAAATTTATAAAAATAAAATTAAAATGGTAGATCAAAAAATAAAATTGTCAAGTTTGGAGGGTTTTATCTCAAAAACGGTTATAGATAAAGGATTGTGGATATGATTTTTAAAGATGTCGACCTCTAGTAACATATATACATACATACATACATACATACATACATACATACATACATAGATACATACAGAGTGTTCAAAAATAACTGATTCAGTTGGCAATAAAAAAAAGTACTTGAAATTTGTAAGTCTGATACAAAAATTTATTTCCCAGTAATAATCAAAACTTAGACTGATTGTATTATTTACGTAGTTTTTTATTAATTATTTTATTAAATTGCTTATTATCTTCGCATATTTCCAATTATTGATCACAAGAGTTATTTTAACATATTTATATAATTTTATAAGTGCTGAAAAAGATCAATTTATGTGACTCCAGTGATTAACAAAGTCCATGTTTGAGATTTGAGGACAAAATCATTTCTATATCTTCGCCAAAGAATATTAAAAAAATTATTACGGCTTAACAAATAATAATTAAGACTTTCTAAAACTACAGATCGCTTGCTTTTAGTTTAGATAAAGTTTCATAAATAAAAATGATAAAAAAAATAGTGGAAAACTTACCTAACAATTCCCCAAGCTTCTGCGTCTTATCTTCTTCTATGACGACTTCAACGGGAACATTGTTGAGATAATACGTCCCTGTATTTCCAGGCCCCTCCATTTGTTTATAGAAATCCTGCAGCCCTTTTTTGTCAATGTCATCAATATCTTGAATTCGGCATTTGATTCCGCATCCGGTGACACTCTGCCAATCCGTACAATTGCTGGTGATTTCTCCGATTATATCTCGGGCGAATCGTACAATTGCCGCGGCAATTGGGTGCTCGGAGGACGATTCCGCGATGGAAATTAAGCCGATTAACTGGGGAATAAGACGGAATATTTAACATTTATTTGAGTTCGCAATATTTTTTACTACAATTAGAATATCTACAACTCAAATTTTTTATTTATTTATATGTCCGGATTTGAAGGTCATCATTGGAATCTCGGAAAATGTAAGACGTACGTCCCCAGAATTTATAAATCATATCTCAACCCCGTATTTCTAACCGTTTTGGAGTTAAAACCCTCCAAACTTGATAATTTTATTTTTTTGATCTCCCATTTTAGTTTTCTTTTTATCAATTTTGCACCCCTTAATTTAGAAATTTAAAAAATAAGTTACTAAAGGGTTAAAACCCACAAGGATTAAAAAAAAATATCCCCAACTCCATATCTCTAACCGTTATTGAGTTACAACCCTCCAAACTTGACAATTTTATTTTTATGATCTCCCATTTTAGTTTTTTTAATCAATTTTGCGCACCATAATTTAGAATCTTAAAAAATAAGTTACTAGGGGGTTAAAACCCCCCAGAATTTAAAAATCATATCCCCAACCCTGTATCTCTAACCGTTTTTGAGTTACAAACCTCCGAACTTGATAATTTTATATTTTTTGATCTCACATTTTAGTTTTCTTTTTATCAATTTTGCACCCCTTAATTTAGAATCTTAAAAAATAAGTTACTAGGGTTTGAAACCCTCCAGAATTTAAAAATCAAATTCCCAACTCCGTATCTCTAATATTAACAATGAATTAACAGTTTGTATATTTGAAATAAATTGTGAAAAATTGTCAGCCACCGGGATTCACAATTTATTTCAAATATACAAACTGTTAATTCATTGTTAATATTAGAATTTGGTCTGGTAGGGCCTTGAGTAAATTATGACATCGTTCACTAGATGTTTAAATGCAGTGGTAGCTTGGCAACCCCACATCTAATCATGTGACGATTAATAATATCCTCAACAGTAATACGACTTTAAAAGTGAAAGATTGTTCAGCCATCGAGAGGAGAGCAGCCAATAGCTTAGTTGGTAAGAGCACTGTCCCGGCAAGATAGGGGTCTCGGGTTCGAATCCCGGTGGCTGACAATTTTTCACAATTTATTTCCGTATCTCTAATCGTTTTTGAGTTACAACCCTCTAAACTTGACAAATTTATTTTTTGATCTCCTATTTTAGTTTTATTTTTATTAATTTTGCACCCCATTATTTAGAATCTTAAAAATAAGTTACTAGGGGGTTGAAACCCTCCAGAATTTAAAAATCATATCCCCAACCCTGTATCTTAACCGTTTTTGAGTTACAACCCTCCAAACTTGACAATTTTAATTTTTTGATCTCCCATTTTAGTTTCATTTTTATCAATTTTGCACCCCATAATTTCGAACCGTAAAAAATAAGTTACTAGGAGGTTAAAACCCTCCAGGATTTAAAAATAATATCCCCAACCCCGTATCTCTAACCATTTTTGAGTTACAACCCACCAAACTTGACAGTTTATTTTTTTTGATCTCTCATTTTAATTTTCTTTTTATTGATTTTGCACCCCTTAATTTAGAACCTTAAAAAATAAGTGACTAGAGGGTTGACACCCTTCAGAATTTAAAAATTAATTCCCCAGCCCTATATCTAGAACCGTTTTTGAGTTACAACCCTCTAAACTTTTTATCAATTTTGCACCCCTGAATCTAGAACCTATAAAAATAAGTTACTAGGGGGTTAAAACCCTCAAGGATTAAAAAAAAAAAATATCGCCAACCCCGTATCTCTAACCGTTTTTGAGTTACAACCCTCCAAACTTGACAATTTTTATTTTTTGATCTCCCATTTTAGTTTCATTTTTATCAATTTTGCACCTCATAATTTAGCATCTTAAAAAATAAGTTACTAGGAGGCTGAAACCTTCTAGAATTTAAAAATCATATCCCCAACTCTGTATCTCTAACCGTTTTTGAATTACAACCCTCCAAACTTGACAATTTTATTGTTTTGTTCCCCCATTTTAATTTACCTTTTATGAATTTTGCACCCCTTAATTTAGAATCTTAAAAAATAAGTTATTAGGGTTTGAAACCGTCCAGAATATAAAAATCGTATCCTCAACCCCGTATCTCTAACCATTTTTGAGTTACAACCCTCCAAACTTGACAATTTTTTTTTATCTCACATTTTAGTTTTCTTTTTATCAATTTTGCACCCCTTAATTTATAACCTTAAAAAAAGTTACTAGAGGGTTGAAACCGTCCAGAATTGAAAAACCATATCCCCTACCCTGTATCTCCAACCGTTTTTGAGTTACAACGCAGCAAACTTGACAATTTTATTTTTATAATCTCCCATTTTAGTTTTCATACTATCAATTTTACGCTCCATAATTTAGAACCACAAAAACTAAGTTACTAAGGGGTTGAAACCCTCCAGAATTTAAAAATCAAATCCCCAACTCCGTATCTTTAACCGTTTTTGAGTTACAACCCTCTAAACTAGACAATTTTATTTTTTGATCTCCCATTTTAGTTTTCTTTTTATCAATTTTGCACCCCTTAATTTCGAACCGTAAAAAATAAGTTACTAGGAGGTTGAAACCCTCCAGGATTTAAAAATCATATCCCCAACCCCGTATCTCTAACCATTTTTGAGTTACAACCCACCAAACTTGACAAGTTTTTTTTTATCTCTAATTTTAATTTTCTTTTTATTGATTTTGCACCCCTTACTTTAGAACCTTAAAAAATAAAGGACTAGAGGGTTGACACCCTTCAGAATTTAAAAATTAATTCCCCAGCCCTATATCTCGAACCGTTTTTGAGTTACAACCCTCTAAACTAGACAATTTTATTTTTGATCTACCATGTTAGTTTTTTTTTATCAATTTTGCACCCCTGAATCTAGAACCTATTAAAATAAGTTACTAGGGGATTAAAACCCTCAAGGATTTAAAAAAATATCCCCGACCCCGTACCTCTAACCGTTTTTGTGTTACAACCCTCCAAACTTGATAATTTTATTTTTTTGATCTCCCATTTTAGTTTTCTTTTTATCAATTTTGCACCCCTTAATTTATAACCTTAATAAATAAGTTACTAGAAGGTAGACACCCTCCAGAATTTAAAAATCATATCCCCAACCCTGTATCTCTAACTGTTTTTAAGTTACAGCCCTCCAAACTTGACAAATTTATTTTTATGATCTCTCATTTTAATTTTCTTTTTATCAATTTTGCACCCCTTAATTTAGAATCTTAAAAAAAAGTTACTCGGGGGTTGAAACCCTCCATAATTGAAAAATCATATCCCCAACCCTGTATCTTAAACCGTTTTTGAGATACAACCCTCCAAACTTGGCAATTTTATTTTTTTGATCTCCCATTTTAATTTTCTTTTTATCAATTTTGCACCCCTTAATTTAGAATCTTAAAAATAAATTACTAGGGGGTTGAAACCCTCCAAAATTGAAAAATCATATCCCCAACCCTGTATCTCTAACCGTTTTTGAGTTACAACCCTCCAAAGTTGACAATTTTATTTTTTTGATCTCCCATTTTAGTTTTTTTTTAATCAATTTTGCACCCCTTAATTTAGAACCTTAAAATAAGTTGGGTTAAATTAATAAAAAATGAATGTAACCTCCCGAATTTTGTGCGTTACGTTATCGTTACATTAAAGTTGTTTTTTAAATTTTCAAAAGAAGTCATAAATTTTACAATTACAATCTTTAAAAAAGGTAAAATCTAATTTTATTTTTACAAAAAAATATATAAATACCGGCTTCCGCGCTCTAATTTTGTGTTTCTTTGTTATATTTTCACTAAAAGAAGACATTGTAAGAAAAAAAATTGAAATTTCAAAGGTGGTACGTATTCTAAACTCCAGCCTTCAATACTTCTAAACTAGTAAAATTCGATTTTGTAGTTAATTTCTTACCTTTTCTATTGGCAACCCAGGATTTCTCGTCTTAAAAACCGTCATTCTTGCCACCGACGGCTTTCCATGCGTGATCGTGCCTGTTTTATCAAACATAATCGCTCGTACTTTGTGCGCGTTCTCTAAGGGCTCTGCCCCTTTGATTAAGATGCCGTTGAGGGCCCCAACACCTGTTCCAACCATAACAGCTGTTGGAGTTGCCAGTCCCAAAGCGCAAGGACAAGCAATGGCAAGAACGGATAAAGAACAACGAAAAACGAATTGGAAGATGATTTCGTGATTGTTGAAGCCTTCTTTCTGTTGGTCTTCTATATCCTGTAATTGGTAATTTTGTCAATTATGTGCTCTTTAATTTAGAAACTTAAAAAATAAGTTACTAGGGGTTGGAAACCCTCCAGAATTTAAAAATCATATCCCCAACCCTGTATCTCTAACCGTTTTTGAGTTGACAATTTTATTTTTTTGATCTCCCATTTTAGTTTTCTTTTTATCAATTTTGCACCCCTGAATTTTGAACCTAATAAATAAGTTATGAGGGGGTTGATACCGTGCAGAATTTAAAAATAATATCCCCAATCCTGTATCTCTAACCGTTTTTGAGTTACAACCCTCCAAACTTGACAATTTTTTTTATCTACCATTTTAATTTTCTTTCTATCAATTTTGCATCCCTTAATTTAGAACCTTAAAAAATAAGTTACTAGGGGGTTAAAACCCTCCTAAATATAAAAATCACATCCCCAACCCTGTATCTCTAACCGTTTTTGAGTTACAACCCTCTAAACTTGGCAATTTTACTTTTTGATCTCCCATTTTAGTTTTAATTATATCAATTTTGCACCCCTTAATTTGGAATTTTATAAATAAGTTATAAGGGGGTTGAAACACTCCAGAATTCAAAAATCATATCTGCAGCCCCGTATCTCTAACCGTTTTTGAGTTACAACCCTCTAAACTTGACAATTTTATTTTTTTGATCTCCCATTTTAGTTTTCTTTTTATCAATTTTGCAGCCCTGAATTTAGAACCTAATAAATAAGTTATTAGGGGGTCGAAACTCCCCAGAATTAAAAAATCATATCCCCAACTCCGTATTTCTAACAGTTTTTGAGTTACAAACCTCCAAACTTGAGAATTTTCTTTATCTCCCAATTTAGTTTTACTTTTATTAATTTTGCATCCCTCAATTTAGAACCTTAATAATAAGTTACTAGGAGATTGACTCCTCCATAATTTAAAAATCGTACCCCCAACCCCGTATCTCTAATCGTTTTTGAGTAACAACCCTCCAAACTTGACAATTTTATTTTTTTGATTCCTATTTTACTTTTATTTTTATCAATTTTGCACCCCTTAATTTAGAACCTTAAATAATAAATTACTAGGGGGTTGAAACCCTCCAGAATTATAAAAATCATATCTCCAATCCTGTATCTCTAACCGTTTATGAGTTACAACCCTCTAAACTTGACAAATTAATTTTTTTAATCTCCAATTTTAGTTTTCTTTTTATCAATTTTGCACCCCTTAATTTAGGACCTGAAAAATAAGTTACCAGGGGGTTGAAACCCTCCAGAATCTAAAAATCATATCCCCAACCCCGTATCTCTAACCGTTTTTGACTTACAACCCTCCAAACTTGACAATTTTATTTTTATGATCTCCCATTCTAGTTTTCTTTTTATCAATTTTGCACCCCTGAATTTAGAATTTTATAAATAAGTTACTAGAGGGTTGAAACCCTCCAGAATTCAAAAATCATATCTCCAGCCCCGTATCTCTAACGTTTTTGAGTTACAACCCTCTAAACTAGAAAAATTTATTTTTTAGATCTCCCATTTTAGTTTTCTTATCAATTTTGCGCCCCTTAATTTAGAACCTTAAAAATAAGTTTCAAGAGGGTTGAAACACTACAAAATTTAAAAATCATATCCCCAACCCTGTATCTCTAACCGTTTTTGAGTTACAACCCTCCAAACTTGACAATTTTATTTTTTTGATCTCCCATTTTAGTTTTCTTTTTATCAATTTTGCACCCCTGAATTTAGAATTTTATAAGTTACTAGGAGGTTGAAACCCTCCAGAATTCAAAAATCATATCTCCCGCCCCGTATCTCTAACCGTTTTTGAGTTACAACCCTCTAAACTTGACAATTTTATTTTTTTATCTCCCATTTTAGTTTTCTTTTTATCAATTTTGCGCCCCTTAATTTAGAACCTAATAAATAAGTTATTAGGGGTTGAAACTCCCCAGAATTTAAAAATCATATCCCCAAACCTGTATCTTCAACCATTTTTGAATTACAACCCTCCAAACTTGACAATTTTATTTTATTAATTCCTATTTTAATTTTATTTTTATCAATTTTGCATCCCTTAATTTAGAACCTTAAATAATAAGTTACTAGGGGGTTGAAACCCTCCAGAATTTAAAAATCATATCCTTAACCCCGTATGTCTAACCGTTTTTGAGTTGCAACCCTTTAAATTTGACAATTTTATTTTTCTGGTCATCCATTTTAGTTTTCATTTTATCAATATTGCGCCCCATAATTTAGAACCTTAAAAAACAAGTTGCTAAGGGGTTGAAACCCTCCAGGATTTGAAAATCATATTCCCGACCCCGTATCTCTAACCGTTTTTGAGTTACAACCCTCCAAACTTGACAATTTTATTTTTTGATATCTCAATTTACTTTTATTTTTATTAATGTTGCATCCCTTAATTTAGAACCTTAAAAATAAGTTACTAGGAGGTTGACACCCTCCAGAATTGAAAAATCATATCCCCAACCCCGTATCTCCAACCGTTTTTTTTTGTTACAACCCTCCAAACTTAACAATTTTATTTTTTTGAGCTCCCATTTTAATTTTATTTTTATCAATTTTGTACCCCTTAATTTAGAACCTTAAAAAATAAGTTACTAGGGAGTTGAAACCATCCAGAATTTAAAAATCATATCCCCAACCCCGTATTTCCAATCGTTTTTTTGTTACAACCCTCCAAACTTAACAATTTTAATTTTATTTTTATCATTTTTATTTTTTAATATACTATTGACTTACCGATATTGGAAGAAGTTGAATGTCTACATAACCTATTATTGTCCAAACTATCAACGTTAGAAGACTTAACGCCACCACGACTGGAACGAAAAATCCAGCTATCTTGTCGGCCAGCTGTTGAATCGGTGCTTTGGACGTTTGTGCTTCCTCTACAAGACGTACTATTTGTGCCAGAGTTGTAGCTTCACCTTTAGATTAATATAATCAAAGAAGAACATCTTTGAGTCAGGACGACAACTTTTTTTCGCACTTGTTTTATAAATTTAACTTACCGGTATGTGTGGCGGTAATTAATAAGACGCCATTTTGATTGATGGAGCCTCCAATAACTAAACTGGATGGACGTTTAGGAACTGGCATCGATTCGCCAGTTATTAGACTTTCATCGCAAGTAGATGTTCCGGAAGTCACTCT
Source organism: Harpalus rubripes (assembly GCA_963082715.1). NCBI lineage: Eukaryota > Metazoa > Arthropoda > Insecta > Coleoptera > Carabidae > Harpalus > Harpalus rubripes. The sequence continues at coordinate 8,514,647 of OY720463.1, forward strand.
GCCGTCGACCGGAACCTGGAATTTTATTCAGGAATATTTTAAACACTTCTCTACTGTCTGATATTTATTCAAAATTGTTAAAAGTGTTTAAATTACTTCTCAAATGTCTTAAATTGTTCTAAAACTGTTTGAAATTGTTTTTAATGTTTCCAAACTATCTTTATTTTATTCAGAACTAATTGATATCCCGTGAACTGTGAACATTTGATGCGCTTGGACCTTTTTTGGTACTTCTAGCGCCGAACAACCAGAGCTGGACACAAGTACCAAGTATCTTAATGTTTCTAAATGTACTTGAAGTACAAGTACTTTTTTAGTTTCTAAAGTACTTGAAAGTACCAAGTACTTGAAAAAGTACTTGTAAATTTGGGTGCAAGTACTTTTTCAGATAATCGTTATTTTTCAGATTATATGGACCTTAAAAGGTGATTATTGACAAAAATTTCAATATGCGATATTGATTGGGTTATTTAAAATAAGAGTTCCTCGCTGGGACTGCCGTATCGCCTGGCGATCGCATGACGTAAAATTAACGTCATATGATCGCCAAGCGATACGAGCTGTACCGCGATGCTAGAATGACGTCATTTTTACATCATGCGATCGCCAGGCGATACGGAAAAGTCTCAGCACTGTAGTTAGGTAATATAAACAAATGTACATATATGCAGATTAGAATTAATTTATTTATGCCAAAAAAATTGCAAATATATCTTTATTTTCATATTATCGCTGAAAATATATTTATTAATGAAATTTACATAATTATGAACTACAGGAATAACACCACACCACTGCAAAAGAAACATTGACAGGCAAACAATTCTCATAACATTGTTAACTTTTAAATTATTCATCGCACTTCAAGTACATTTAAAATACTTCAAGTACATTTAAAAATACTTCAAGTACATTTAAAGTACTTCAAGTATGTAAAAATACTTCAAGTACTTTTCATTGTACTTCAAGTATTTTCCAAGTATTAAGTACCAAGTACATGTGAATAGACTTACTTTGTCAAGTACAAAGTACTATAAATGGAAAGTACTTCAAGTACAGTACTTGAAGTACTGAATGTACTTGCAAGCCTAATAAAGTACTTTTCTTGCAAGTATTGCCCAGCTCTGCGTACAACACGATTTTAGTGTTAATTTGAAAATATTTCAAACAGTTCAGGAGTTATAAACCCCCAAAAATGCATGTTTTCTTGTTTAGTTTTGGCAAAAAATGTGATGTTAAAAATCCGTCAATAGCTTGATTTCAGTTAAAGATAAATTGTTTATTTTTGCAAGAACGAACTTTAGGGGGTTGATTTGTATATTTCCGGTATAAAAGTGGTTAAATTTCCGGTTAAAAACTCCTCAAACCCAGGTTCAAAAATTGTACATTTTTGGCTAAAACTGTGAAGTTCAAAATCGGTTAATATTTCGATTTCGGTTAAAGACAGAGTGCTAATTCTTGCAAAAACGAACTCTGGAAAGTCGATTTGGTATATTAGTATTATAAAAGTGGTTAAATTTCGGGTAAAAAATCCTCAGACTCGGGATCAAAAATTATACATTTTTGGCTAAAAATGTGAGGTTCAAAGTCGGTCAATATTTTGGTTTCGGCATTGATTTTATATACTTCGTAAACAGATCGACACTTCTTATTGCGCCAATGGAAACCTCTAAGTTAGTTAAGAAAAATTAACTAGATGTCTCTAGTATCTGTGAATCTGGCCGACCAGCGTCTGTGTATCATATCGCTTGTCTGAAGGCTGTACGCTGTTATACCGAAGAGCGCATAGCAGTATGAATACACTGTAAAACAATCTCGTCAAAAAAAATAAATAAAACTTCGGTAGATTATTACTTTTAAATGATTAAATGAATAATTAGTATAATGAAATAAATACAAAAATAGTACATTAAGATACAAGTATTTTAAATAATTTACATTCATCATTTTAAATAATGTTTTCTATTTTGGTCCCTTTTTCAAAAAATATTTACAAATATATGTACGTTATTTCATTTTGAGGAATTTCTATTTTGGTTGTTTCATATAGTACATAAAAAAAATATTATATAACGTTACTGTTATTGTTTAACTAAAAATTATAAATGTAAATTAATTTTTTTATGACTGCTATAGTGAGCACTGTGAGCTGTGCTTCGCGACAGCCCGCGCGCTCAATGAATAAAAATATGCAAGTCAAGACTTTAATAGAAGAAATAAGAGAATATTATTTTGTCTTTCTCTTCATTTGTGATAAATATTGAAAAAAAAACTTTATTTTTCGAATTTTAAATATTGTATGAGCACATTTTCGTTTTCTTTAAAAAAGTTACTTGAATTTTCATCATCCTCTTCCTCTTTCATCAATAACATTTGTAAAATTAAATTGTTACTATACAAATTTATAATATTACTGATGTGACCGTCGCGCGTCTAAAAAAACAGATAAGCCGCGCGGCCTATTTCATGACGGGCCGCGGCGAGGTGCCCCTGCGGCTTAGAGCGTCTAGGAAATCCTACCTTTAACCACAGAGCCTCGCGCCACATGAAATATATCTTTCCTTTCAGTATCTAATTATTAATTAGTAATTTTAAATTGTTGCTAATAAATTAGTTTTCTATGCGTTCTTGTGAAATAAAACAAAAGTATCCACTCTCTAAGAAAATACAGTCGAATTTAATTAAACTGTCTAAATTAAAAACGATCTGTTAAAGTCTTGTATTGTTAGTCATTAAAAAACGTATGTATTAACAAATCGTTTAAAAATTAATTTTATTTATTTGGTTAGTATTTTTATAAACTAATGGTAAGTACTATTCTGTAAACGAAATGGTAAGTATATGGTATATAGTAAAAAAAAAAAATCAAACAGATTTGCGCCACAATCGCTGTGTTCTTATTGGTGGTTTTCAGTCATGTGCACACGGCCCGATATAGCTTAGAGTCCTTAAACTCACATATTGTTTTGTTTTCTATATTGTGATATTACTTTATATTTGTGTCTACATACATTTATATTTTTAAGTTTTGTTTTATTAAAATAAAGAAAAGAATCATGCCAAGAAATGTATGTCACTATATAAATTGTAAAAGTAAGCAAAATAAGTCGTCTAATATAAAAATGTATAGATTCCCGGTGAAAGACAAGGAACGTGTGCAACAATAGATTATTAACTCAGGTAACTATCAACATATTACACAGATGATAAAAGTCGATCTTAAATCTAAAATATCTATTTTATGATCTTTTATCTACTAAATTTAGAGCAGAAAGAGTATCTATGATAAAATAATTAAAATATGTTTCTTCTCTTCTATGCAATAAATTCAAAATATCAATATCAATTAGAGAGTAATTAATATTAGGCACTATAAGACATTATATCTGTATACATACATACTATATGGGCATGGACGGTAGTGTGAACTCGGTTTTAAACCTTTTTGTTTTTTGATATAAGGAAAGTTTGATTTTCGTTACCATAACAACGATGTTACGGTTCAGCAAGAATAACTGTGCGCTTCAGATGCATGTAAGATAACATGCGATATGAAGATGATAAGAGAGAGAGAAAAGAGAACCATATTTTCGAACCCTATGCCGAAAATATTTTTAGCGTATCCCTCTCTCTTTATAATAATAAAAAAAAAACATCGTACTCATCTACGAGTACTATGTGTTTATTAATTAAAGCAAAAATAAAGACGATGACATGGGATAGGTACACTGGTAGGTATACATGTCACACAAATAAGAAAATTACCTGTAAAGGGATAAAGCCAATCAATTATAAAGTTTACCGCGCGCTCGATCGATACTACGAGTAAATTGGGGTGAAATAATCGCAGAATATGTTCTAATAGGGTGTAAACTGCTCCCCCCCTCCCCCCGACCTCCCATAAATTTATTATTATCCACTAACATAGAATAATAAGAAACACAAATTGAAACGTAAAGTAGGTAAATTGAAATATATTTTCTAACAGGGCCTGCGGGCCCTATATCTAAGCGGTCCCTAAAACTTGTGTTTTGCAGACAAATTTGGACTTGTTGGGGATATAGTTTTTAATCTTTGAATTCTATACAATTCTTATGTCCACAAATTTTGCTCTGGATTTAATAGACTATTTCACTCATAAATACATAAACCAATCCAAATTTAGGATTCTACCTAGTTACCAAGTTTCACTACGACAAAACATTGTCACAAAATTTTTTTCGCATCTTTAAGCCAATAAGATGTCGTATTTTTACATGTAAGTGAGTTTTGACGTTTTAGAAATATATTGTTTACATACCTGTCAAAGTCTGTATAATTTCAGTGTTATCAGTTTTTATTAAAAACGAGTCGATTCGGACAGGAATCTATTTAAAACGTTGAAAAAGCAAACTGAAACATAATACTTGTAACACAATAAAAATTACAAGATTTTTGTCAAGAAAAAAATTATATAAATGATTACCTGATTTTTATTTTGGAAATAGTCATCCGAATACCATTCATGGTTAAATTTTATCCTGGAAAAATTTTCCGATTGCATTACTCGAGCCTGTTGCCAATTTATCTCGTGACATTGATCAAAAATCACTCGTTTGACAACTCGTGATTTTTTTGTCAATGTCACTCAATAAATTGCTAGGCAACCGGCTCTCGTAACAATCTGAATTTTTTTCCGGCAAAAATTTACCACTTATGATATTATATATGATAAAATATTGCTAAAAGATAATATCAATATTTTATTTCCAATATTAAGTAAAATTTAATTACATCCTGTAAATTACATAGTAGGTATACCAGACTAGCATCGGGTAACACTGAAAAATGAGTCACTCATAAAAACTTTTTTATTTATAATTATTTTTTAATTCTCTTTATATATTTGCATCTAGTCTTAGGGGTTCACAAATCATGGTATTTGGCATGATAGCGCTTCCGGTTAACCGGAAGTGACATTAACTTTCATATATATCAAATGGGATACCTAATGCAATAAATTCATTTATGAATCCTGCTAAATCAACAAACTGCGAGACTGATTCTGACATTATCATAAACCTAACAACATCATCAACCAGTAGTTCCGTAAATAATTCAAACATAGATTGTACCGAAGCAGCAGTTTCAGACAATGAAAGTAATTCATCGTCATCATCTTCATCTAAATCGAGTCCGCAAAAATTAGACGTAGAATCTTTAGAAGAATGTTCAATAACATATTTTTCTGAATATGTCGCAAAAAAATGTATTGACAAATATCAGTGTCAAAATTGTATTAAAAATTTATTAAGTATATCCAATTTAAATGAGAAAAATGAAATTCTTCTTCTAAATAAAACATACAAAAATGTTAAAATTGAAGAAGGACAGGGTCTAAAAGCACCATCAACAAATTTTAGAAGAATTGTTACAATTATTTTAGAAATTTTTGAAAATAAATTTCAAAGTATGTATGCTGAAAATAATTTAAAGAGGAAATTGTGTAAAAAAATAGTTGAGAACGGCGAAATATCATCTTGGTTAGAGGAATGTAAAGGGCATAAATTATTTTTAATCGACAAGTTACTAAATACAAAATTTTTCTACAAGTGCAAATTAATAAGCAACGAATTTTCAAAGAAAAAAAAATTAACGAAACCCAATGCAAAGATAAGAATATTGACAAATAAATAGTTCCAGTATGTATGTATAAGTTTATAGGTTTTGTTATTTTAAATAGTCAATACTTTTTGATTTAAAAACTCATATTTTTTATTTGTCCACCGTTTTATTATTAGGTACCCTTACAATCCTTAAATGTTATTAATTTTTTTATTTAATATTTGTCTCGAAAAAAAATATTTTTAATGTGAATAATTATACGACAATATTGGCAGTTTTGATGTTTACTTTGCTTCTTTGTTAATTTATAGGCGAAGCAAAAAAAAAATAGTCATTATATTTACCACATTTTTTTCTTTTTATATTATTTGATTTCTACAAAATATAAGAAATAAATTTAACGACCATAACAAACTATATAAAGACCAATGTAGAATTGCAAAAGAAATATAGAATACACCTAACTGAAAATAGAAGAAGTACAAATGTATCAGAATGGGGTAAGTTGTGCCTGTACAGCTATCTGTTGTTCGTTGGCATACAAGCCATTGACATATTACATAAATGGACCCAACGTAGAGAGAGAGGAATTGACGCTCACCTTAGAAAAGGAAAGATAGATAAGCGGGGCAACGTCAAACAAGACCATTGTTGCGGTCTGTTGTTTTGTTTGCTGGTCTGACAGTAGTGACAGCTAGTAAAAGTGCAATATATTTCCTCAGAATATTAGTAAAAATAATATTCATATCTCTAAGTAAGAGTTAGTTACAATACAAAGTGAGTAATTTTGATTTAATGTGAAATAAATATAATTTGAATGTAGTTTGCTGGTAATTCAGGTTATGTTCTGTCATTCATGCTATGCATATAAGTGTGATTTCATTTATATTTCAGAATTCTTTTAAAATGGTAATATCATGCAGTGCAAATGGACGCACAGTTCGTTATCAAAAAGACATAAAATTTCACAAATGAGTAGATTTCCGAAAGATGAACTGTGAACAGACTGGCTTATTGCAGTTAGAAAACACAATTTCAAGCCATCCAAACATTCTGTGATGCAAAAATCATTTTCAATCGACGGACTATACCTAAAATGTATATAAAAATCGTTTTAAATAAATAATTGATAAAGCAAAAGTATTTTTCTATATTTGAATGAAATATTTTATGATAAATCGAATATGAACTATATTTTACATTGTCATTTATTATGAATGAGATGAATATTCCTAAGCACTCTTGTGTTATTTTTCATTTTGACTTTGCCCCTAACTTAGCTCTATCCTTTTCTAAGGTGTGCGTCAATGCTTATACAGTAATGCAGTACCTACGTTGCGTCCATTTATATAATACGTCAATGATACAAGCGACCTGCAGTGCTGACATCTATTGGGCGTTGGCACTGAGTGGCTGCCTGGATTAACACAGCAATGATCAATCTGTTTACGAAGTATATAAAATCAATGGTTTCGGTTAAAGATAGATTGTTAATTCTTGCAAAAACGAACTTTGGAAGGTCGATTTGATATAATAATTTTATAAAAGTGGTTAAATTTCCGGTAAAAAGTCCTCAAATCCGGGTTCAAAAATTGTACATTTTTGGCTAAAAATATGAGGTTAAAAATCGATCAATATCTCGATTTCGAATAAAGATAGATTGTTAATTCTAGCAGAACCAATCTCTGGAGGGTCGATTTGATATACTAATATTTTTAAAGTGTCAAAAAGGCCTTAGGAATTGCGGAAAATAGGATCAAAATATTGGAAAAAATTGGAAAATGTTGCCCCAAAAAATGCAATTTTATTTTGGGGGCTCATAACTTCTCAATCGTTTAAATTATATTCAAATTAACACTAAATTCGTGTTCTACGGGGTTTAAAATATTAATTAACTCTATTTCAAATCTTAAAAACCTCTGGACAAAGAGTTTTATTTAAATATTTCTAAGATGACGCCCGTTGAAAATTTTCCGCAATTCTTCCAAAACATCAAAACTTTTATTTGGTTATGAATTCAGCTCAAATTTACAGTAAACACATAAAATTATCTGAAATAAATTATTTATACTTCAGATTTGTCGAAAATGTTGATTTTTAAATGTAAATATCTGATTGAGAGCAGAAAAGTATGATTTTGACATAGTGACTGTATTTAAAATAATTTCAGACAGTTTTGAATAAAATTTGGGTAGTTGAGAAGTATTTGAAACTGTTTTAGACAGTTCTAAATAAGATTTAGACAGTTGAGAAGAATTTAAAATAGTTTTAGACAGTTCTGAATAAAAAAAGACATTTCGGAAGTATTTAAAACAGTTTTAGGCAATTCTGAATAAATTTAAAACAACTGAGAAGTATTTAAAATAGTTTTAAGTAATACTAAACAATTTTAAGATAGTTGAGAACAATTTAAAACACTTTGAGGCAATCGTAAATAAAATTCAGCCATTTAGAAAGTATTTAAAAAAGTTTCTGGCAAAGCTAAAATCAATTTATACTCAAATATGTATCTTACCTTCGCGCCAGGCAAGATCTTCAAGACGTCGCCCCGTTGTACCATATCCACGCTCACAATCTTCTCCTTTCCGTCTTTATCGACTAGCAGGGCATCTGTCGGCTTCAATTTCAACAATTTGCTCAAAGCTTCGGAAGTTTTTCCTTTCGCGACGTGCTCAAGCCATCTGCCGAGCGAAATGAATACTAGCAACATGGGAGGCGTATCGAAGAACGTCTGGGGCGATGTCTCTTGTTGAAGAACCATGGCAGCGATCAAAACACCCAGCGAATATACGTAAGAGACTGTTGTTGTCATTGTTATTAAAAGATCCATGTTTGTTGTACCGTGTTTTAAGGCTTTCCACGCCTGTTAAAGTAAAATTTAAATATCTTTGAAACAAAGAGAAATGGCAACTTGAGGGTACAATTTTAAGATTCTGTTGGGTCTTAGCCCCTAGGAACTCATTTTTTAAGGTTCTAAATTAAGGGATGCAGAATTCACAAAAAGCAAAAAATGGGGAGCTATGAAAAATAAAATTGGTAAGTTTGGACGGGTATAACTCAAAAACAGTTAGAGATACAGGGTTGCGTGTATGATTTTTAGATTCTGGAAACTTTCAACCCCTAGTAACTTATTTTTCAGGTTCTAAATTAAGGGCTGCAGAACTGACAAAAAGAAATAAATTGGAAGCTATCAAAAATAAAATTGGTAAGTTTGGAAGGATATAACTCAAAAACGTTTAGAGATACGGGGTTGAGGATACGATTTTTAGATTCTGCAAGGTATCAACCCCTAGTAACTCATTTTTTAAGATTCTAAATTAAGGGATGCAGAATTCACAAAAAGCAAAAAATGGGGAGCTATGAAAAATAAAATTGGTAAGTTTAGACGGGTATAACTCAAAAACAGTTAGAGATACAGGGTTGCGTGTATGATTTTTAGATTCTGGAAACTTTCAACCCCTAGTAACTTATTTTTCAGGTTCTAAATTAAGGGCTGCAGAACTGACAAAAAGAAATAAATTGGAAGCTATCAAAAATAAAATTGGTAAGTTTGGAAGGATATAACTCAAAAACGTTTAGAGATACGGGGTTGAGGATACGATTTTTAGATTCTGCAAGGTATCAACCCCTAGTAACTCATTTTTTAAGATTCTAAATTAAGGGATGCAGAATTCACAAAAAGCAAAAAATGGGGAGCTATGAAAAATAAAATTGGTAAGTTTAGACGGGTATAACTCAAAAACAGTTAGAGATACAGGGTTGCGTGTATGATTTTTAGATTCTGGAAACTTTCAACCCCTAGTAACTTATTTTTCAGGTTCTAAATTAAGGGCTGCAGAACTGACAAAAAGAAATAAATTGGAAGCTATCAAAAATAAAATTGGTAAGTTTGGAAGGATATAACTCAAAAACGTTTAGAGATACGGGGTTGAGGATACGATTTTTAGATTCTGGAAGGTATCAACCCCTAGTAACTCATTTTTTAAGATTCTAAATTAAGGGATGCAGAATTCACAAAAAGCAAAAAATGGGGAGCTATGAAAAATAAAATTGGTAAGTTTAGACGGGTATAACTCAAAAACGGTTAGAGATACAGGGTTGCGTGTATGATTTTTAGATTCTGGAAAGTTTCAACCCCTAGTAACTCATTTTTCAGGTTCTAAATTAAGGGCTGCAGAACTGAGAAAAAGAAATAAATTGGGAGCTATGAAAAATTAAATTGGTAAGTTTGGACGGATATAACTCAAAAACGGTTGGAGATACAGGGTTGAGGGTACGATTTTTAGATTCTGTTGGGTTTCAACCCCAAGTATCTCATTTTTTAAGGTTCTAAATTAAGGGATGCAGAATGGACAAAAAGAAATAAATTGGGAGCTATGAAAAATAAAATTGGTAAGTTTGGACGGATATAACTCAAAAATGGTTGGAGATACAGAGTTGAGGTTACGATTTATAAATTCTGTTGGGTTTGAACCCCTAGTAACTCATTTTTTAAGATTCTAAATTAAGGGATGCAGAATTGACAAAAAGAATTAAATTGGGAGCTATGAAAAATAAAATTGGTAAGTTTGGACGGATATAACTCAAAAACGGTTAGAGATACAGAGTTGAGGGTACGATTTTTAGATTCTGTTGGGTTTCAACCCCTTGTAACTCATTTTTTAAGTTTCTATATTAAGGGATGCAGAATTGACAAAAAGAAATAAATTGGGAGCTATGAAAAATGAAATTGGTAAGTTTGGACAAATATAACTCAAAAACGGTTGGAGATACAGGGTTGAGGGTGCGATTTTTAGATTCTGAAAGGTTTCAACCCCTAGTATCTCATTTTTAAGGTTCTAAATTAAGTGATGCAAAATTTACAAAACGAAATAAATTGGTATCGATGAAAAATAAAATTGGTAAGTTTGGACGGATATAACTCAAAAATGGTTGGAGATACAGAGTTGAGGTTACGATTTATAAATTCTGTTAGGTTTGAACCCCCTAGTAACTCATTTTTTAAGATTCTAAATTAAGGGATGCAGAATTGACAAAAAGAAATAAATTGGGAGCTATGAAAAATGAAATTGGTAAGTTTGGACAAATATAACTCAAAAACGGTTGGAGATACAGGGTTGACGGTACGATTTTTAGATTCTGGAAGGTTTCAACCCCTAGTAACTCATTTCTTAAGGTTCTAAATTAAGGGATGCAGAATTGACAAAAAGAAATAAATTGGGAGGTATGAAAAATAAAATTGGTAAGTTTGGACGGATATAACTCAAAAACGGTTGGAGATACAGGGCTGAGGATACGATTTTTAGATTCTGTTGGGTTTCAACCCCTAGTAACTCATTTTTTAAGATTCTAAATTAAGTGATGCAAAATTTACAAAACGAAATAAATTGGTATCGATGAAAAATAAAATTGGTAAGTTTGGACGGATATAACTCAAAAATGGTTGGAGATACAGAGAATTCTGTTAGGTTTGAACCCCCTAGTAACTCATTTTTTAAGATTCTAAATTAAGGGATGCAGAATTGACAAAAAGAAATAAATTGGGAGCTATGAAAAATGAAATTGGTAAGTTTGGACAAATATAACTCAAAAACGGTTGGAGATACAGGGTTGACGGTACGATTTTTAGATTCTGGAAGGTTTCAACCCCTAGTAACTCATTTCTTAAGGTTCTAAATTAAGGGATGCAGAATTGACAAAAAGAAATAAATTGGGAGGTATGAAAAATAAAATTGGTAAGTTTGGACGGATATAACTCAAAAACGGTTGGAGATACAGGGCTGAGGATACGATTTTTAGATTCTGTTGGGTTTCAACCCCTAGTAACTCAATTTTTAAGGTTCTAAATGAAGGGATGCAGAATTGACAAAAGGAAATAAATTGGGAACTATGAAAAATAAAATTTGTAAATTTGGACGGATATAACTCAAAAACGGTTAAAGATACAGGGTTGAGGGTACGATTTTTAGATTCTGGAAGGTTTCAACCCCTACTAACTCATTTTTAAGGTTCTAAGTTAAGGGATGCAGAATTGACAAAAAGAAATAAATTGAGATCTATGAAAAATAAAATTGGTAAGTTTGTACGGATATAACTCAAAAACGGTTAGAGATACAGGGTTGAGGGTATGATTTTTAGACTCTGGAGGGTTTCATCCCCTAGTAACTCATTTCTTAAGGTTCTAAATTAAGGGATGCAGAATTGAGAAAAAGAAATAAATTGGGAGCCATGAAAAATAAAATTGGTAAGTTTGGACGGATATAACTCAAAAACGGTTGGAGATACAGGGTTGAGGGTACGATTTTTAGATTCTGTTGGGTTTCAACCCCTAGTAACTCATTTTTTAAGGTTCTAAATTAAGGGATGCAGAATTGAGAAAAAGAAATAAATTGGGAGCCATGAAAAATAAAATTGGTAAGTTTGGACGGATATAACTCAAAAACGGTTGGAGATACAGGGTTGAGGGTACGATTTTTAGATTCTGTTGGGTTTCAACCCCTAGTACCTCATTTTTTAACGTTCTAAATTAAGGGATGCAGAATTGACAAAAAGAAATAAATTGGGAGCTATGAAAAATAAAATTGGTAAGTTTGGACGGATATAACTCAAAAACGGTTGGAGATACAAGGTTGAGGGTATGATTTTTAAATTCAAGAAGGTTTCAACCCCTAGTGACTCATTTTTTAATGTTCCTAATTAAGGGATGCAGAATTGACAAAAGGAAATAAATTGGGAGTTTTGAAAAATTAAATTTGTAAGTTCGGACGGATATAACTCAAAAACAGTTAAAGATACAGGGCTGAGGATACGATTTTTAGACTCTGGAGGGTTTCATCCCCTAGTAACTCATTTCTTAAGGTTCTAAATTAAGGGATGCAGAATTGACAAAAAGAAATAAATTGGGAGCTATGAAAAATAAAATTGATAAGTTTGGACGGATATAACTCAAAAACGGTTAAAGATAAAGGATTGAGAGTAGGATTTTTAGAGTCTGTTGGTTTTCAACCCCTAGTAACTCATTTTTTAAGGTTCTAAATTAAGGGATGCAGAATTGACAAAAAGAAAACTAAATTGGGAGCTACAAAAAATAAAATTGTTACGAGTTGTGACTTACCTGTATGTAAAAATGGCGACCTCCAAAAAATAAGACCGGTGTACTTAAAACGAACATTAACAAATTCTCAAGACTCAAACCCGGGACCACACAACACATATCGTGATGGCTCATGCCTCCAATTGACATTTGGAGCATAAAATATGTCATTAACAACATACAGGGCCCGCCGAAGACTAAAGACACTAAGAATGCTGTCCTCCATCGTTGTATCTCTTCTTTTTGCTCTAAGTAACTGAAAGAGATAATAAAGAATTAAAAAAACACAAGCTATGTTTCACAAGATTTCAGCATCTGACTGAATTAAACGCTGTCGGCCATTTTTATGATGCTGGCCGGGTCCAATTAGTAATGGATGTTTTGGAAGAATTGCGAAAATTTCGTAACGGGCGTCATTTTAGAAATATTTAAATAAAACTTTGTCTAGACGGTTTTAAGATTTGAAATTGAGTTAATTTATATTTTAAACTTCGTAGAATACGAATTTCGTATTAATTTGAAATTAATTTAAACCGTTGAAGAGTTGTGAACAAAATAAAATGCATTTTTTTGAGGCAAATTTTCCCAATTTTGTCCAAAATTTCGATCTTATTTTCCGCAATTACTAAGGCCTTTTTGGAACTTGTAAAATATTAATATATCAAATCAACCCTCCAGAGTTCGTTTTTGCAAGAATTAATACTGTATCTTTTACTGAAATTGAAATATTGACCGATTTTTAACCTCACATTTTTTGGAAGAATTGCGAAAAATTTGTAACGGGTGTCACATTTTCGAAATATTTATTTAAAACTTGTCCAGACGGTTTCAAAATTTGGAATTGAGTTAATTTATATTTTAAACCCCGTAGAACACGAATTTCGTATTAATTTGAAATTAATTTAAACCGTTGAATAGTTGTGAACAAAATAAAATGCATGTTCTTGAGGCAAATTTTTTTCAAAATTTCGATCCTATTTTTACGAATCCCTAAGGCCCTTTTGACACTTTTAAAATACTAATATATCAAATCGACCTTTCAGAGTTCGATTTTGCAAGAATTAACACTCTGTCTTTAACCGATATTGAGATATTGACTGATTTTTAACCTCACATTTTTAACCAAAAATGTACAAATTTGAACCCGGGTTCGAGGAGTTTTTAACCGAATATTTAACCACTTTTATACAGGAAATATACAAATCAAACCTCTAAAGTTTATTTTTGCAAAAATATACACCAATCTTTAACCGAACTTGAGATATTGACCGATTTTTAACCTCACATTTTTGGCCAAAAATGTATAATTTTTGAACCCGGATTTAAGGAGTTTTTAACCAGAAATTTAACCACTTTTATGCAGGAAATATACAAATTAACCCTCTAGAGTTAATTTTTGCAAAAAAAAACACTATCAAAATAGTGATATTGAACCATTTTTGGTCGATACTAAACCTGTAAACATGTATTTTTGGGGTTTCATAACTCCTGAATTGTTCGAAATGTTTTCAAATTAACACTAAAATCGTGCTGTACAGACTTAAAATATAAATCAGCAATACTTTTTATTTTATTCGTCTTCAAAAAATGGAAATTCTAGGGCCCGCCCTGTTTTTAAAATAGTGGCTGGATTGCAGTTTATCCAGAATAGTAGAAATTGCAATTTTTTTGTTGTAATGTCTTATTTTAGCTAAAATATAATAAGGAAACATAAAGTTGGAGCGCGGAAACAGGTATTTATATATTTTTGGAAGAATATTAAAAAAAAATCCTGACAAAAACAATACCTAACGCACAGTAATGTAGAAATTAATATTTTTTTTGTTGTAATGTCTTATTTTAGCTAAAATATAATAAAGAAACATAAAATTGGAGCGCTGAAACAGGTAGGTATTTGTATATTTTTTTGAAAAAATATTTTTAAAAAAAATCCTGATAAAAACAATACCTAACGCACAGTAACGTTTGAGGAAATTTTTAAAAAAATCCTGACAAAAACAATACCTAACGCACATGTATTCTTCAAGAAATTTTTAAAAAATCCCGACAAAAATAATACCTAACGCACACCAGGCACACATTCGACATCGCTCGGCCCAGCGGCCCGCTATCTTCATATTAGTTTACAATAGTTTGACAGATGAAATCAAAATTATAAATAAAAAAATGTTATAAAACGTAGGATAAGAACGAAAATAAGACATAATTTTGCAAATATACATTAATTGAAACAGTATTATTCGTATGAAAGCGTACTTAAACATGGAAATATATGTAGTTCATCTAACCTAATTTTTTTCAGAAAAAATGCCAAAATCTATAAATATAGCTTTCCGCATCCAATTTTTAGCGGTATTTATGGGTGTATTCTAAAGACATTCCGTTATTTATAAACGGACCGTTAAAATTAAGATATCCGTTAACTAGATTTTGCTATTCTAAAGACACTATCCGTTAATAATATAAACGGAGATCCGTTTATGTTATCCGTTTATAAATAAAATTTAAACGGAGAATGTTTCATAGCCGTTAATTGTAAACGGACGACATTTAATACATAAATATTTAGAAATTTCTTAATTGTACGCAGAGAATGGCGTTATCACCCTTTACTGTTTACTCCGACCCTTGGATTCATAAAATGTAATTGAAAGGAAAGGACAAATAAATATTTTTATAACAAAATTATACTCGTACATAACCCATAAAAAATCGGTTCGATGAAAGATTTTAACAATAAAAAAATTATCCATTTCTCGTTCTCAAAAAAATTAAAAATGCTTTCTCTAATGAAACGAGCAGATATTTTACTCTACACTGCAAATCTTATACTTTACCTAATGTTTTAAAATTATACGAGTATTTTCAGGATTGCATATAATCTTCAAGGGCTCAAGACACAAATGTGCTATTGGTGCCTTTATTTTTAATTATTGATTACAACAAAGAATATTTTTATTGCAACAAAGAATATTTTGATTACGACAATGGATATTCAGATTATATTCGAAGAATACTGATTAGATGAATGAATCTAATGAAGAAAATGAATTAATATTTTCGAATAATTAAAAATCAAGCTTATAATGTGTGTTTTATAATTTGTGTAGTTTTTAAAGTGCATGCGCCTATATTTAATTATGGCCCCGCGTATGTTCATTTTCTCGATACTTTAGATTAGCTTGGTGGTGTCTATAATTTCAAAATAAATATGGGGGTTGGGCGTTAGGGACGTTCTTCATTTTTACTTTAGCTGCGCTTAATAAGTAACGAATTATGATTTTATAGATTTTTTTTGTTTTATGCCCATTTTTTTCCAAATTTACAATAATATGCAATAATA
The DNA here is from genome assembly GCA_963082715.1 of Harpalus rubripes. NCBI lineage: Eukaryota > Metazoa > Arthropoda > Insecta > Coleoptera > Carabidae > Harpalus > Harpalus rubripes. The sequence continues at coordinate 8,530,687 of OY720463.1, forward strand.
TCAAAAGGTTATGAAACTGAAAATTTTGACATTTATTACAACAAAGTATTTACCTACCAACATTCCAAAGATTATTTTGAAGAATATATTCATTATTGTGATTATTTATTGATATAAATTTATTACTAAATAGTATCTCTAAATTCATGTATCACAAATATCCGTTTAGATCTTAATATATTTAGTTATTATCAAAATATAAATATGTTGACATATACAATTTGACAACACTGCCCTACAGTAGCAAACGGATCCGTTTATTATATTAACGTCCGACTGGTATGTTATTATTATCATAACACACCTGCTTTCAGGGTAGTTATATACTAAATAATACCCTAGAGCGTGTTATGAGTTGTTGCTATGGTAATGTTGTAAATAAATAAATAATGATACTGGAATGAAGCCTAAAAAACAAGCAAAAGCATTCATAGCCTACCTACTCAGCAAATTTAATTAAAACTTTCTGATCCGTAATTCGTAGAATATTAAAAATTAGTCGGACGTTAAACGTTGAACGCACCACGGGAGTTAAAAGGACAATAATGCCTTCGGTCAACGTACATATCTCGGGCCAGAGGCCCTCGAAAAGTACACTGTTGACCTCAGGCGTTATTGTCCTTATAACACCCTTGATACGTTAATTACTATAATTTTAACGGATCCTTTCAAATGTCATATTGTGAATAGAATTTTTAGCGGAATCCGTTAATAAGAAATATTTTAACGGAATCCGTTTACATAATATATTTTAACGGATTGTGTTTAGAATACACCCATTAGTGTTTTTAATGGTTTACCAAGTGTATATAACCATTAATATAAAATTCTTGAATTCTGGATAAACTGAAATTTAGCCAAAATAGTTTTCAACAGTCCTAAATAAAATTAAAACATTTGATAATCATTTAAAACAGTTTCTATCTATCTTACCCTGTATCTTACCTTCGATTATCTTTGTCTCTATTTGTTGATAATTCTGCTCCAAATCCTAGTTTTTTTACTGTGTCGCATATATCCCGCGGTCCCGTCAATTCGACATCGTATTTTATTTTCGCTTTTTGAGTGCTCAGAGCTACTACGGCCGTCAGAACGCCAGGAATTTTCAAAAGAGTGGTTTCGATTTTATTCACACATGAACTACATGTCATTCCAGTTATATGTAACTCCACCTGAAAGAATCAAATAATGTAGGTTATGTAAAAAGATTTGAGAAAACTTTTACGCGCCAAATTTTATTGAAGATAAATACTACAACTTTTATTTGAATGATTTTCTGCTAAATTTTATAGACAACAATCAGAGAATATAATGTTATAAAACAAGTATTATGTATTTATTTTGTCCAGTAATATCTAGATTAGACCTCATTTAGTATTAAAATTTTGAGAGTAAAACTTTTCCGAAAACTTGTGAGACATGTACAGGCTGTCTCATTTTCGATGTTTTTTTAAGGTATCTCGGATAATATTAATGATAGAGCGAAACCGTTTGCACATTACAGAGTCAACTTTTCGTAAAAAGTTTCATAGTCACCACAGGAATTTTCGATCTTCTTTTGTTTCTGAGCTACAGGCAAAAACTCGTTTTTCACTCATTTTGAAAATATCTCATATCTTATTTATTATGATAGAGAAAAAAAGTTTTTATAAAAATTTTACCGTTTTTTAAATAGAATAAAATGGCGTAATTAGATTTTTTGAAAACTTAATGATTCTCGAGATATAACACAAACTTATGATTTTTTAAATGGGAACCTATATTGAAAATAGTCTCGTCTTTTTGCTTATTTTATAAGCTTTTCAATGATGTGTAACAAGTCTACATTCTTTTGTTTTAAACATTAATAAAAGACGAATTATTAATTTATTGAGGTGAAAATATTGGAAATTATCTAGAAACAAATGAAAAAATTTATTACAAATCATCATTTGTTTATTTTGATTCAATATCTATTAATTTTGTTCTCAAAATTATTCTTAACCAATTATTTTCGGGTTAGTTAAATTACTATTTATCGACGTTACAGTTGGCTTTGACACAATCCGATCAAAATGGTGTAATATGCTTTTGAAGTAAATAAATAGAAAAAATGAGTAAAACTGAAACAAAAACCATTAGAAATATGCAAATGATGATCTGTAATAGATTTTTTCATTTGTTTCTTAATAATTTCCAATATTTTCACCCCAATAAATTAATAATTCGTCTTTTATTAATGTTTAAAACAAAAGAATGTAGACTTGTTATATATCATTGAAAAGCTTGTAAAATAAGCAAAAAAATGAGACTATTTTCAACATAGGTTCCCATTTAAAAAATCATAAGTTTGTGTTATATCTCGAGAATTATTAAGTTTTCAAAAAATCTAATTACGCCATTTTATCCTATTTAAAAACCGGTATAATTTTTGTAAAAACATTTTTTCTCTAACTATCATAACAAATAAGATATGAGATATTTTCAAAATAAGCGAAAAACGAGTTTTTGCCTGTAGCTCAGAAACAAAAGAAGATCGAAAATTCCTGTGGTGACTATTAAACATTTCTGGAAAAGTTGACCCTGGAATGTGCAAATGGTTTTGCCCTATCATTAATATTACACAAGATACCTTAAAAAAACATCGAAAACGAGACACCCTGTACAACGTTAAGACAGTTGAGAAGAACCTTACCTCATTTTCCCCGGAAGTAGCTTCATCAACAACTTCACTCGGAAACCCTAACTCCGTTACACTCTCCGCTATTTCTTGAGGTCGGATCACAGCCGGGTCATATTTGACCTCGGCTCGAGCGGCCAAAAGGCCCACCAGGACCCCATGAACTCCATTTATGCGAAGACAATGTTTTTCAATCGCAGCTACACAACTACCGCAAGTCATGCCTTTTACATGTAAGAAACAACGAGATAACACTACATTGTCACCTGCCCCAGAAGCCAAGGGGGGCCCACCAGATATAGTATTGGATTTTCGGCTCTGAAAGAATAGTTATTCAAAGTTAAACAAATGGAAGCTATGAGAAAGTTTGGCGGAAATTCAAAAAAAGGTGACTTCCCGCCAATTCCTTGTATCACTTCAGGTTGATCGTTTGTAAACAAAATCTAATTTGTTGATCCAATAAATACAAAAGTCTGTAATATGAAATTTAGAATTATATTTGTTTATGTTTTTCTCAAAAATCTGTTCAGAGCTTCAAATAAAGTATCACTTCCGGTTTTTCAATTTTAGCCAAAATATAATATGTTGTGCCCATTGATATAAAAGTCTTAAATCCTAAATTTAAAAAGTTTTGGATTATATTTTAATATACTTTTTAATTAAAAACTGTTATGGGCTTCAAGTAAAGTATCACTTCCGGTTGTCCAATTTTACCCAAAATCTAATCAACTCTTTATATGAATGCAGAAAGCTTAAATACGGAAAATAGAAATTTTTGGAAGTTGGATATAAGAGTTATCGTGGATGAAAAAAATATTTTCAAGTTTGGACGGGTATAACTCAAAAACGGTAAAAGATACAGGGTTTAGGATATTATTATAACATTCTGGTGAATTTCAACCCCTAGGAACTCAATTTTTAATATTCTAAATTAAGGGATGCAAAATTTATTAAAAAAACACTAAATTGGGAGCTATAAAAATAAAGTTTGGAGAGGTGTAACTCAAAAATGGTTAGAGATACAGGGTTGAGGCACTGATTATTACATTCTGGTGGGTTTCTATCCCTAGGAACTCAATTTTTAATGTTCTAAATTATGGGGTGTAAAATTTATAAGAAGAAAACTAAATTGGGAGCTGTAAAAAATGAAATTGTGGAGATTGGGCGAGAGTAACTCAAAAACGGTAAGAGATACAGGGTTTAGGATATTATTTTTAGATTCTGATGGGTTTCAAACCCTAGTAACTCAATTTTTAATGTTCTAAATTAAGGAATGCAAAATCTATAAAAAGAAAACTAAATTGGGAGCTATAAAAAATAAAATTGTTGAGTTTGGACAGGTGTAACTCAAAAACAGTAAGAGATATAGGGATTAAAATATTATTTTTATATTCTGGTGTGTTTCAACCCCAAGTAACTCAATTTATAATGTTCTAAATTAAGAGGTGCAAAATTTATAAAAAGAAAACTAAATTGGGAGCTATAAAAAATAAAATTGTTAAGTTTGGACAAGTGTAACTCAAAAATGGTTAGAGATACAGAGTTTAGAATATTATTTTTAGATTCTGGTGGATTTCAACCCCTAGTAACTCAATTTTTAATGTTCTAAATTAAGGAATGCAAAATCTATAAAAAGAAAACTAAATTGAGAGCTATAAAAAATAAAATTGTTGAGTTTGGACAGGTGTAACTCAAAAACAGTAAGAGATATAGGGATTAAAATATTATTTTTATATTCTAGTGGGTTTCATCCCCAAGTAACTCAATTTATAATGTTCTAAATTAAGAGGTGCAAAATTTAAAAAAAGGAAACTAAATTGGGAGCTATAAAAATAAAATTGTTAAGTTTGGACAGGTGTAACTCAAAAACGGTACGAGATACAGGGTTTAGGATATTATTTTTAGATTCTGGTGGGTTTCAAACCCTAGTAACTCATTTTTTAAGGTTCTAAATTACGTGGTCCTGTATTGATAAAAAGAAAACTATTTGGGAGTTATAAAAAATAAAATTGTCAGTTTGGACGGGTGTAATTCAAAAACGATTGGAGATATAGGATTTAGGGTATGATTTTTACATTCTGGAGAGTTTCAGTCTTTAGTAACTCATATTTTAAAATTATAAACTACGGGGCCTTGTTTTGACAAAAAGAAAACTAATTTGGGAACTATAAAAAATTAAATTATTGAGTTTGGACAGGTGTAACTCAAAAACGGTAAGAGATACAGGGTTTAGGATATTGTTTTTAGATTCTGGTGGGTTTCAAACCCTAGTAACTCATATTTTAAGGTTCTAAATTACGGGGTGCTGTATTGAGAAATAGAAAACTAATTTGAGAGCTAGAAAAAATAAAATTGTCAGTTTGGACGGGCGTAACTCAAAAATAGGTGGGATTCAAACTCTAGTAATTCAATTTTTAATGTTCTAAATTAAAGAGTGCAAAATTCATAAAAAGAAAACTAAATTGGGAGCTATAAAAATAAAATTGTTAAGTTTGGACAAGTGTAACTCAAAAATGGTAAGAGATACAGGGTTGAGAACATGATTTTTAGATTCCGGTGGATTTCAAAACCCTACTAACTCATTTTTTAAGGTTCTAAATTGCGGGGCACTGTATTGACAAAAAGAAAACTAATTTGAGAGCAATAAAAAATAAAATTGTCAGTTTGGGCGGGTGTAACTCGAAAATGGTTAGAGATAAAGGGTTGAGGATATGATTTTTAGATTCTGGAGGGATTCAAACCCTAGTAACTCATTTTCTAAGTTTCTAAGTTAAGAGGCGCAGAATTGACAAAAAGAAAACTAGTTCGAGAGCTATAAAAAATAAAACTGTGTAGTTTGGACGGGCGTAACTCAAAAATTGTTAGAGATATAGGATTGAGGATATATGATTTTTAGATTCTGAAGGGACTCAAACTCTAGTAACTCAATTTTGAAGGTTCTAAATTAAAGGGCGCAGAATTTACAAAAAAAAACTAATTTGAGAGCTATAAAAAATAATATTGTTAAGTTTGGACGGGTGTAACTCAAAAATTATTAGAGGTACAGTGTGGAGGATATGATTTTTAGATTCTAAAGGGATCCAAACCCTAGTAACTCATTTTTAAAGTTCTAAATTACGGGGCACTATATTGACAAAAAGAAAACTAATTTGAGAGCTATAAAAAATTAAATTGTTAAGTTTGAACGGGTGTAACTCAAAAATTATTAGAGATAAAGGATTGAGGATATGATTTTTAGATTTTGAAGGGATTCAAACCCTAGTAACTTATTTTTAAGGTTCTAAATTACGGGGCACTATATTGACAAAAAGAAAACTAATTTGGGAGCTATAGAAAATAAAATGATGAATTCGGACAGGTGAAACTCAAAAACAGTAAGAGATACAGGGTTTAGGATATTATTTTTAAATTCTGGTGGGTTTCAACCCCTAGTACCTCAATTTTTAATGTTCTAAATTAAGGCGTGCAAAATCTATAACTAACTAAATTGGGAGCTATCAAAAATAAAATTGGTGAGTTTGGACAGATGTAACTTAAAAACGGTAAGAGATACAGGGTTTAGGATATTATTTTTAGATTCTGGTGAGTTTCAACCCCTAGTAACTCAATTTTTAATGTTCTAAATTAAAGAGTGCAAAATTCATAAAAAGAAAACTAAATTGCGAGCTATAAAAAATAAAATTGTCAGTTTGGACGTGCGTAACTCAAAAACGGTTAGAGATACAGGGTTGAAGATATTACTTGTAGATTCTGGTGGGTTTCAAACCCTAGTAACTCATTTTTTAAGGTTCTAAATTGCGGGGCACTGTATTGACAAAAAGAAAACTAATTTGGGAGCTATAAAAAATAAAATTATTAAGTTTGGAAGGGTGTAACTCAAAAATTATTAGAGGTAAAGGGTGGAGGATATGATTTTTAGATTCTAAAGGGATCCAAATCCTAGTAACTCATTTTTAAGGTTCTAAATTGCGGGGCACTATATTGACAAAAAGAAAACTAACTTGGGAGCTATAAAATATAAAATTGTCAGTTTGGACGGCGTAACTCAAAAATTGTTAGAGATACAGGATTGAGGATATGATTTTTAGATTCTGAAGGGATTCAAACTCTAGTAACTCATTTTTTAAGGTTCTAAATTAAAGGACGCAGAATTGACAAAAAGAAAACTAATTCGAGAGTTATACAAAATAAAATTGTTAAGTTTGGACGGGTGTAACTCAAAAACGGTTAGAGATACAGGGCTGAGGATATTATTTTTAGATTCTGAAGGGATTCAAATCCCAGTAACTCATTTTTTAAGGTTCTAAACTGCGGGGCACTATATTGACAAAATGAAAACTAATTTGGGAGCTATAAAAAATAAAATTGTTAAGTTTGGACGGGTATAACTCAAAAATGGTTAGAGATAAAGAGTTGAGGATATGATTTTTAGATTCTGAAGAGATTCAAACTTAAGTAATTCATTTTTTACGGTTCTATATTAAGGGGCACATAATTGAAATAAGAAAACTAATTTGGAAGCTATAAAAAAGTTTACCTTTCCTTTCTCCTTATTTTTATCATCTGTTTTGATGTTGTTTTGCGTTGATTTCCCATTGAGTGATAATACTTTGGTATCGAACCCCATATCGTCTATTGCGTCCGCTATCTCTTCGGCGGAAATAACGTTCGATAAAAAATTCACATCTGCTTTTTTCTTCTCCAAGTTGACTATTATTGATTCGATTCCCGGTTTTGCAGATATCATGCCTAGGATTTAAACAACTGTCGTCAATGAACTCAATATTTGTACTGAAACGCGAAGTGAAACTACATTCCTTTAGAAGTCGACAGAGATAACTCCTACGGTAAGAGATATGAATATTTATGTTCGTTTTCCGGGAATGGACTGTGTCATATTTTGAGTCAGAGCTCAACGTTTCGCCCGCAGTCGTATGGGGCATCTTCAGGAGCAAGGGGGATAGTACTGTCTTAAACCAGGTTACCCGACGTGTCAACCACGCTAGAGAAATTTTAAATTGGGAGCTATAAAAATAAAATTGTTAAGTTTGGACAGGTGTAACTCAAAAACGGTAAGAGATATAGGGATTAGGATATCATTTTTATATTCTGGTGGGTTTCAACCCCTAGTAACTCAATTTATAATGTTCTAAATTAAGGGATGCAAAATTTATAAAAAGAAAACTAAATTGGGAGCTATAAAAAATAAAATTGTCAGTTTGGACGGGCGTAACTCAAAACTTGTTAGAGATACAGGGTTGAGGATATTATTTTTAGATTCTGAAGGGATTCAAACTCTAGTAACTCATATTTTAAGGTTCTAAATTACGGAGCACTGTATTGACAAAATGAAAACTAATTTGGGAACTATAAAAAATAAAATTGTTGATTAGACAGGGGTAACTCAAAAACAGTAAGAGATACAGGGTTTAGGATATTATTTTTAAATTCTGGTGGGTTTGAACCCCTAGTATCTCAATTTTTAATGTTCTAAATTAAGGTGTGCAAAATCTATAAAAAGAAAACTAAATTGGGAGCTATCAAAAATAAAATTGGTGAGTTTGGACAAGTGTAACTCAAAAACGGTAAGAGATACAGGGTTTAGGATATTATTTTTAGATTCTGGTGGGTTTCAACCCCTAGTAACTCAATTTTTAATGTTCTAAATTAAAGAATGCAAAATTCCTAAAAAGAAAACTAAATTGCGAGCTATAAAAAATAAAATTGTCAGTTTGGACGAGCGTAACTCAAAAACGGTCAGAGATACAGGGTTGAGGATATTACTTGTAGATTCTGGTGGGTTTCAAACCCTAGTAACTCATTTTTTAAGGTTCTAAATTGCGGGGCACTGTATTGACAAAAAGAAAACTAATTTGGGAGCTATAAAAATAAAATTATTAAGTTTGGGCGGGTGTAACTCGAAAATGGTTAGAGATAAAGGGTTGAGGATATAATTTTTAGATTCTGAAGGGATTCAAACCCTAGTAACTCATTTTCTAAGGTTCTAAGTTAAGGGGCGCAGAATTGACAAGAAGAAAACTAATTCGAGAGCTATAAAAAATAAAACTGTGTAGTTTGGATGGGCGTAACTCAAAAATTGTTAGAGATATAGGATTGAGGATATATGATTTTTAGATTCTGAAGGGATCAAACTCTAATAACTCAATTTTGAAGGTTCTAAATTAAAGGGGACAGAATTGACAAAAAATAATAATTTGAGAGCTATAAAAAATAATATTAAGTTTGGACGGGTGTAACTCAAAAATTATTAGAGATAAAGGATTGAGGATATGATTTTTAGATTTTGAAGGGATTCAAACCCTAGTAACTCATTTTTAAGGTTCTAAATTGCGGGGCATCTTCAGGAGCTAGGGGGATAGTACTGTCTTAAACCAGGTTACCCGACGTGTCAACCACGCTAGAGGTCAAGTTTAAGCAACAAAACAATAGGTAGAATTCTTAATAAAAACAATATTAAAGTCTTTTTTAAACCTCCACAAAAAATCTCAGAAATACTCCCCCAAACTAAAGATAAACGCGAACCCTTGTCGTCACCCGGTGTTTATAGTATTCCTTGTTCTTGCGGCACAGTATAAATAAGTGAAACAGGAAGGAGTGTTCACACTAGATTGTCAGAACACAAACGCTGTCTGCGTAATGGTATGGTATTAACATCTGTGGTCGCAGAACACCAACACAACACAGGACATAACATCTTATTTGAAAATTCCCGCATTTTAGCTCCTGTCCCTGAGTTTTACAGACGTAAATACAGGGAAACTTTAGAAATATGGAAACATCCTAATAACATCAATCGGGATGATGGCTATTGCTTGAGCCACATGTGGAAACCGGTGATTCTCGGAACACGACCCGCCCAATCTACCATTACAAACTCGATTCCCATTGGTCCTCATTAGCTCTGCTCATCTACCGTATCTTTAGATTAGTATATAACTGTCTTCTCGGCCTTCCTTCGTCACTTGGTTTATTTGGCCTCTAGCGTGGTTTACACGTCGGGTAACCTTGTAAACTAAGTCTCCCTCTTTGTTGCTTAAACTCGGCCTCTAGCGTGGTTGACACGTCGAGTAACCGTGTTTAAGACAGTACTATCCCCCTTGCTCCTGAAGATGCCCCATATGATTGCGGGCGAAACGTTGAGCTCTGACTCAAAATATGACACAGTCCATTCCCGGAAAACGAATATTTCTCATGACTCAGACTGTGGAAGCCACGCTATTTCAATATTTATGTTGATTGGCGACTGAAAGATCGCCTGTAAGTGTATAACCAATAATGAGTTAGGAGGAGGTTCGTACTACCAATGGAAATTAAGAAATTCAAATAGCGGAGTGCAAGTATAAAGTATGTACAGGTGTCTCATTTTCGATGTTTTTTCAAGGTATCTCGGGTAATATTAATGATAGAGCGAAACCGTTTGCACATTGCAGGGTCAATTTTTCGAGAAAAGTTTAATAGTCACTACAGGAATTTTCGATCGTCTTTTGTTTCTGAGCTACAGGCAAAAACTCGTTTTTCGCTCATTTTGAAAATATATCATATCTTATTTATTATGATAGAGAAAAAATGTTTCTACCAAAATTTTACCGTTTTTTAAATAGAATAAAATGGCGTAATTAGATTTTTTGAAAACTTAATAATTTTCAAGATATAACACAAACTTATGATTTTTTAAATGGGAACCTATATTGAAAATAGTCTCGTCTTTTTGCTTGTTTTATAAGCTTTTCAATGATATATAACAAGTCTACATTATTTTGTTTTAAACATTTACTGAATTTACATGCTGTTTTGAAACCGTTTTTAAAACGTTTTTAGTTTTGAAAACGCCATGTATACAGTGTCAAAACGGTTTTGAATTATCTCAAACTAAAACTAAAATTCATGGGTTGGACTTGAAAACTAGTTTCAAAACTACTCATGTAAACACTTAAAATTCAGTTTCGATACTGCGCATGCGTACAGAGCATAACGTTTCTGTCGCTGTGTGTTACTAAATAAATAAATAAAATAAATATATCATCACGGCATATTACCCATTGCTGGGTGTGCCAATCTGCTTTGTTCGCAGATATCGGTAATGATGATGACATAACCTAACCTTCAAATATTCTGATAGTTGTGTAGTTTTAGTGCGTAGTAGTACGAAGAATAAAAAATATTTGTAATAATAGCAAAACGAAGTATTTGGAGTGAAGAGGATCTGTCACTTACATCAGCTAAATGCGCATGCGCCGAAACTGATTTCAAATCAATTTTTAAATTAATAATTCGTCTTTTATTAATGTTTAAAACAAAAGAGTGTAGACTTGTTATATATCATTGAAAAGCTTATAAAATAAGCAAAAAAATGAGACTATTTTCAACATAGATTCCCATTTAAAAAATCATAAGTTTGTGTTATATCTCGAGAATTATTAAGTTTTTAAAAAATCTAATTACGCCATTTTATCCTATTTAAAAAACGGGTAAATTTTTTGTAAAAACATTATTTCTCTATCATAATAAATAAGATATGATATATTTTCAAAATGAGCGAAAAACGAGTTTTTGCCTGTAGCTCAGAAACAAAAGTAGATCGAAAATTCCTGTGGTGATTATTAAACATTTCTGGAAAAGTTGACCCTGGAATGTGCAAATGGTTTTACTCTATCATTAATATTACCCGAGATACCTTAAAAAACATCAAAAATAAGACATCCTGTACAGGTGGAAAGAATTACAAAAAATGGTGTTTCCCTATCCTGCTTATTCTCCAGACTGTTAGTAAGGAATGTAGTTTTTTGCGTTCCACTATAAACACTGAGTTTAGTTACCTTCAATATTTTTAACACAAGAATTACAAGTCATTCCTTCCACAGAAATTTCACAAAAACTACAAGTCTGTCTTCCATTCAATAATGGCAACGTTGCTTCAAACCCCATGTCCTCTATAAAATCAATAATTTGGTTAGGATTAACCAGCCTTGAATCAAAATCTACAATCCCTAATTTCTCATCTAGATTTACTCGAATGTTTAAAATTCCCGCCTTTTGACCAACAGTGCCTTCTATGTTCCGAACGCACGACATGCATGTCATGCCCTCTATGTGAACTTTCAGAGTAGCTGTGAAGTTGTCTTTAGATAATAAAGGCGCTGTTAACGAAAAATCGCCCGTGGGCGACAGTGGCGACATTGTAGTTGTTGGTGATGTTTTGGGGATAGTTTGAAAGTCAAGGTTGTCGGCTGTCTCCCTAAAACAGAAGTTAAGTTGGTAACAAGACTGACAATATAAATTTAAATTGCATTTTTCTCAATATTTTTGTTATGTAAGAATATAAAATGTATAAATGGTTGAATTCAGAAAAAAATACTCTCTTGAATGAGCCTAAAAATATATAGCATCCCATTTAAAAAAAATCTGATGTGGCCAGCACATAACCTCTCGTCAGATATTTTAAACTATTATTCAGGAAAGATGACTATTCAAGGTCATTTGTGAGCCGTCTGACATAATAGTACTTGCAGATAATTTCATTGCATTTCGTATGCAAAGGCGTGCAATATGAAATATTTATGGGCACATTTTAACTGAAAAAATATGAGTAATTTATTTGAAAATAATGTTTTTTTTTCTAAATAATACCTTTCTGAAAGATTTATGTTCTTCTGTTATATTTTTGCAAAATTTAAAAACAGACAACTTATAAACCAAGAATAATAATAATTTGATTTGAACAGCAACGCCACTGGGTAAATGCTAGCATAGAGGGCAGTGTAGTAGATAATTAGGTATCTGTAATTCTACGACATATGTCATTATTATTTATAATGTGTTAGAAAGTAATGCCACTATTTACGTATATCTGTCACACCACATAAATTAAATAGACATAGTTCAAATAATCTTTCTCTTTTTAATACAAAATGTTGCTAAGCTACTGCTATAAAGTGATGTGTATTCTTTCTTCGAACAAATGACCTTGAACAGTCATCTTTCGTGAATAATAGTGTACCTGGTTATACGCATAAAACGAAAAATATTTTTAAATACAAATACATATATTCATGTCTCACTACAAAATAATTCTCACATATATTTGCAAAATCTATGGGATATTTTAATATAAATTATGTACAATACATACATTTTCTTTATATTTAATATCCTGAAATTTTCTTTTTCTATTTCCTTTTCTTTATATTCGTCAATTTTTCGCAAATTCCTTTTATATTCTTTTTTACGTATATTCTTTTACGTTGTTGACTTTTTTTTATTTTCATAATCTTCATAATAATGTACAAATATTTTTGACAGTGACATTTATGTGTCAATTACAAACATTTGAATTTCTTGCCTTGAAGTAGATTGATTTGAGAATTTTTACATCAAATTATTTTATATGCATTTCTTTATCTCTGAATCTATAGAAGATATAATAATGAATTTATATTTATCGAATAAAGAATTTAACGTTCTTTAATATAAGTATTTACATAAATTTTCGATAAATAATATTTAGATGATTTTTTTCTTATAACTACTACTTCCGGTTGTCCAATTGTTTCTAAAACTGACTCGACTCTTCTCATTATTGTTAGATTGAGGAATCCGTAGTTAAAAATGTCTTAAGTCTTATAGTATTTGAGATATAGTGAATCCAACATCCACACACACACACACACACGGACATCATCGTAAAAATGTTATAATCGGATTCTAGGGACGTTAAAAAGTGCTTATTCATTAAAATCTGGATATGCGATTTTTAGCATGAATACAATACCTCTCTTATATTATAGTTTGAGAACCACGCGTCAAAATTGAAAAGTGCGAAAGAAAGTCTTATAAAATGAGTTCTTTATACTATTTTTTATATTTTGCGCCTTCTACAATTAACATTTACTTACTCAATTTGTGATTATATTTGTAACCATTTGTACATTTTCATGTAAATAATCTTCCCTAAATATATATAAAAAATAATAATTTCGATATTATATTATAAAAATGAATTGTCAATTAACTAAAAATAAATTAGGTAAAAATGGGTTAAAGAAACGTCATCTAGTACCAACCGTCTAAAACAAAAAATTGCGTATCGAAATGAAGGTCATTACGGTACGCAATTGCGTATCGTAATGACTTCATTATGAACGCAAAATATAAAAAAAAAATTTCGTACTTATGCTTTGAAATTTGTTGTTTCGCGTCGCTTAAACAACGTCCGAAACGTCAATTTCCCAGGTCTCCACCAGATAGGCGACCGGGAAATTTTAGAAAAAACACTCCTATTTCTAAAGCATTTCTTAAGGAAATATATTTATAATAAAAAAGTATAGTTTGTCAAACATTCTTTCGCTTAATAATAATAAAAGAAAATGGTGGAATATTGTATGAAATTTAATTTTAAAATAATGAAGTTAGTGAATTTGATTCACAGTATTGGCAACAATTTCTGCTTGGCGGGAGTCGGCAAGACAGAGCACTCGGGAAGTCGGCAAAACATAACCAACAAACGTAATGTAAATGGACCTTTTCAATTTAACGGCTATCTCTTTCTATCGCTGCAAATAGTAAGAAAATGGCGCGAACAACTGCCAGTTGGGCTGTCAAACGATACGTCAAAAATATTGCAGTCATTTAAATACCTGTATTCTCAGTGAAAATTTGCATCGTTAGACATTTTACCTTCAATAAAAGCTTTTGTAACTTATTTCGATAAGATTTTTTAAAATTATCTGAGATATTCTCACATTTTACGTCTAAATTTTTTAGAAACAAACGCGATAGATCTCAGTTGTTCTTACTATGCGCAGATCCCCATTGCGCATATCTTCTATCTCTTTAAATTGAAAAGGTCCATTGAATTTTTCTGAATTTTTTTGTTATATAAGAATATAAAATGTATACATGGTTGAATTCAGACAAAAATACTCTCTCGAATGAGCCTAAAAAATATATAGCATCCCATTTAAAAAATATGTAAATTTATGTTATAGTTTGAGAACCACTGGTCTAAATTTTTTTTCGTACTCATGCATTGGCCGCTTTCAGCATGGCACAGCGCTGAGCACCGGAATTTGCCGAATACAGTTGCTGGGCCAATCACATTCGTCCATTCATTGCGTTCGGCAAACTTCGGCCAGCGCTGTGCCATGCTGAACGCGTCCATTGTAATATGTTGTTTCGCGTCGCCTAAGCAACGTCCGAAACGTCAATTTCCCAGATCTCCACCAGATAAACGACCGGGAAATTTTGGAAAAAACACTCTCCTATTTCTAAAGCATTTTTTAAAGAAATATATTTATAATAAAAAAGTATAGTTTGTCAAACATTCTTTCGCTTAATAATAATAAAAGATAATGCTGGAATATTAAACGAAATTTAATTTTAAAATATTGAAGTTACTGCATTTGGTTCAAAATATTGGCAACAATTTCTGCTTGGCGGGAGTTGGTAAGACAGAGCACTCGGGAAGTCGGTAAAACATAACCAACAAACGTGAAACGTAATGTAACAACGACCAAATATAATTAGACAAAACATTCCCTATCCCTCCTCACTGAATGTTTTGATTTCAGCTGGCCAGACAGAGAAACTAGAGATAGAGATATGTTTTGTCTAGTTCGAGTATTTCTCACTAGAGGCCACGTAGTGTCAGTGTATAGTCGATATACCTATAAAACTAACTAACTATTCTAGGTATATTGCATAGTCTAGTGTTTAGTTGGAACGTTGCTCACTAGAGGCCACGTAGAAGCATGAGTTTTTGCCTTTGTTTTGTAGTTGTAGTGGTTTTGTGAGTGATACATTGATTTTTCTTTAATATTAAACTTTACAAATTATTTAATATTAACCATAAATGCTAACCACGAAATTTTAACTGAGAACACTTGCGCCTCTAGTGAGCAACGTTCAAACTAGACACTGATACTCTACGTGGCCTCAGTGGTGACCTCTAGTGAGTACTACTCGGACTAGACAAGACATATCTCTATCTCTAGTTTCTCTGTCTGATCAGCCGAAATCAAAACAAACCAAATGAAGTTTTGTCTAGTTATATTTGGTCGTTGGTACAAACCATGTGCGTGAACTTGGTTCCCGGAATCGTTCTATGGCAACGCTCGCAAGCTCGCGCCGCCAAACACTCACGCGGGAACCAAGCGTACACGCACTTGGTATGTAAATAACTATTTCTTCAATAATTGAATGTCCCCCTCTATCTACTACAACTTTTATTTGAATGATTTTTTTTCTATTCACTTTCAGTTTAGATAAAGTTTCATTAAAAATAAATAAAAATAGTGGGTATCTATTCTTTTGTCACCACGATCACAAATGGATCAGAAATGAACACACGCTGCGCTCGTGTTTTAAAACCCGTGAGTAACTAACGATGTTTTACATATGTGTATCGTTCAATATTTTATCTACGATAGAATTTAATAACCCAATAAATATAAAAAATGTTTTAATTTACTGATAATTAAAACGTCAATTTTACGCACTATTATAGATAATAGTTATTTAACAAGTACAGGGTGTTTCATTTTCGATGTTTTTTTAAGGTATCTCGGGTAATATTAACGGTAGATCAAAACCGTTTGCACAATGCAAGGTCAACTCTTCGAAAAAAGTTTAATAGTCACTACAAGAATTTTCGATCTTATTTTGTTTCTGAGCTACAGGCAAAAACCGAGGCAAAAACTCATTTTTCGCTCATTTTGAAAATATATCA
Organism: Harpalus rubripes; assembly: GCA_963082715.1. Lineage (NCBI taxonomy): Eukaryota > Metazoa > Arthropoda > Insecta > Coleoptera > Carabidae > Harpalus > Harpalus rubripes. The sequence goes on from OY720463.1 coordinate 8,547,090, forward strand.
TATCTTATTTATTATGATAGTTAGAGAAAAAATGTTTTTACAAAAAATTTACCGTTTTTTAAATAGAATAAAATGGCGTAATTAGGTTTTTTGAAAACTTAATAATTCTCGAGATATAACACAAACTTATGATTTTTTAAATGGGAACCTATGTTGAAAATAGTCTCGTCTTTTTGCTTATTTTATAAGCTTTTCAATGATATATAACAAGTCTACATTCTTTTGTTTTAAACTTTAATAAAAGACGAATTATTAATTTATTGAGGTAAAAATATTAGAAATTATTAAGAAACAAATGAAAATTTTATTACAGATCATCATTTGTTAATTTTGAGTCCATATTTATTAATTATGTTCTCAAAATTATTCTTAACCAATTATTTTCGGGTTAGTTAACTTACAATTTATCGACGTTCGAGTTGGCTTTGACACAATCCGAAAAAAATAATTGGAGAAAAAAATGAACCGTAGATGGCAGGTCGGACGACGACAAATCCCCCCCATTTGGCCGCCATTTTGCCTAGTAAAATAGTGGTATCATTTATTGTTTTTATTTCAAATTGTAAACATTGAAACGTTTTATGATTTATATTCAAAATAAACATTTATTTTACTCACTAACAATTGATAAAAAGTGACGTTTTCCCCATTTGCTACGTTCAGAAATCTCTCACCAGATGTCAGTTACTTTGATTTTTTTCTCCAATATGCTTTTGGAGTAAATAAATTGAAAAAAATGAGTAAAACTGAAACAAATATTATTAAAAATATACAAATGATGATCTGTAATAGATTTGTTTCTCAATAATTTCAAATATTTTCACCCCAATAAATTAATAATTCGTCGTTTATTAATGTTTAAAACAAAAGATTGCAGACTTTTATATATCATTGAAAAGCTTATAAATTAAGCAAAAAGACGAGACTATTTTCAACATAGGTTCCCATTTAAAAAATCATAAGTTTGTGTTATATCTCGAGAATTATTAAGTTTTCAAATAATCTAATTAAGTCAATTTATTCTATCTAAAAAACGGCAAAAAAATTATAAAAATAATTTTTCCCTAATTATCATAATAAATAAGATATGAGATATTTTCAAAATGAGCGAAAAACGAGTTTTTGCCTGTAGCTCAGAAACAAAAGAAGATCGAAAATTCCTGTGGTAACTATTAAACTTTTCTGGAAAAGTTGACCCTGGAATGTGCAATCGGTTTTGATCTATCATTAATATTACCAGAGATACCTAAGAAAACATTGAAAATGAAACACCCTGTATATTATACACTATTTTTTGTACAAATACTATTTTTACCTCTCGCTAAGAGAGGTATTGTATTCATGCTAAAAATCGCATATCCAGATTTTAATGAATAAGCACGTTTTAAGGTCCCTAGTATCCGATTATAACATTTTTACGATGATGTCCGTATGTGTGTGTGTGTGTGTGTGTGTGTGTGTGTGTGTGTGTGTGTGTGTGTGTGTGTGTGTGTGTGTGTGTGTGTGTGTGTGTGTGTGTGTGTGTGTGTGTGTGTGTGTGTGTGTGTGTGTGTGTGTGTGTGTGTGTGTGTGTGTGTGTGTGTGTGTGTGTGTGTGTGTGTGTGTGTGTGTGTGTGTGTGTGTGTGTGTGTGTGTGTGTGTGTGTGTGTGTGTGTGTGTGTGTGTGTGTGTGTGTGTGTGTGTGTGTGTGTGTGTGTGTGTGTGTGTGTGTGTGTGTGTGTGTGTGTGTGTGTGTGTGTGTGTGTGTGTGTGTGTGTGTGTGTGTGTGTGTGTGTGTGTGTGTGTGTGTGTGTGTGTGTGTGTGTGTGTGTGTGTGTGTGTGTGTGTGTGTGTGTGTGTGTGTGTGTGTGTGTGTGTGTGTGTGTGTGTGTGTGTGTGTGTGTGTGTGTGTGTGTGTGTGTGTGTGTGTGTGTGTGTGTGTGTGTGTGTGTGTGTGTGTGTGTGTGTGTGTGTGTGTGTGTGTGTGTGTGTGTGTGTGTGTGTGTGTGTGTGTGTGTGTGTGTGTGTGTGTGTGTGTGTGTGTGTGTGTGTGTGTGTGTGTGTGTGTGTGTGTGTGTGTGTGTGTGTGTGTGTGTGTGTGTGTGTGTGTGTGTGTGTGTGTGTGTGTGTGTGTGTGTGTGTGTGTGTGTGTGTGTGTGTGTGTGTGTGTGTGTGTGTGTGTGTGTGTGTGTGTGTGTGTGTGTGTGTGTGTGTGTGTGTGTGTGTGTGTGTGTGTGTGTGTGTGTGTGTGTGTGTGTGTGTGTGTGTGTGTGTGTGTGTGTGTGTGTGTGTGTGTGTGTGTGTGTGTGTGTGTGTGTGTGTGTGTGTGTGTGTGTGTGTGTGTGTGTGTGTGTGTGTGTGTGTGTGTGTGTGTGTGTGTGTGTGTGTGTGTGTGTGTGTGTGTGTGTGTGTGTGTGTGTGTGTGTGTGTGTGTGTGTGTGTGTGTGTGTGTGTGTGTGTGTGTGTGTGTGTGTGTGTGTGTGTGTGTGTGTGTGTGTGTGTGTGTGTGTGTGTGTGTGTGTGTGTGTGTGTGTGTGTGTGTGTGTGTGTGTGTGTGTGTGTGTGTGTGTGTGTGTGTGTGTGTGTGTGTGTGTGTGTGTGTGTGTGTGTGTGTGTGTGTGTGTGTGTGTGTGTGTGTGTGTGTGTGTGTGTGTGTGTGTGTGTGTGTGTGTGTGTGTGTGTGTGTGTGTGTGTGTGTGTGTGTGTGTGTGTGTGTGTGTGTGTGTGTGTGTGTGTGTGTGTGTGTGTGTGTGTGTGTGTGTGTGTGTGTGTGTGTGTGTGTGTGTGTGTGTGTGTGTGTGTGTGTGTGTGTGTGTGTGTGTGTGTGTGTGTGTGTGTGTGTGTGTGTGTGTGTGTGTGTGTGTGTGTGTGTGTGTGTGTGTGTGTGTGTGTGTGTGTGTGTGTGTGTGTGTGTGTGTGTGTGTGTGTGTGTGTGTGTGTGTGTGTGTGTGTGTGTGTGTGTGTGTGTGTGTGTGTGTGTGTGTGTGTGTGTGTGTGTGTGTGTGTGTGTGTGTGTGTGTGTGTGTGTGTGTGTGTGTGTGTGTGTGTGTGTGTGTGTGTGTGTGTGTGTGTGTGTGTGTGTGTGTGTGTGTGTGTGTGTGTGTGTGTGTGTGTGTGTGTGTGTGTGTGTGTGTGTGTGTGTGTGTGTGTGTGTGTGTGTGTGTGTGTGTGTGTGTGTGTGTGTGTGTGTGTGTGTGTGTGTGTGTGTGTGTGTGTGTGTGTGTGTGTGTGTGTGTGTGTGTGTGTGTGTGTGTGTGTGTGTGTGTGTGTGTGTGTGTGTGTGTGTGTGTGTGTGTGTGTGTGTGTGTGTGTGTGTGTGTGTGTGTGTGTGTGTGTGTGTGTGTGTGTGTGTGTGTGTGTGTGTGTGTGTGTGTGTGTGTGTGTGTGTGTGTGTGTGTGTGTGTGTGTGTGTGTGTGTGTGTGTGTGTGTGTGTGTGTGTGTGTGTGTGTGTGTGTGTGTGTGTGTGTGTGTGTGTGTGTGTGTGTGTGTGTGTGTGTGTGTGTGTGTGTGTGTGTGTGTGTGTGTGTGTGTGTGTGTGTGTGTGTGTGTGTGTGTGTGTGTGTGTGTGTGTGTGTGTGTGTGTGTGTGTGTGTGACTTAAGACATTTTTAACTACGGATTCCTCAATCTAACAATAATGGGTAGAGTCCAGTCAGTTTTGGTAACAATTGGACAACCGGAAGTAGTAGTTACAAGAAAAAAATCGTCTAAATATTATTTATCGAAAATTTATGTAAATACTTATATTAAAGAACGTTAAATTCTTTATTCGATAAATATAAATTCATTATTATAGCTTCTATAGATATAGAGATAAAAGAAAGGCATATAAAATAATTTGATGTAAAAAATCTCAGATCAAACAAGGCAAGAAATTCAAATGTTTGTAATTGACACATAAATGTCACTGTCAAAAATATTTGTATGCCTCTGTCAACAATATTTGTATATTATTATGAAGATTATGAAAATAAAAAAAAGTCAACAACGCAAAAGAATATACGTAAAAAAGAATATAAAAGGAATTTGCGAAAAAATGACGAATATAAAGAAAAGGAAAGTAGAAAAAGAAAATTTCAGGATATTGAATATAAAGAAAATGTAAGTATTGTACATAATTTATTTTAAAATATCCCATAGATTTTGCAAATATATGTGAGAATTATTTTGTAGTGAGACATGAATATATGTATTTGTATTTAAAAATATTTTTCGTTTAATGCGTACAACCAGGTAAAATATCTGGCGAGAGGTTATGTGTTGGCCACATCAGATTTTTTCATTTACATTTGTATTTCTATTATAATCTGGAAAATTATTTACAATTTTAAATGGCACAAAATTTACCCCTGTGGTGCACTCTCCACGCCAGCAATGAGTGCCCGTGAGGTGACGCCTGGTAAGCGCCCGCACGGTGCAAATATTTTATCATTACCGATATCTGTGTACAAAGCAGATTGGCACACCCAGTAATGGGTAATAAGCCGTGTTATATTTATTTATTTATAATTATTATTTATCGAACTGTCGAATAGACCTTTTCAATTTAACGGCTATCTCTTTCTATCGCTGCAAATAGTAAGAAAATGGCGCGAACAACTGCCAGTTGGGCTGTCAAACGAAACGTCAAAAATATTGCAGTCATTAAAATATCTGCATTCTCAGTGAAAATTTGCATCGTTAGACATTTTAACTTCAATAAAAGCTTTTGCAACTTATTTCAATAAGATTTTTTAAAGTTATTTGAGATATCTCACATTTTGTCTAAATTTTTTAGAAACAAACGCCATGAATCTCCATTGCTCATATTTTCTATTTCTTTAAATTGAAAAGGTCTGTTAACGCCATGAATCTCCATTGCTCATATTTTCTATTTCTTTAAATTGAAAAGGTCTGTTATATTTAATTACATAAGATTTTGATTTTTGATCCACAAGTGTCAAACAACGAAATCAGGCTGTCATCAAAGCCAGTAGATATAGGGCGCGAGCAGACACGTGACTCGAGGAACCTTGACGTGCTTAGAATCAGCTGATTTGTGTGCGCATGTCATTTTTAACAGAACAATGTCATGTTGACAAGACCAATGTTTTGACTTATTTAAATTTTTAACTGCTAGTGTTATTATTTTTAATTACATGTTTTACTACCTAAAAAGTGTAAAATATTAACATTTTAGCAATTCAAAATCAAAATAAGTCAAAACATTGGTCTTGTCAAATTGACAATATTCTTGTCAAAATGACATGCGCACTCGAATCAGCTGATCCCAAGCAAGTCAAGGTCGCTCGAGTCACGTGTTTGCTCGCGCTTTATTCTAAAGTACTGACATGGCGGCCATCTTGGCCTTAAAAAGCAACAGTAATGATTTTTCGTGTCGCTAGAGGCGCTGCTGTTGCAGGTGTCAAATGTCACATTGCCAACATTACAGAACCCTGCAATAACACAAATACATGCATTCGTATAATAATCTCAGAATAAGGTACGTACAGTTTACGGATACTTGTTTTGCAAATTCTCAGTTTCTCTAACACAATAAAAATTGCTTAATACCACACCACGAATAATCTGACGTTTGACAATGACAATTTACACCTGCGACAAAAGCGCCTCTAGCGATACGAAAAATCATTACTGTTGCTTTTTAAGGCCATGTCGGTACTTTAGTATATCTACTGGCTTTGGCTATCATGCTATTGTAGCGCCATCTACTGTCGTAATTAACTAACTTCATTCATTTACATGGCTCAGTTGGTAAGTCAGTTTTTGGTTTATTTCGTGATCAGAAATGGCACAAAATTTATCTTTTTCGCTTATTTTACTTATGTGTTGATTACTATCTGACATATGTCAACAAAAATAAAAGCTACAGAGATTATTCCCGGGAATAATCTCTAGAGCTTTACACGTGACATAAAACAGAACATTTAATTGGTTGTAAGAAATGTCAAAAAATAATCAAGGTAACTAATTCACTTTTAACATTAGCGTTAAAACTTTTTAATACTGGTGTCATAAAATGACATTTTTGACCCTAAAAACAAACATTAAAAAGCCTAAATTTTTAATATTTTTAGAAAAATGTTTTGAAAACTTCCCAATGTCTTAAATTTAATCATAACTGCTTAAAACTCTTTGAAATTATTAATAACTGTCTAAAATTTATTTAGAAATCCCTGAAATTATTTTAAATATTTCTTAGCGATCCAAATACTTCTCAGATGTCTAAAATTGATTTAGGACTATTTGGAATTGTTTTCTTAATTATTTTAAATTAATTATGGTATGTAAACCTGTTTCAGACACTTCCGAATATATTTTAGACACTTGAGAAGTATTTAAAATAGATTTGGACAGTTCTGAATAAAATTAAGTCAGTTGAGAAGTATTTAGAACAATTTGTGATAATTCCAAATAGATTTAAGACAATTTTAAACTGTCTAAAATTTATTTAAAAATCCCTGAAATTATTTTAAATATTTCTTAACGATCCAAATATATTCAAGATTATCTGAAATTGTTTTAAATACTTCTCAGTTGTCTAAAATTGATTTAGGACAGTTTGGAATGGTTTTCTTAATTATTTTAAATTAATTCTGGTGCGTAAACCAATTTCAGACACTTCTGAATAAATTTTAGACAGTTGAGAAGTATTTAAAATAGATTTGGACAGTTCTGAATATAATTAAGCCAGTTGAGAAGTATTTAAAACAATTTGTGGCAGTTCCGAATATAGTAAAATGCATATTACAAGAACACTTTGTCGTAAAACGATTTAGCAATTGCATCTATAAATCAACAATGGGGACCTTCAGTTTGCGGTTACATACCCCTAATACATCATACAAACAGGCAAGGACAGGGTCGGTTCCTTTACATTAAGAATTATTTGAAAGAAAATATTTCACGATATTGTTATATAAGATTTAAATGTTATTACAAAAACAAGTACAACAAACGGCAAATTTTAAAATTCATGCAGTACGTGGTCACTGTATTATTATTACCTTTAAAATATGTCACATTTATCTTATATACATATATGCATTTAATAATTTTTTAATTATAATTTACAAAATTATTATTCTCAGAAATTTTAAAATTCAGGTTTTTCTTTAATCTGTCTAATTTACTTAATATTCTAATCTTGTTTCGTATTTCCAAATTATGCACAAAGAAGTACGCCTATTTCAAATATATAATTACTTAATCACACGAAAATAAAATAAGTTTTTGGTAATTTATAATTTATCGTTTGTTGTACTTGTTTTTGTAATAACATTTAAATCTTATATAAAAATATCGTGAAATATTTTCTGTCAAATAATTCTTAATGTAAAGGGACCGACCCTGTCCTTGCCTGTTTGTATGATGTATTAGGGGTATGTAACCGCAACCTAAAGGTCCCCATTGTTGGTTTATAGATGCAATTGCTAAATCGTTTTACGACAAAGTGTTCTTGTAATATGCATTTTACTACAAATTTAAGACAATTGTAAACTGTCTAAAATTTATTTAGAAATCCCTGAAATTATTTTAAATATTTCTTAACGATCCAAATATATTCAGTACAATCTGAAATGGTTTTAAATACTTCCCAGTTCTCTAAAATATATTTAGGACAGTTTGGAATTGTTTTCTTAATTGTTTTAAAATAATTCTGGTGTGTAAATCAGTTTCAGACACTTTTGAATAAATTTTAGACAGTTGAGAAGTATTTAAAAGAGATTTGGACAGTATTGAATACAATTAAGTCAGTTGAGAAGTATTTAGAACAATTTGTGACAGTTCCGAATAGATTTAAGACAGTTGTAAACTGTCTAAAATTTATTTAGAAATCCTGAAATTATTTTAAATATTTCTTAACGATCCAAATATATTCAGTACTATCTGAAATGGTTTTAAATACTTCCCAGTTCTCTAAAATATATTTAGGACAGTTTGGAATTGTTTTCTTAATTGTTTTAAAATAATTCTGGTGTGTAAATCAGTTTCAGGCACTTCTGAATAAATTTTAGACAGTTGAGAAGTATTTAAAATAGATTTGGACAGTTCTGAATATAATTAAGCCAGTTGAGAAGTATTTAAAACAATTTGTGGCAGTTCCGAATAGATTTAAGACAGTTGTAAACTGTCTAAAATTTATTTAGAAATCCCTGAAAATATTTTTAATATTTCTTAATGATCCAAATATATTCAGTACTATCTGAAATTGTTTAAATACTTCTCAACTGTCTAAAATTGATTTAGGACAGTTTGAATTTTTTTTCTTAATTATTTTAAATTAATTCTGATATGTAAAACAGTTCTAGACAGTTCTGAATCAATTTTAGACAGTTGAGAAGTATTTAAAATAAGTTTAGACAGTTCTGTATGAAATTAAGTCAGTTGAGAAGTATTTATATTGTTCTATTTAGCCATTCAGCAGATGGTGCTGACATCAGCGCCAGTTTTAAGCAGCCGAAATTACATTGGATAAACTTGTCTCTTGTCTCCAATTTCAGCCAATCAGAGACGTCAAAACTATTCCCTATTCTCTTCAATACTGAATGGCTTAAATTGAACACGGTATGGAACAGTTATGGCAGTTCCTAATAATTTTAAGACTGTTGTAAACTTTGAAATAAATTGTGAAAAATTGTCAGCCATCGGAATTAGAACCCGAGACACCTACCTTGCCGGAATAGTGCTCTACCAACTAAGCTATTGGCATCCTCAGCAGTTATACGACTTTAAAAGTGAAAGATTGTTCAGCCATCGAGAGGAGAGCAGCCAATAGTTTAATTGGTAGAGCACTATTCCGGCAAAGGTAGGTGTCTCGGGTTCGAATCTAGATGGCTGACAATTTTTCACAATTTATTTCAAATATACAAACTGTTATTGTTATTATTAATATTACTGTTGTAAACTGTTTTAAATTAATTTATTGCGACTTTACACACTTTCTCATAGACTAATTTCAATATTTAAAATAGCGTATACAATTTAATATAATATTAAAACACACTTTTTTAAACAAATTTTGTTCTACATAAATATTATGTACATAAAAATATCTGTTTGACCGAACTGTGCAATATATGCCAGTCTACGGTTTATCTAGAACAAACAACAAACAATTTAAAAAATGATAAGAAAATTGGTTTATAATAAGTGAGGCTATACAGGGTGTAACAGCTAAACGAACTATTTGAAATAATTTCTATATTATTAAAGATACATTCTGATAGCAGATCAAAGAGGACATCCGATTAGAGAAGAAAATATTTTTTTAAAAGTTAGAATACAAAGTTATATATAGGACGAGCGAAAGCTATGGTCATTTTAAAAACTATTTAATATAATTTTACGAAATTTGGTATCTAGGGGTTTTCCAACATGTCTGTTCCAGCTAACATATTTTCAAAACAATAGCATTTCCGGTTTAACCGGAAGTAGACCCTAACTTTCTTATTTTAAATGGAATGCTATATTTTTTTTTTACCATTGAATTCATCAGAAAATTTTAGATTGAAACCATAAAAAAATTTACTCATGACCAACCACTTCCGGCGTAATAATTTTTTTTTTATTTTCTCTAGTAACGGCCACTTTTTTATCACTCTATATCTCGAGAATGGAAACGAATTTCTAAAACAGTTTTATTGGCGAAAAAATTCAAAGTAAGTGACGCCTGGTGGCAGATTTGTGAACTAGAGGAATAAGGAAACGTTGATAGCATACATTGAAATGTATGTAATTTTAAACAGGTTTAATTTGTATTTGTTGTAAAAGAAAGTGACATATATAGTGTATATTACATTTTCAGATTTAAATAATGATGAGTAAATGCCATAGGTATTGCTCAGTGCCACAATGCAGCAATTACAAGTCAAAAAGTGTAAGTTTATACTAAATCCCAAGCGAGAAAATATGATCTTGAAATTTTCTTTCCATATAGTTTTGACATCTTCAATCGGTTCAATTTTTTTCTTTTTTAAAACAGAATGTAAAATTCTTGTAATTTTATAGCCAAACTATACTATTTAGCAAGTTTTCCCCTTACTTGTTCCAAATCGGTACAACTTAATTTTTTTATTTCTTCTGCTCTGTAAAACACAAATCCATAAACAAATAAATTAATAGCATAATAATAATAACTTTTGTTGTAAAACAGTAAATATAGTTTTGAATTTTACTATCCTGTTCATATGCAATAATACTGCAACAATATGTTTGCCTCCCAATCCTACTCTACAACTAAATTTTGCTTTCCAGTAATTTATATTCAATTTAATAAAATTTCAATCATATGAGGATTTCCACTCAAATGACTGGTTTGTAAACAAGATCCCAGTATTGTACCTGATCCATCAACTCTTATTCCACAAAGTAATACATATCCTGCCTTAAAAACTGCTTCGTTTTCTTTTATAGGACGTGCAGGATCAATATATTCAAAAATATCACTTAACTTTATGTTAATTTTCTCCATATTAAATACTTTGAAATTTGAAATGCATATTGCCAGCAGTAAGGAATGAGAGAACTCTCCTTATTCCTCCGCCATTTTGTTACCGTCCGGCCTGCCACCTATAGTTCAGTTTTTTCGCCAATAATACAGGGTGTTCCATTTAAGTGCTACACTATTGCTATCTCGAGAAGTATAAGAGATACGAAGTCGGTTAAATTAGCAAACAATTTCTATTTTATAAAACTACTTTAATGAGCGAAACAAGAATTTTCTTAGACCAGTGGTTCTCAAAATACGGGCTACTACTTTCTTATTTTAAATGGCAACCTATTACCTTCCGTCACCTTTAGGTAAGGAAGGTATTGTCTTTGGTCAAAAAATTCGGTGGTGAGTTTTTGAAGAATAAGCACGTTTTAGGGTCCCTAGAATACGATTTTACTATTTTTACGATGATGTGTGTGTGTGTAACAAAATTTTCGTCTACGATAACTTCCATACTACAATTCTAAAAATTATAATTCTTTCGTATTTCTCTTCGTTACATACATGTGAAGAGCTGATTAGATTTTGGTTAGAATTGAACAACCGGAAGTACCCTCATTTGAAGATTTTAAGTTTTTCTTGAAAAAACTATGTTAAATATCATTTTTTCACATTTAATGTTATTATAAATATTAAAGAATATTTTATTCTCTATACGATTTGACTGCATTTTATACTTAATATTAAATGGATATAGAGTTAAAAAATTATAAAGAAATTAAATTTCATAAAGTAGCTATAGCTGTGGCAACTGCCGGAAGGTAAAGTATAAGAAATATAATCTTTAGCAAGGAACTTTCTGTATGAAATTTGAACAAAATACATAGAACTGACGGAAGGTAATGTGCTGGCCATATTAGATTTTTTTTAAATTGCTTATTCGATTCAGTATTTTTTCTGAATTCCACGATATCCATATGTAATACACTATTATTACAAAATATTTGAGAAAAATGTAAAATTAATAATGTATCATTTTTATTCAAATATGACTATACAAGAGCGCTATGAACTTAAAGAAAATTATAAAAGTTTTTGTAATTATTTCTTCATTTGATTTATTTGTTTTTTCCATAGCACTCTTTGTATACTCATATTTAAATAAAAATGATACATTATTACTTCCTTGTACGAAGTAAAGGAAGTATTGTAATCGCGAAAAATTTCGGTTTTCAGATTTCAACGGAAATATCCATTTTGACCATCCCTGAATCCATTCTGACTAATTTCGTCGTGACGTCTGTACGTACGTGCGTACGTATCTCACATAACTCAAAAATGGTAAGCTGTAGAAAGTTGAAATTTTGTATTTAGGACTTCTATAACATCTAGTTATGCACCTCCCTTTTTGGTCATTACATAATTTCTAGATATGGTACTTTATTTGAAGCCTATAATAGATTTTTTATATTTTGCGTTCATAATGAGGTCATTACGATACGCAATTGCGTATCGTAATGAACTTCATTTCGATACGCAATTTTTTGTTTTAGACGGTTGGTACTAGATGACGTTTCTTTAACCCATTTTTACATAATTTATTTTTAGTTAATTGACAAGTCATTTTAATAATATAATGTCGTTATTATTATTATTCTTTATTTAGGGAATATTATTTACATGAAAATGTACAAATATAATCACAAATTGAGTAAGTAAATGTTAATATAATGTTCGAATTAGTCCACATAGATGGACCTAGTAGTACTAAAAATTTGTAGATTGAACCTTTGAACGATAGAAAATTATTTTTAATTAATTTTAAAGCAAGTTTTAGTTCAAATATAAGAAAAAATAAAAATTTCCTGTACACTGAGGCTGAAGGGTTAAATTGTCAAACGTCAAAGCTGGAAGATAAGAAATTTCAATATAACCTCAAAATTTCTTTTACTTAATCACTTTATTTAATGAATATAATAATAATAATAATACATATTTTCGTCTTACTTTGCATTTCAAAATAAGCAATCAAAACATTCTCTGTTACGCCTTTGACATTATTTTCTTTACACCATGTGTCAAAATTTGCAAATTCTTTCTCATAAATCTCGCGCGATTTTTTAGGAAGTAGATTATTTCCTGTAGTCTGAGCTATATTACGTAGCTCAGGCGGAGTGCAACTGATTTCATCTTCCATGATTACACTAAATTCACTTAAATTTGTTCGTAAATATTGAAATGACATGAACTTTCAAATAATAATTGAATGTGGTCAATTCAATGTCACCAACTACAACATTTCACTTACAAATTTCCCTAAATCAACTCGGTTTAATATTAACAGTTTTTTTAAAATATTTTAGTTTGTAGAAGGTGCAAAATATAAAAAATAGTATAAAGAACTCATTTTATAAGACTTTTTTTCGCACTTGTCAATTAGAAAACTCGCTAACGCTCGTTTTCTAAATTTTGACGCGTGCGAAAAAAACGTCTTATAAAACACGTTCTTTAATATACTATTAATGAAAAACTATTTTAAAATATAATCTAAAACTTTTCAAATATGGTATATAAGACTTTTATGTCAATTGGAATAACATAGCAGAATTTGGTGAAAACAGGCTTACCGGAAATGACATATTACCTGAAGTTGTTAACAGTTTTTCTTGAATAAAATGGTTTCATTTTGATTTTAGAAATAAATGCTTCAAATAAAAGTTTTAGAGTATTATTAAATTAGCCCTTTGTATAAGCGAGATATGTATATTTAAAACTTATATATTTTTTGGTTTTTGTAATGAAGCTTGCTATGGATTAGGACAAAATATAACAAAAAAATATAAAATAGATGTTAATGTCAAATTACGTCAAATATGTGCAATTATATACTTCGGTCTATACTTCATATTGGTCTTGTGTACAGGTGTCTCATTTTCGATGTTTTTTTTAAGTATCTCGGGTAATAGTAATGATAGAGCAAAACCGTTTGCACATTGCAGGGTCAACTTTTCCAGAAATGTTTAATAGTCACCACAGAAATTTTCGATCTTCTTTTGTTTCTGAGCTACAGGCAAAAACTCGCTTTTCGCTCATTTTGAAAATATCTCATATCTTATTTATTATGATGGTTAGAGAAAAAATGTTTTTACAAAAATTTTACAATTTTTTAAATAGAATGAAATGGCGTAATTAGATTTTTTGAAAACTTAATAATTTTCGAGATATAACACAAACTTATGATTTTTTAAATGGGAACCTATGTTGAAAATAGTCTCGTCTTTTTGCTTATTTTATAAGCTTTTCAATGATATATAACAAGTCTACATTCTTTTGTTTTAAACTTGAATAAGAAATAATTATTAATTTATTGGGTTGAAAAAATTTAAAATGATTAAGAAACAAATGAAAAAATATATTACAGATCATCATTTGCATATTTCTAATAGCATTTGTTTTAGTTTTACTTATTTTTTCAATTTATTTACTTCAAAGGCATATTAAACCATTTTTTTCGGATTGTGTCAAAGCCAACTGTAACGTCGATAAATAGTAAGTTAACTAACCCGAAAATAATTGGTCAACAATAATTTTGAGAACATAATTAATAGATATTGAATCAAAATAAACAAATGATGAGTTGTAATAAATTTTTTCTTAATAATTTCCAATATTTTCACCTCAATAAATTAATAATTCGTCTTTTATTAATGTTTAAAACAAAAGAATGTAGACTTATTATATATCATTGAAAAGCTTATAAATTAAGCAAAAAGACGAGACTATTTTCAACATACGTTCCCATTTAAAAAATCATAAATTTGTGTTGTATCTCGAAAACTATTAAGTTTTCAAAAAATCTAATTACGCCATTTTATTCTATTTAAAAAAACGGTAAGAGTTTTGTAGAAACAATTTTTTCTCTAACTATCATAATAAATAAGATATGATATATTTTCAAAATGAGCGAAAACGAGTTTTTGCCTGTAGCTCAGAAACAAAAGAAGATCGAAAATTCCTGTGGTGACTATTAAACTTTTCTCGAAAAGTTGACCCTGCAATGTGCAAACGGTTTCGCTCTATCATTAATATTACCCGAGATACCTTGAAAAAACATCGAAAATGAGACACCCTGTATAATACATACATTTTCTTTATATTCAATATCCTGAAATTTTCTTTTTCTACTTTCCTTTTCTTTTTCTTTATATTCGTCATTTTTTCGCAAATTCCTTTTTATTCTTTTTTGCGTATATTCTTTTGCGTTGTTGACTTTTTTAATTTTCATAATCTTCATAATGATGTACAAATATTTTTGACAGTGACATTTATGTGTCAATTACAAACATTTGAATTTCTTACCTTGAAGTAGTTTGATCTGAGAATTTTTACATCAAATTATTTTATATGCATTTCTTTATCTGTAAATCTATAGAAGATATAATAATGAATTTATATTTATCGAATAAAGAATTTAACGTTTTTTAATATAAGTATTTACATAAATTTTCGATAAATAATATTTAGATGATTTTTTTCTTGTAACTACTACTTCTGGTTGTCCAATTGTTACCAAAACTTAATCAAATCTTCCCATTATTGTTAGATTGAGGAATCCGTAGTTAAAAATGTCTTAAGTCTTATAGTATTTGAGATATCGTGGATCCAACATTCACACACACTTACGGATATCATCGTAAAAATGTTATAATCGGATTCTAGGGACCTTAAAACGTGCTTATTCACTAAAATCTGGATATGCGATTTTTAGCATGAATCCAATACCTTTCTTAGCGAGAAGTAAAAATTCATTTAAATAATAAAAAATGGAGTGTTCCATTAAAAAAATGAGTTTTTTGAATTTTGAGAACTTCAACTTTACGTTCACATAAATATTACAATTTTCAAAAATTGTCGATTATTAATTTGTATTATTATAAACAAAAGCTTTCTTTATAAAACTGTTTTTACAGATTATAAAAATTCGTTTCCAGTCTCGAGATATAGAGTGATAAAAAAGTGGCCGTTATTAGTGAAAAAATTTAAAAAAAGTTGAATTACGCCGGAAGTGGTTGATCAAGAGTAATTTTTTTTATGGTTTCATATGTAAAATTTTCTGCTGAATTCAATGGTAAAATAAAAAATATGGCATTCCATTTAAAATAAGAAAGTTGGGGTGTACTTCCGGTTAAACCGGATGTGCTACTGTTTTGAAAATATTTTAGCTGAAACGGGCATATTGGAAAACCCCTAAATACCAAATTTCGTAAAATAATATTGAATAGTTTTTAAAATAATGATAATATAAGCTCGTCCTGGGACGCTACGCTTTTTTAAAATTAATTTTATAAACAATTTAAACTTTAAATTTAAGACATACCAATCTGTTTTATCCAACAAGGGCTGTAAGTCTTCCATTTTAACAAAAAAAAACGTGTTTCAAGTGCATGCACCGTAAACTAAGCACAAATACATAAGATAAGTTACTTACGATGATAAAAAATAGATTAAATCACGTATCACATATCGACGAACTAAACTGATAAGATTTGTAAACAACAGCAACAGAATAATGAACAGATCTTGACAATATGGTGTTTGTTACACTTTCCAAATATAGAAAGTAAGTGAACTACTTCTTAAAACCTTGTAAATCGGATGTAAATCGTAAAAATGTGCTTAGTAATACCGAAAAAACTTTGTTAATCATAACTATGTTTATTAAACTAGTTGAATATTATTAAAAACATTACTCACCGAATAAAATTCAAGTTGCCTTCTGTTATTTTGATTTCAAGCATATTTGTGTTGTTCAAATCGTGTAAAACAGTTCCGTCTATTTTTTGAAGTTCATTCTTTGCTTCGGTCCACTGTTCGGGAGTTTTACTACAACCCTCTTCAAGAAAAATGTTAGTTTCGGGATTAAAATACAAGAACAGTGTTCAAACTGTACCTTTTAACTTTAAAATGATAATATTAGTATCCATTTTTAGGTTATATGAACTTTGATAAAATATTCAAGATAACCAATGTCCAGTTTATTATTTAAAGATAATAATCAGTAAATTTATTTAGCAATAATTTATTTACACAATAAAAATTTGAGATAAACATGTATATTGTTATAAAAATTAAAATAAATGTATACTATATCACAATTTAGTGTTTATTTGTTTGTTTTACTAATAATTTTACATTAAAACCCATCTAATATTATAATATTAATAAATAATTTTGAGATCCCAACTTCTCACTAACATGATGTTTGAAACTAGTCACAAAACTGTCAAATTTTATAAATGTCAGTTCAGTTGGTCAAACGTCATTTGATTTGTTATCGCTAATTCTAAAGTATATTTGCAATGAGTGCAACGTGGTCGTCAACTATTTCATTGTTGTAAGTATATTGTTTTAATAAATGTTTTTGTGAAAAATCATCAAATTGCATCATTTCTGAGTCATGAAATAGTCATGGAATTCATTTTCATTTAGTCAGAATCAAATTTCTTTATGTACAACCTTAAAATTGATGTTTTTAATGTGGAAATATATTACTTTTGTTCTGTTTTTAATCTTCATTCTTTTTTTACATCCCGTCAGACAGTAGATAATGGAGGTTATGTTTTCGGTCCAAAAATTCAATAGTGAGTGAGTTTTCAGTGAATAAACACGAATTAAGGTACCCACAACACGTTTTTACTATTTTTACAATGATGCCTGTGTTTGTGACGATTTATTCTTCCATAATAACTCATATCAATCTTCCAAGAATTTCTATTTTACGTATAAATTGTTGATTAGATTTTGGGTAACTTTACTTGATTACTTGAAGCTCATAACAGTTTTTAATGAAAACTATATTAAAATATAATCTAAAACTTTTGAATTTTAGTATTTAAGACTTTTTTTTATCAAACAACATATTAGATTTTGTCTAAAATTGATAAACCGGAAGTGATACTTTATTGGAAGCTCTGAACAGATTTTCTTGAAAATGTGTATTTAAATATGATTCAAAACGTCTCAAATTTGGTATTTAAGAATTTTATATGAATGAGAACGATATATTAAATGTTTGCTAAAATTGATAAACCGGAAGTAGTACTTTATTTGAAGCTCTGAACAGATTATCTTGAAGAAATATATTAAAATATGATCCAAAACGTATCAAATTTCGTATTTAAGACTTTTATATTAAAGAGAACGACATATTAAATATTTCCTACTATTGATAAACCGGAAGTGATGCTTTATTTGAAACTTGAACAGATTTTCTTGAAAATATATATTCAAATATGATTCAAAACGTCTCAAATTTGGTATTTAAGACTTTTATATGAATGAGAACGATATATTAAATGTTTTCTAAAATTGATAAACCGGAAGTGGTTCTTTATTTGAAGCCTTAAACAGATTTTCTTGAAAAAATATATTAAAATATTATCCATAACGTTTCAAATTTGGTATTTTGAGACTTTTATATTAATGAGAACGATATATTAAATAAAATTGATATACCGGAAGCTCTGAACAGATTTTCTTGAAAATATATATTTAAATATGATTCAAAACGTTTCAAATTTGGTATTTAACACTTTTACATTAATAAGAACGACATATTAAATATATCCTAAAATTGATAAACCGGAAATGGTTCTTTATTTGAAGCCTTAAACAGATTTTCTTGAAAAATATATTAAAATATGATCCAAAACGTATCAAATTTCGTATTTAAGACTTTTATATTAAAGAGAACGACATATTAAATATTTCCTAAAATTGATAAACCGGAAGTGGTTCTTTATTTGAAGCTCTAAACAGATTTTCTTGAAAAATTATATTCAAATATGATCCAAAACAAAATGTTTCAAATTTGGTATTTAAGACTTTTGTATTAATGAAAACGACATATTAGATTTTTATTAAAATTGATAAACCGGAAGTGATACTTTACTGGAAGCTCTGAACAGATTTTCTTGAAAATATATATTTAAATATGTTTCAAAACGTTTCAAATTTGGTATTTAACACTTTTACATTACTAAGAACGACATATTAAATATTTCCTAAAATTGATAAACCGGAAATGGTTCTTTATTTGAAGCTCTGAACAGATTTTCGTGAAAAAATATATTCAAATATGATTCAAAACGTCTTAAATTTCATATTTAAGACTTTTATATTAATGAGAACGATATATTAAATAAAATTGATATACCGGAAGTGATACTTTACTGGAAGCTCTGAACAGATTTTCTTGAAAAAATATCTTAAAATATGATCCAAAATTTCTCAAATTTGGTATTTAAAACTCGTATAGTCCAGGATAACTTTTCCAACATGGGAATCTCTAGAACTATAAGAGATTAATATTATCATTCGTATTTTGTTATTTAGAAAAAATACATAGGGCACTAGATATAGGCGAAAATGTATATTTTGCAGTTTTTTTAATTTTTCAAATATTTTCCAAATATAAAATAATACTGGATATTAATTTGCACATCTTTAAGGTATTTTTTATGTTTTTTCGAATGGCGATGCTCAATTTTTTTGTCACTATTTGTTTTCGAGTTATGTTGTCAAAGTTTTATTTTTATATGGACGCCATATTGGAAAGTTGCACTATTGAAAAGAGAATATTTTTCGCTTTCCAATCATGTGTAATTTGTATATTTTCGTTTGTTTCAAACATCGAAAATAAAACAATTTCTAAATTTATAGGTTAGAAATAATGTTAGTTCTCAAAAGTTTATAAAGTCTTAATAAGATATTTTTACTTAGACGTCATAGTAGGCAATGACATTTATAACGAAATTTGTTATTATCTAGATATCTATGAAGATAATAACAACCATTGTTTCTAACATATAAATTTAGAAATTGTATTTTCGGTGTTTGAAACAAATGGAAATAGACAAATTTCACATAGTTGGAAAGCGAAAAAAATTCTCTTTTCAATGGTGCAACTTTCCAATATAGCGTCCATATAAAATTTGTGCATCGCCTTTCGAAAGAACATAAAAAGTGCCGTAAAGATTTGCAAATTAAAATCCAATATTATTTCACATTTGGAAGATATTTGTAAAAAAATGCAAAATATAAATTTTCGCCTATATCTAGTAACCTATGTATTTTTTCTCAAATAACAAAGCATCATTAAAATGCAACTTTTATTTAATTTAACCTACTTTGCTATTTTAAATATGGAATTGGCGGGAGGTCATGTGTTGGCCATATCAGATTTTTTTATTTTGTTTATGACTATAAACTCTGAAATTATTTTAAAATAATATTTAATACAATTTTAGACAATTCTGAATAAATTTAAGATAATTATAACTGTGGCGCCAAAATTCAAAACTATGTTGGTACCCCCAGTTACCCCTAGTCCCGATAGGTGGCAGCACTTGCTGATACGCCAATCGGCCTTTTCAATTTAACGGCTATCTCTTTCTGTCGCTGCAAATAGTAAGAAAATGGCGCGAACAACTGCCAGTTGGGCTGTCAAACGGAACGTCAAAAATATTGTAGTCATTAAAATACCTGTATTCTCTGTGAAAATTTCCTTCGTTAGACATTTTAACTTCAATAAAAGCTTTTGTAACTTATTTCGATAAGATTTTTTAAAGTTATCTGAGATATTCTCACATTTCACGTCTAATTTTTTTTAGAAACAAACGTCATAGATCTCATTTGTTCTTATTATGCGCAGATCCCCATTGCGCATATCTTCTATTACTTTAAATTGAAAAGGTCCATTCTGAATAAATTTAAGATAAATTTAATTGTGGCGCCAAAATTCAAAACTGTGCTGTTACCCTTAGTCCTGATAGGTGGCAGCACTTGCTGACACGCCAATAGACTATTTCAGAAATTCAAAGCGCTTGCGCCAAGTGCTAGACTGCGACAAAAAGTTAATGCCGATTGCTGTATACCCGTCCTTGTTTATATGACAGTTTTGTCAATTTTACAGTTTTGTTTTTGTTTTGTTGGTTTCGTTTTTCAAATAATTATGACGGATACTAAACTTCTGATCCACAAAATATTGCCATTTGAAATGTTTTGTCTGGTATAGAAAATAAAAAGTTAGGTTAGGTACAGTAATACAATTTTTATAATTTATTGATGAATGGACTTCATTTTTTCACATAGTAAAATAAGTTTTTATTTGTAAAATAAGAATTGAAATCATATCTTATACTTAAATTCATATTAACAACTTCTGTGTAGTTCTAAAATTTAAAACAGAATATCGGGGTCGCGTATAAATTTGAAATGCCGCCATTTAACGGCACTAACTTTTTAGTTCAAAAAGTAAATGTAGTGGTCACTCAAATTTTTGAAATGGTCTATTTAACGGCTATCTCTATCGCTGCAAGTAGTAAGAAAACGGCGCGAACAACTGCCAGTTGGGCTGTCAAACGAAACGTCAGAAATATTGCAGTCATTAAAATACCTGTATTCTCAGTGAAAATTTGCAGCGTTAGACATTTTAACGTCAATAAAAGCTTGTGTAACTTATTTCGATAAGATTTTTGAAAGTTATCTAAGATATTCTCACATTTTACGTTTAATTTTTTTAGAAACAAACGCCATAGATCTCAGTTGTTCTTACTATGCGCAGATCCCCATTGCGCATATCTTAAATCTCTTTAAATTGAAAAGGTACATTGTGGCGCCAAAATTCAAAACTGTGCTGTTACCCCTAGCCCCGATAGGTGGCAGCACTTGCTGACGCCAATTATTATGATTCCCGTGCAAATTCACGCAGATAATATATTTTGTTTCACTAAAGTGTTATGAACTGTTTATTGCTAGGATACGGTGTATATAAACATATCTATAACAACCGGGGTATAATGGGAGGGCATAATATTTCATTATGCCCTCATTATAATCCGATCATCGTTTATGGACTTTAAATTAAAAATAATATGAACGGTATATAATGAATTTATTTTCTTTTTAATTATAATTCATTACAATAATAATAAGGATTGATTACAACAATACATTAATTGATGACAACAATTAATATAAGAAAACAGCTTTGAAAGGACAACACAGAAATCAAATTTAATTATAATACTTAAAATTGATTATCAAAAAACCTTAAAAAGTTCGTCGAATTACAGACTGTAATGTTTCGCATTCATTTTTGACAGATGGTGGATGACTAATTTTTTTGGGGACGATATTTATCCTCGTTTGAATTAATTTTTGATATTATTTACCGTCACATGTGACACATCCAAAGCCGTACAAGCTCTCTAAAATGTAATAATATTCACAAAGTGCATAAGAAATAAAGAACTGAGATCTGTCATGTGATAACGAACCTCAAAATATAACACTTACATCTTCTACAGACGAGAATGGAATAATTAGGAGATCATTTATACATTTGTCTTCCTCAAAGTATACAGAAACATTCAAAATAAATTCTTTACACCGTTTCGACAAAATATCTTCCGAAACATCAAATTCACCCATTCCACCATCTCCAACGATTTAAAACGTTGGTGTTTTAAAAATAAATAAATGTTGATAATAAACAAAACAATTAAACAACATCCTTAGCAACGTCAAAGCTTAAGCATTATTGTAATCAAAATTATTATAAATGAAAACTTATTTCACATAATCTAGTGAGACATAATAGTATATTATACGCCAAGGTTGAGAAGATAATCATTATTGACCCAGCGCCAAGATTGTAACACGAGGGCGAAGCCCGAGTGATACAAGGCGCCTGGTCAATAATGATCTTCTCAACCGTGGTTTATATACTATTTTTTTCATGACTAGCTCCTAAATTCCATTTAACGAATTTTATATTAATAATAACATAAGAATTTTGACATTAATATTTATTAATATCTATAAAAACTAAGTAGGCAGAAATAAAATTCTTTTGTTTTTAATATTGTTTTTAATATCTGACATTTCATTTTGGTAACAATAAGTAAACATGTTTGAAGAAAGTAATACGGAAAATTGTACTCCTCCGGAAATTAAAGAAGCGGCACAAAATGTGCAGTTTGATACATTGCTGCCAGAAAAATCTAAACCGATATATATGAAAGTGTATACAAGTTTTAAAGAATGGTGTCTAACAAAAAAGGTGACTAAAATCTCAGAAAATGAAGTCTTCCTATCAACGAAGGTATCCTGTTGTGGTAATAAAATTCCAAAAACTTACTAATTCATACTTTCTTAGGCTATTTTTGTGATTGGAGTGGCTGGCGCTTGTAGAACCGATGAGCTTTGCAATATGCACATGAGAGATGTCGACGTTCGGGATGACATCATCGTCATAAATATAACGAAAAGCAAAAATGGATCTTTGTCACAATTGCACTATCAATTTCAACTATAAATAGCAAATAAATGTTACCTGTTTGGTGTTTTTACATATAAATGTAATTATAACCCTAAAAAAATGTACAATGTAAGATAATTGAAATAATGTTACAATAAACACTTACCTTTTCATAGATTTAACAATAAATAAATACCTAAATTAACATTTCGCATTGTAAATATAATGTGAACGCACGAAAAATTTGATAAGATCGTAGAATATCAAGATTTTTAATCTGAAATTTAACTATTGCCAACTTGAAATTAGGCGGCAAATTTAAATATAATGTTTTCTTTGCGTTTAATAAGTTAAATAACTTCAGAAGCTTGAATTTCTTTAAAAAGTGACAGTTCGCATAATTAACCATGGTCAATAATAATTCATTATTGACCGTTGTTAAGCATTGCTAAGGAAGCGGTAGAGAAAAACAATTTCACAACTCAATAACAAGTCAATAATGGTATGTTTGTAGGCTAGTAGTGAAAAAAATCTTGTATGAACCACGAGCGTTACTAGATGATAATGCCCTTGGTACATAAAATACTATCGATGCTAATGTACAAGTTTGTGTAAAGTAAAAGTTGTGCGTAAAATAAACATTTCTCTCGTGTTTTAATACATAACCATTGTTATGAGTACAGATCAGAAAACCTCCAGGAAAATAAATAACCTGTAACATAATTTATAATTTTTTTTTCAGAGTAACTATGTTTTATTCAATTAAATATGGCCTAATATTAGCTGCAATATTAACTATATTAGCAGCTTTTGTCCTCCCAATAGCTTTCTTTATATTAAGACGAAAAATAAGTCGGATAAAAGAAAGAAGACGTTCGGATAATCGAATTATTGCATTCTTTCATCCCTATTGTAATGCGGGAGGCGGCGGTGAACGAGTTTTGTGGCGAGCTGTCGAATCTATCCAAGAAAAGTAAGTAGAATTCAAAAATAACCATTTTAAATTAATAATTTATTTGTAGATATCCTACTGATGAAATTTACATTTACACTGGAGATTTAGACGCGACGCCGGCCGACATTTTAAAACGAGTAAACACAATTTTCAACATCCCAGTCAAGGATTCCGTAAACTTTGTGTATTTACACCGTCGAAAATGGGTCGAAGCTTCAAAATATCCGTATTTCACGCTTTTAGGACAAAGTTTAGGGTCAATTTATTTAGGATTAGAAGCTCTGTTGCAGTTGCCGCCTGATGTATACATTGACACAATGGGATATGCGTTTACGCTCCCATTATTTCGATATTTGGGACAGTGTAAAGTAGGGTGTTATGTTCATTATCCAACAATTACTAAAGAAATGTTGAAAAGGGTTTCTAATAGAATGGATACTTATAATAATAGAAATATTATCGCCAGGAGTCCGTTTTTAACTGCAGCAAAGCTAACTTACTACAAAATATTTGCATTTGTGAGTATCTATATTAAAAAAGTAAAATTGTTTTAAATTTGTTCATTGCCTAAAACATAAATATAGGGTGTCCCATAACTTCAGGTACATATTAGAAGGGCATATAGTTCTTAATGTCCTGATTACGGAACAAAAAGATTTTTTTCAAAATTCCTATAGGCGATTCAAATTAACTTTTCCCGCAACTTTTAACACGTGACGTGACGTCACAACGAGTATGTTTTCAAATTGTCGTTCACTTCTGCATTAAAGTTTGTGTGTGTATTGCCGTTTTAATACATATATTTAATGAATTAATAGTTTATTAGTAATGAGACTGTTACTAAAGGAGGTGTTTAATTATTTAAATGCTTCTGCGTGCAGCAGAAATTTTTGTGAGGATGATGAAGTATTGAATTCTGGACATTCTAGCATATGGTAAAACACAACCAGGTGACAAAAATTAAATACTTCTCTTTAGATTATGCCCACAAATCAGCGGCGTAAATAAATATCCGCATGAAATTACTGGAAAATTGATAAATTCTGGCTCACTAGCAATAAAAAGCATCTTGTTCGTGTAAGGCGTGAAACTAACCTAAGTATAAATATAAAACCTAAATATAAAAATGTATATATTAACCTAAATATAAATACATAATAAAATAATTGAATATATTTATATTGTTTTAGAACTACCAACATACGAGTAATCTTCATTACAAAAATATAAGGAACAAACATTGAATTTGTAACTCGTTTTCCAATTAACAGTTTAATCTATTATAGTGTCTCAATTATTTCTTCGGTGCAATATTTATTTATAAATTTAACGTTTTGGAAATATGTGAAAACGAAGGGTGGGATTTCTCGATTTTTAGGAATGACATTTCGGAACACAACAGTACACTTGATTTCGTTGGTTTTGGTGAAAATTCTGTATTTCTAAAATATTTACAAATAAATAATTAATCCTTAAACAATCTAATATTGCATTCATGTTGTTTTTAACTTATTTATAGTAAATTTATGTCATTATTTTAACAAGCAACTACAAACATTATAGTTAACCTTATTTATCTAAAAATATACAATGTCTCAACATACTAGGAATACTCGCGAATTTTATTGTATAATTAAACAGAGGAAGTGTTCACAATCATCACCAATAAATATAAATTTAAATACTTGCTGAATTTTTAAAATCTCGTCTAAAATTCTAACGTTACTTCTTACGGAGTGTAAGAAACTATACTCGTTGTGACGTCACATAATTAGTGCGATGTTTGGTCACCAGATAGAGTCCGCTCAACTTGAATCGCGTATAATTAAGGGTAGTTCACTTAAGAAGAACATTTTTTGTACCCCTGGGTACTATAATATTTGGAATAGTGAAATTAGTTATAACTATTACATAAAATAATTTAACAATGAAATTAATTTATGCAATTACGTAAAGCTTTGTCACACCAATTAAGTTTGGGAGATGTGTATGTAATGAAAAAAAATCAAATTATTTACTTTATTTTTACAAATCTGTTCAAAATTATTTCCATTAACAGCTAACATAATGCAGCACGTTGAATTAAAGAAATTGAACAAGTCCGATGAATTGCATTCTCTTGTCTAATACTTTCAGCACAATTTTCAACTCGTTGCCGTAATTCTTCAAGGGTTTCAGAAGCCTCTTGATTATCATAGACGAGGGACATATCCACTAACTCACTGTTACTGTAACCATTCATATTTGTAACAATAATCAGAAGAGCAATATCAAAACTGTTATAAGAAACACAATTTATGTGGCCGGCTACTAGAAACCTAATGAAATGATTGTATTATGCAAACATTTCTTATTAATTAGATATAATACAACGTAATATTTAATATTAAAACTACCTATTCAACCAGTGTCCCAAAACTGTTTCCTTCAAAAACCTCAAAAACTAATTTTTGAATTTTGAAAAAATTCTTTTTGTTCTGTAATCAGAACATTAAGAACTATATGCCCTTCTAATATGTACCTGAAGTTATGGGACATGCTGTATATCTCAACTGTCTTAAATTAATTCAGAATTGCCGAAAACTGATTCCAATATGTTCAGAATAGCCTAAAACTATTTTTAATTTATTCAGGATTGCCTAAAACTTAATACTTCTTAACTATTTTACATATTTACTTAACTCTAAATTGCCTAAAAAGTTTTAAATTCATTCAGAATTGCCTAAAACTGTTTTAAATATGTTCGTGGCTGACTAAAATTGTTTTAAATACGTCTCAGCTGTCTCAAATTAATTCAGAATTGCCTAAAATTGTTTTCAGTATGTTCAGAATTGCCTAAAACTTATACTTCTTACCAGATTTAAGTAATTCAGAATGTTTAAAACTTAAAAAATCTCAGCTGTTTTAAATTTTCTAAAACTATTAAATACTTTATAATTTACTTAACTTTATTTAGAACTGCCTAAAAAGTTCTAAATTGATTCAGAATTGCCTAAAACTGGATTAAATTTATTTGTGGTCGTGTAAAATTGTTTTAAATATTCTCAACTGTCTTAAATTTATTCCGATTTGCCTAAAACTGCTCTCAATATAGTCAGAATTGCCTAAAACTCTTAAGTTTATTCAGGATTGCCTAAAACTCATTCGTCTCAAATGTTTTAGATAATTAAAAATTGTTTAAAACTTAAATACTTCTCACCTGCTTTAAATATTAGTTCAACATTTTCTAAAAATTTTAAATACTTCCTAATTTACTTAACTTTATTTAGAATTGCCTACAAAATTCTAAATTCATTCAGAATTGCTTAAAATTGTTTCCAATATGTTCAGAATTGCCTAAAACAGTCTTAAATTTATTCAAGATTGCCGAAAACTTATACTTTCAACTATTTTAGGTAATTCAAAATTGTTTAAAACTTAAATATTTCTCAGCTGTTCTATATTAGTTAAACTTTTTCTAAAACTATTAAATACTTCCTAATTTACTTAACTTTGATTGGAATTGCCTAAAAAGTTCTAAATTCATTCAGAATTGCCTAAAACTGTTTTAAATTTATTTGTGCCTGTTTAAAATTGTTTTAAATACCTCTCAACTGTCTCAAACTTATTCAGAATTGCCTAAAACTTTATATTTGTTCGGCATTGTCTAAATTTTTTAACTGTCTTAAATTATTTCCGATTTGCCTAAAACTGTTTTCAATATGTTCGGAATTGCCTAAAACTGATTTACATTTATTCAGGATTGCCTGAAACTCATACTTAACTGGTTTAGATAATTCAGAATTGTTTAAAACTTAAATACTTCCAAGTTGTTCAACATTTTCTAAAACTTAAATACTTCCTAATTTACCTAACTTTATTTATAATTGCCGAAAAAGTTCTAAATTGAATCAAAATTGCCTAAAACTGTTTTCAATATGTTCGGAATATCCTTAAACTGTTTTAAATGTATTCAGGATTGCCTAAAACTTATATTTCTTAACTGTTTTCGATAATTCAGAATTGTTTAAAACTTAAATACTTCACAGCTGTTTTAAATTAGTTGAACATTTTCTAAAACTTTTAAATACTTCCTAATTTATTTAGAATTGCCTAAAAAGTTCTAAATTGATTCTGAATTGCCTAAAACTGTTTGAAATGTGTCCACTGCCTAAAACTGTTTTAAATATTTCTCAATTGTCTTAAATTAATTCCGATTTGCCAACAACTGTCTTCAATAATTTCAGAATTGCCTACAACTGTTTTAAATTTGTTCGTGGCTGTCTAAAATTGTTTTAAGTACGTCTCAGCTTTCCCAAAATTATTCAGAATTGTCTAAAAATGTTTTCAGTATATTCATAATTGCCTAAAACAGTTTTAAATTTGTTCAGGATTGCGTGAAACTTATACTTCTCAACTGTTTTTGGTAATTCAGAATTATTTAAATTTTAATGTTTTTCAGCTGTTTTAAATTAATTGAACATTTTCTAAAACTTTTAAATATTTCTCAATTGAAAAGTTCTAATATGATTCTGAATTGCCTAAAACTGTTTTAAATTTGTCCAATGCCTAAAACAGTTTTAAATATTTCTCAACTGTCTCAAATTAATTCAGAATTGCCTATAACTGTTTTCAATATGTTCAGAATATCCTTAAACTGTTTTATATTTATTCAGGATTATTTCTCAGCGTTTTTAAATTAGTAGAACATTTTCTAAAACTTTGAAATATTTTCTGAATTGCCTGAAACTGTTTTAAATATGTTCGTGGTTGTCTAAAATTGTTTTAAATACGTCTCAACTGTCTTAAATTAATTCCGATTTGCATAAAACTTTTCAATATAATGAAAATTGCCTGAAACCGTTTTAATTTTTTCAGGATTGCCTAAAACTTAAATATTTCTCACGTGTTTTAAATTAGTTCAACATTTTCTAAAACTTTTAAATTCTTCCCAATTCATTTAACTTTATTTAGAATTGTCTAAAAAATTATAAATTGATTCAGAATTGCCTTAAATTAATTCCGATTTGCCAAAAACTGTTTTCAGTATATTCAGAATTGCCTAAAACTTTTTAAAATTTATTCAGGTATGTCTAAAACAAATACTTCTCAGCTGTTTTTAATTAAGTTCAACATTTTCTAAAACGTTTAAATACTTCCTAATTTACTTAACTTTATTCAGAATTGCCTAGAAAGTTTTAAACTCATTCAGAATTGCCTAAAACTGTTTTACATTTTGTTCGTATCTGTCTAAAATTGTTTTAAATACGTCACAGCTGTCTCAAATTAATTTAGAATTGCCTAAACACTTAAATTTGTTCAGGATTGCCTAAAATTGTTGTAAATATTTCTTAACTGTCTTAAATTAATTTGGAATTGCTTAAATCTGTTTTAAATACATCTCAACTATCTTAAATTAGTTTGAAAGTTTGACATTAGATTTCACCGCTAAAAAGTGAGCCTAGAATTTGTTGTAACGGTAGACGCTTTTTTATTTAATTTTTAAACGGTTGGTATTACAGTGAGCTCAGCGCTTTGTTACTAGATGGCAGTCATTGAATTAAACATCAAAATTAATTCATTTTTCATTTGTTTTAAGTTAAAAAACAATTAAAAACATAAAATTAACAACTGATATATACAGGCTGAGTCTGGGAAGACGCCCCCCCCCTTTAACTTTTTTATTATAAGTAATAGAAAAAAATGGCTCATCTAAAAGTTTTATTATTTTACATATACTATTTGATGGCAGATGTAGATATTTTTTATAAAGTCAGGTTTACAAGATACGACTATCAACTTTTATTTTTAAAATGGCAACCTATAATTATTTTAATGAAATAGAAACCGTTATTTTTTTCTCTTTTCAACGATGTATTATTTTTTATTAATGTATTTGAAAAAATTCGAGAAAAATGAGATAATTTAGAAATAATTTTTAAACAAATATTATAGGTGGCTATGTTTTTTTTTGTTTACAAAATATGTTAAATTAAGTAACAAACAAATGTATACTTTTTGACATTAATTTAATTGTTTTACATTGTTACGTTTTGTTTATTTTCACATATAGCCACCTATAATAATTGTTTAAAAATTATTTCTAATATTTCTAAATTATCTCATTTTTCTCGAAATTTTTCAAATACATTAATAAAAAATAATACATCGTTGAAAAGAGAAAAAAATGGCGGTTTCTATTTTATTAAAATAATTATAGGTTGCCATTTGAAAAAAAATCTGATGTGGACACCACACGACTTCCTTGTACACAAGACCAATATGAAGTATAGACTCAAGTATAAAATTGCACGTATTTGACGTAATTTGACATTAGCATCTATTTTTTTTTTTTTTTTTTTTTGTTATTTTCCTAATCCATAGCAAGCTTCATTACAAAAACCAAAAAGTATATAAGTTTTAAATTTACATATCTCGCTTATACAAAGGGCTAATTTAATAATACTTGATGTGATAGACGCAGAATTTAATTCTCTAAAACTCTTATTTGAAGCATTTATTTCTAAAATCAAAATGAAACCATTTTATTGAAGAAAAACTGTTAACAACTTCAGGTAATATGCCACTTCCGGTTAGCCTGTTTTAACCAAAATCCACTATGTTATTCCAATTGACATAAAAGGCTTATATACCAAATTTGAAAAGTTTTGGTTTATATTTTAATATTGTTTTTCATTAAAATCTATTATAGGCTTCAAATAAAGTACCATTTCTAGAAATTATGTAATGACCAAAAAGGGAGGTGCACAACTAGATGTTATAGAAGTCCCTAAATACAAAATTTCAACTTTCTACGGCTTACCGTTTTTGAGTTAAGCGAGATACGTACGTACGTAGAATATAGACGTCACGACGAAATTAGTCAAAATGGATTCAGGGATGGCCAAAATGGATATTTCCGTTGAAATCTCAAAACCGAAATTTTTCGCGATTACAATACTTCCTTTACTTCGTACAAGTAATAAAAGTTGATAGTCGTATCTTGTAAACCTGACTTTACAAAAAATATCTACATCTGCCATCAAATAGTATATGTAAAATAAAAAAACTTTTATATGAGCCATTTTTTTCTATTACTTATAATAAAAAAGTTAAAGGAGGGCGAGGGGGCGTCTTCCCAGACTCACCCTGTATTATCTGCACTTTGCAGTTGTATTCCTTGTGCGGTCGATGTGCGTTCACAATTCTAGTGAACTCTACATGGACGGAAGACCATATCAACAGTTTGTGGGAGGTACCACTGCAAACCCACAGGGTATACCCACCGTGTGACGTCACACATTTACGAACCCTGAAACATGAGAACATCGATACGATTCGAATTGTTTCTGTGGGACAATACAGGCCGGAAAAGGACCATCCGTTACAATTAAGGGCTTTGTATGAACTTCGGAGCAAAGTTAGCGAAGAACTTTGGAATAAAGTAAGTAGATTAATTTTTTCCTCATATTTGCATTGACAAGAAGTGCGCGAAAATTGGTATAATACTTATTAATTCTGTAAAATTTGTTCAGGATTGATTCAATTTAAAAAAAAATATTCTCAAAAATTATGTACAGGTGTCTCATTTTCGATGTTTTTTTAAGGTATCTCGGGTAATATTAACAATAGATCAAAACCGATTGCACATTCCAGGGTCAACTTTTTTAGAAAAGTTTAATAGTCACCATAGGAATTTTCGATCTTCTTTTGTTTCTGAGCTACAGGCAAAAACTCGTTTTTCGCTCATTTTGAAAATATGTCATATCTTATTTATTATGATAGTTAGAGAAAAAATGTTTTTATAAAATTGTTACCGTTTTTCAAATAGAATAAAATGGCGTAATTAGATTTTTTGAAAACTTAATAATTCTCGAGATATAACACAAACTTATGATTTTTTAAATGGGAACCTATGTTGAAAATAGTCTCATTTTTTTGCTTATTTTAAAAGCTTTTCAATGATATATAACAAGTCTACATTCTTTTGTTTTAAACATTAATAAAAGACGAATTATTAATTTATTGGGGTGAAAAGATTGGAAATTTTTAAGAAACAAATGAAAAAATTTATTACAGATCATCATTTGTTTATTTTAATTCTATATGTATTAATTGTGTTCTCAAAATTATTCTTAACTAATTATTTTCGGGTTAGTTAAATTACTATTTATCTACGTTATAGTTGGCTTTGACACTATCCGGAAAAAACGGTTTAATATGCCTTTGAAGTAAATAAATTGAAACAAATGAGTAAAACTGAAACAAATACCATTAGAAATATGTAAATGATGATCCGTAAGAGATTTTTTCATTTGTTTCTTAATAATTTCCAATATTTTCACCCCAATAAATTAATAATTCGGCTTTTATTACTGTTTAAAACAAAAGAATGTAGACTTGTTATATACCGTGTGTATGTTTTAAAGGTGTACATAGGAGATTAACATGGGAAATCAGTTTTTTGGAATTTCCTGCTCGCCTAATTATTTTATGCAAAAACACGTCAAATAAAAATTTTAGGTCATAAAATTCTGCATCTAAATCAATAAACAGAATTACCTTTAGATTCTTTGTAACGACAGAAATTAAATATGAAAATATGGAAAATTACGTTGAAAATATCGACAGCCATGGAATTGAACAAAAAATAAATAAATGCTTGACGTTTTATGTGTCACAACGTAAGTGAATAACCTGTTTGACAATTTGATTTGAAAAAACATCATTAATTATGAAAAATAGAAATATCATACTGGATTAATAAATAAAGTTAAAAAATACAGTTTTCTTTAAATAATATGAATTCATTAAATATTCTATATTACGTAACAAAATTATGTATGATGCTGTGATGTATTCCCAACTCATTTCCAATAAACCTAGTACTACACTAGGGGTCTACACTTATTCCTAGCATTCTTTCTTCAAGTAACGCACGTTTTCCTGCTCGTCCTATATTCTGATTACACGGCTAACGAGTATTTTTTGAAGACACATTAGCAGTCTTTTCAAATTTTGTCACGAATTTAGCAATTATGACAACGCGCTCTTCATTAGTATAAATATTAATGTTTTAATAATTTCAGACAATAAAACTAGAGACAAAATCAAATTGTCAGAAACGTCAAATAAGTAAACTAATGTTGTGACAGATCATGCATTTATTTATTTTTTGCCTAATTCCATGGCTGTCGATATTTTTAACGTAATTTTCAACATTTTCATATTTAAATTCTGTCGTTACAAGGCAAGTAAAGGTAATTCTGTTTATTGATATAGATGCAGAATTTTGTGCCCTAAAACTTGTATTTGACGCGTTTTTGTTTAAAATAATTAGGCGAGCAGGAAATTGCAAAAAACTGATTTCCCATGTTAATCTCCTATGTTCACCTTTAAGATAGACACAAGGTATAATTGAAAAGCTTATAAATTAAGCAAAAAGACGAGACTATTTTCAACATAGGTTCCTATTTAAAAAATCATAAGTTTGTATTATATCTCGAGAATTATTAAGTTTTCAAAAAATCTAATTACGCCATTTTATTCTAACTAAAAAACAGTAAAAATTTTGTAAAAGCAATTTTTTTCTAACTATCATAATAAATAAGATATGATACATTTTTAAAATGAGCGAAAAACGAGTTTTTGCCTGTAGCTCAGAAACAAAAGAAGATCGAAAATTTCTGTGGTGACTATTAAACTTTTCTCAAAAAGTTGACCCTGCAATGTGCAAACGGTTTTGATCTGTCGGTAATATTACCCGAGATACTTTTAAAAAACATCGAAAATGAGACACCTGTACTTTTTGTACGAAAATTTAAATCAGTATTCAGTATGTAACTCGAACTCGGTACAAAATATTGGCTTAATTCTTTCAGTTTTGAACTCAGCCATGTTTCTTTGATATGTATACATAATTTAATTAATTTTAGTTGATTGGTTTAAAAATTATTAACAACTTTGTAAATTTTGAACCAAATTTTTTATTTGAAACATTTTTTTAGATTACTGATAGTTTAGAAGTAATTTCAAAATGAAAATATTAACCATATTCAGTTTTCCGCCATTTTCTAGTAATCTATGAGAATTTTTGTCAAAACAAAAGCACATCTAAGATGATTCCCCTTGGTGCACCACATGTCCCATTTAACCCAAGTCGTATCTCTTATAGTTTCCGATATCTCAATGAGGCGCGGGCAGACACATGACTTTGACAAGTGCTTGTAGGGCCCCTCATGGGTGCCAAGTATACAGCTTGTATAAATTGCCTGTGTTGCCAAATCAATTTAAGCGTAAAATTAATAAATAAAATTGTAAAACTAGTTATTATTAATGAATATCATGTTGTTTTATTTTCTGACACATTAAACTTAATTTTTAAATTAATTTTTATAAAAATAGAACATGCAACATGATCTGATGGTTTCCTCAAATTTAACGCGCCAAGACATCTTTGTATCGTAGATGGCAGCACTAATCGCTCTATTTTTATATAAAATATTTTAAAAATTAAGTTTATGTTTTAAAAAATAAAACAACATGATATCCATTAAAAATAACTAGTTTTACAATTTTACTTATTAATTTTACGCTTAAATTGATTTGGCAACACAGGCAAGTTACACAAGCTGTATACTTGGCACCCTTGAGGGGCCCTACAAGCACTTGTCAAAGTCACGTGTCTGCCCGCGCCTCATGCTGGCTTTCAAAATCCGGACAACTGTATAAGAACCTTTTTTGATCGTGTTAATTTATATTTTAACCCCGTACAACACGATTATAGTGTTAATTTGAATATATTCCAAACAGTTCAGAAGTTATGAACCCCCAAAAATACATGTTTTCATATTTAGTTTCGGCCAAAAATGTGAGGTTAAAAATGGCTGAATATCTCGATTTCGGTTAAAGATAGTGTTTATTTTTGCAAAAATTTACTTTAAAGGGTTGATTTAAATATTTCTGGTATAAAACTGGTTAAATTTCTGGTTAAAAACTCTTCAAACTCGGGTTCAAAAATTGTACGTATTTGGCTAAAAATGTGAGGTTAGAAATTGGTCAATATCTCGATTTCAGTTAAAGATAAAGTGTTTATTTTTGCAAAATATTACTTTGGAGGGTTGATTTGTATATTTCCGGTATAAAAGTAGTTAAATATCCGGTTAAAAACTTCTCAAACCCGAGTTCAAAAATTGTACATTTTGGCTAAAAATGTAATATTAAAAATCGGTCAATATTTCGATTTCGGTTAAAGTCAGAGTGTTTATTTTTGCAAAATAGTATATTGAAGAACGTGTTTTATAAGACATGTTTTTTTCGCACGCGTCAAAATTTAGAAAACGAGCGTTAGCGAATTTTCTAATTGGCAAGTGCGAAAGAAAGTCTTATAAAATGAGTTCTTTACACTATTTTTTATATTTTGCGCCTTCTGCAATAACATTTACTTACTCAATTTGTGATTATATTTTTTGTAACCATTCGTACATTTTCATGTAAATAATCTTCCCTAAATAAAAAAAATAATAATAATAATTTCGACATTATATTATTAAAATAAATTGTCAATTAACTAAAAATAAATTAGGTAAAAATGGGTTAAAGACACGTCATCTAGTAGCAACCGTCTAACACAAAAAATTGCATATCGAAATGAAGGTCATTACGATACGCAATTGCGTATCGTAATGACTTTATTATGAACGCAAAATATAAAAATGACTTTTAGAGGTTTGGTTTGTATAATTCCGGCATAAAACTGGTTAAATTTCTGGTTAAAAACTCCTCAAACTCGAGTTCATAAATTTGTACGTTTTTGGCTAAAAATGTGAAGTTAAAAATTGGTCAATATCTCAATTTAAGTATTTAAGTTAAAGATAGACTGTTTATTTTTGCAAAAATTTACTTTAGAGAGTTGATTTGCATATTTTCGGTATAAAAGTGGTTGCATATCGGGTTAAAACTCCTCAAACCCGGGTTAAAAAATTGTACGTTTTTGGATAAAAATGTGAGGTTAACAATCGGTCAATATTTCGTTTTTGGTTAAAGATAGAGTATTTATTTTTGCAAACACAAACTCTGGAAGGTCGATTTGGTATATTAATATTATAAAAGTGGTTAAAAGTCCGGTAAAAAGTTCTCAAGCCCGGGTTAAAAAATTGTACATTTTTGGCCAAAAATGTGAAGTTAAAATCGGTCAATATTTCGAATTCGGTTAAAGATAGAATGCGAATTCTTGCAAAAACAAACGTTGGAAGGTCGACTTGGTATATTAACATTATAAAAGTGGTTAAAATTTTGGTAAAAAGTCCTCAAACTCGGGTTCAAAAATTGTACATTTTGGCTAAAAATGTGAGGTTAAAAATTGGTCAATATCTCAATTTCGGTTAAAGATAGAGTATTTATTTTTGCAAAAATTTACTTTAGAGGGTTGATTTATATATTTTTGGTATAAAGTGGTTAAATATTCGGTTAAAAACTCCACAAATTCGGGTTCAAAAATTGTACATTTTTGGCTAAAAGTGTGAGGTTAAAAATCGGGCAATATCTCGAATTAGGTTAGTGTTATTCTTGTAAAATCGAACACTGGAGGGTCGATTTGATATATTAATATCTTAAAAGTGTCAAAAAGGCTTTAGGGATTCCGGAAAATAGGTTCAAAATTTTGGAAAAAATTGACCCCAAAAAATGCATTTTATTTTTCTCATAACTCTTCAACGGTTTAAATTATTTTCAAATTAATACGAAATTCGTGTTCTACGGGGTTTAAAATATAAATTAACTCATTTTCAAATTTTAAAACCGTCTGGACAAAGTTTTATTTAAATGTTTCTAAGATGGCGTCTGTTGCGATTTTTTCGCAATTCTTTCAAAACATCAAAACTTTTATTTGGTTATGAATTCTGCTAAAATTTAAAGGAAACACAAAATTAACTGCAAATTATTATTTATACTAATAATAAAAAATATTTGAACAGTCTAAAACTGTTTTAAATATTTCTCAATAGGGCATGGAAGATAACGTGACCTATCATATGTTTTGTCCCTTTCTCACTTCAGAGTCGATCTTCAGCTGTGTCCCATGCTAACTTCAGACTGTACTTTCGACGCAGTGCGCATGCGTCAGTTTGAATAGCTGTCACATTTCTAGCAAGATATCAAATGAGAATAAAATGGAGACAATAAGAATCAAATAGGTTTTTATTGAATTCTTCAATAATATAATATAATGAAAAATAACAATGTGATCATATGTATATTCATAAGTATT
This sequence comes from Harpalus rubripes, assembly GCA_963082715.1. Taxonomy (NCBI): domain Eukaryota; kingdom Metazoa; phylum Arthropoda; class Insecta; order Coleoptera; family Carabidae; genus Harpalus; species Harpalus rubripes. The sequence continues at coordinate 8,584,027 of OY720463.1, forward strand.
ACCATCAGGATGCTCTTCGTCTTCATTCTTGTTTAAAAAGCAAATATTACCAATAGTAATTGACAATTTATAAATTTAGGGCTTCATCAACGACCTACTATCAAATCTGAGTAATCGATAATATGTCAGCAAGTGATATTGTCATAAATATAAACGGTCACGAGCCACAGACGACGTCTCTCTTGTTTTTCACATATAACCTACCTACCACACCTACCCTACCTATACAAATTGCCAATTGTTACTTATGTTCAAATATGATTAGGTTTTAAATATTACCTCGATAAATTCCAACGACTAGTTTTCAACCAATCATGATGCAAAACACTTGAAAATTCAACCAATGGTAACAGTATTATACTGATAAAACCCCGTTACCCCGATAATTCTCCGCTACCAAGTAAATAAACAGTTGTTATTGTTTATAACTGTCAGTGTGACAGTTAATTAATATACGCCAACCCAACATCAGCCGGTGCGTTGCGAGCGCCGCTCTAGCGGCCACCCGCGACAACAAAGCGCTGATAGGTTTAAACAGAACGGATTGATCGCGTTTTATTATGAATGCAAAATAGTGTGTTTTGTGATAAAAACTAATATAATCCCGTTGTGCAATGTCGATTATTATAATCAAATTTGGTTTAGACCGGTATACATTAGTATTTTTCGAAAGAAAAGTTTAAATGAATGTAAAAAACTTTCTTTTTCGCTGTAGAATGAAATGTGACCATTTAATAAGTAAATATATATATATATATATATATATATATATATATATATATATATATATATATATATATAATATATATATATATATATATATATATATATATATATATATGTATATATATATATATATATATATATATATATATATATATATATATATATATATACAGGGTGGGGCAGAAAAACCTATCCGATTTCAAATCCCTTTTTCCCAGAAGAGGGAGCAGGTAGAGTAGTGGGGTAAAAACCGTTAGAAAGCCGGTTTTATGCCATTTGTCAGTAGTCAACATGCCTTGGTCTGGTGAACATCGTGCTTTTGTTATTGAGCGGTTTATCGAATGCGGCGGTTCGATAATTGCTACACAACGTGCTTTTCGAATTCATTTCGGACTCGGGCGTCATGATCCTGTTCCACATCACGCTACGATTAAAGTGTGGGTGTCAAATTTTAGACAGACGAGTTCAGCATTGAAAAAGAAGTCGCCTGGACGTCCCAGGACAGCAACAGGACCTGAAAACGTGGCCAATGTGAGAGCCGCGATTGAACGTTCCCCGCGTCGTTCGGCGCGAAAACATTCGCTCGCTTTGGCGATTTCCAACCGCAGTATTCGGCGCATTTTGCACCGGGACCTCAAAATGCATCCCTACAAAATGGTTGTTGCACAGGAATTAAGTGAAAGGGATTTTGAAACCCGTACGAACCTGTGTCGCGATCTCCGAGAACTCCCAAACGACGATGTTGTGCTCTTCACGGACGAAGCCCATTTTCACCTTTGTGGTGCCGTTAACAGGCAGAATTTTCGATATTGGAGTGACGAAAATCCTCGAGAAATCCATCAGGAACCCCTCCATAGCCCAAAAGTGACTGTGTGGTGTGCTCTTTCCCGCCTAGGCGTCTGGGGGCCTTACTTTTTTGAAGAAAATGGGCAAACCGTAACGGTCAACAGCGAGCGCTATTGTTTCATGCTGGAAAATTTTCTTAGACCCAAAATGGAAGAAAATGGCGTGGAAAATGTGTGGTTTCAACAGGATGGTGCAACCGCCCACACATCGCGACGATCAATGGACATTCTCAGGGAACTGTTTCCCGGTCGCCTCATTTCCCTGAGAGGTGATCTTGGCTGGCCGCCGCGCTCACCGGATCTCACTCCATGTGACTTCTTCCTTTGGGGTTACCTCAAATCGAAGGTTTACCAGCATCGACCAAGGACCCTTCTTGCTTTACGAAGGGAAATTGCTCGGGCAATTGAAGAAATTCCTGTGGAAATGACGGTGAAAGTCATGGAAAGCTACCGCGAGCGCCTAAATCAGTGTATCCGCTCCCAAGGACGACATTTGAGTGATGTGCTTTTCAAAACTTAAATTTAAAAATGGCATAAAATTTGCGATATGTTAATAAAAAATTTTTTTGACAAGTTGAGTGGTTTTAATTTTATAACGTTTTGAAATCGGATAGGTTTTTCTGCCCCACCCTGTATATATATATATATATATATATATATATATATATATATATATATATATATATATATATATATAATAATATATAATTTATATACGTAGCGTCATGGATCTCTTCAAATGCAATATCATCAGTCTGAACAGATATTTCATAGATCTCCTTTCCTATGGATGATGTTGACGGTAATTCACCCTCTTCCAAATCTAAAATAATTTATGAATGATTAATTAACGGTATATTTAAAAGGACAGAAAAATAAATAAACATTTTACCATTATTAACATTATTTGTTTCTGTTTCCGGTCTTCATGAAAAAATTGTAGTTTTCATTATGAGTGTCATTGGATTTTTCTCCTCCAACAAAATGTGCAATACAGATTGAAGTATACTTTGCTGGAATCATTTCTTAAAAAAAAATATGATTTTATTTCGAGATTGTTATATAATTTTTTCAGTTAACCCCTGGTAGGCATACTAGTGCAAATTTAATAATAATTTCTTTATTGTATTTAACTTATTATATAGTATTACAATTGATATTGATAAGGGTGAGTCAGTTTTTACCTTACATCTTTGTAATATTTTTGCGTTGCGTTGATGGAGATGAGATGATAGGACAGTCACACACATCCAAGCCCCTGGTGGAAATCGAACCCACGACCCCAAGAACCGAGTGGTGATGGTCGCGTCGAGCGCTGCAGAAGCACGCTGCCTCAACTCACTCGGCCACCGAGGCGGCTACTAGTGCAAATTTGCACCAACGAGAGAGACACTAGAGTGTAGTTAATGTTTGAGACAAAGACGCTAAAAAGTGTGTTTACCAGGGGTTAATAACAATTTTGTTATATTTTTCAAAATAAAATACACTAATAAAACGTTCAACTTGATTAGAAACTACTATCATTTAATAATACTTACGATTCTCTCTGAACACGTGCAATTCAAAGTTATTTTCGCTCAGTTTTCCGAATCACGATTCAAAAAACTGTAAAATTTCAGTTCTTGATTGCGATATTACGTGCTAGGACAGCCGGGAACACAACAGACTCGTCCTTCACTTTGTCTTTTCGCGGTAACACTCATTTTAACGCAGTTGTACTTTTAATTTAACGCATTTTCATACAACTCAGCATGCATCGGTTGTCAATCTGTCAGCGGTTTCTTTACGAAAATGACCGCCAGATGTCGGGCGAGTAGTTGATGGGTTGGCGTATTTCAAGTTTAAAAATAAAATATTAATAATTAAATTGTTTCATTTTGCTTTGTCTTTGGAATTTATCTCACCAAATACCACACGACCTCTCAGATTTTCTCAGATAAATTTTTATTTTGCACTCATTTTTATGCTTTTAAGCAAAATCACTCAAGCAAACTGACATTAGGTAAAACCCCTCCTCCTTCGGAGGCGGGATGGTCGGGATTTACCACGCAGTTTGCTTTCGTGTTTGTTGCTAAGCAAAAAAAATCGTGCAAAATAAAAATTTATCGATAAAATCAGGAGGTCTTGTGATATTACTTCTGAAAATCGGTGCATGATGGGATAGCAAACAGTTTTATATTATAGTCCGACGACAAACTTGCACCCAATAACGCACTGGCATCATTTGAAAAAGAATAACAACACTCACAAACAACAGAAAATAACAATAAAAGAAATAACAACAAACAAGATAACAAAAAGAATCAAATAATAAAACACTACAATGAATAACAATAACACAATCAATCGCTATATGTACAAGAACCGCCAAATAACAAAATGGCAACAAATTCCACGCTTGCGCAAACTCATTCTTAAAATTTACCGCTAGAAAAATATGACAGCTATTCAAACAGACGCATGCGCACTGCGTCGAAGTACAGTCTGAAGTTAGCTTGGGACAGAGCTGAAGATCGAGTCTGAAGTGAGAAAGGGACAAAACATATGCTAGGTCACGTGATCTTCCGTGCCCTATAGTCCCAAATTGATTTTTAGATAAAACTCGTCTTCATCGGCTCAGTTCGCGACTCAACCGACTCCTCCCGAGTGAAAGACATGCAAGACCTTTGCAAACACCTTTCTCTCGAGAACAACGTCGAATTCCACGTAAACATTTCATACAACGACTTGCTAGAGCAATTATCTCGCGGTCTTATTGGCTTACATGCTATGTGCGACGAACATTTTGGAATCGGAGTCGTAGAATGCATGGCAGCTGGGTTGATAATGCTTGCGCATCGATCGGGGGGCCCTTTGTACGATATTATTGAAACTAGTGAGGGTTCTAGGACAGGGTTTTTAGCCACATCTAGTGAGGAGTATGCCAGTTGTATTGTTCAGATTTTGCAGCTGACGAGAGAGCAGTTAGCTGTTATACGAAATGCTGCTAGGTAAGTTTAAAAATGTTGTTAGAAACCGAAATTTTGTGTTTTTATTTTCTCAACTGTCTTAAATTTATTTGGAATTAATTTAAACTGTCTTAAAAGTACCCAGTACTGTCTGAAATTAATTCAAAATTGTCTAAAACAATTTTAAATATATCCTAATTGTTTTTAATGAATTTCAAATTGCCTGAAATTGTTTTAAATTTGTTCAGGGCTGCCTAAAACAGTTTTAAATACTTCTCAACTGTCTTAAATTTATTTGGAACTAATGTAATCTGTCTTAAAATTATCCAGTACCATCTGAAATTAATTCAGAATTGTTTAAAACAATTTTAAATATATCCCAATTGTCTTTAATGAATTCAAAATTTGCTTAAATTGTTATAAATTTGTTCAGGGCTGCCTAAAATAGTTTTAAATACTTCTCAACTGTCTTAAATTTACTTAGAACTAATTTAAACTGTCTTAAAATTATCCAGCACTGTCTGAAATAAATTCAGAATTGCCTAAAAACAATTTTAATTATATCCTAATTATGTTTATTGAATTTAAAATTGCCTAAAATTGTCTTAAATTTGTTCAGGTCTGTCTGAAACAGTTTTAAATACTTTTCAAATGTCTTAAATTTATTTGGAACTAATTTAAAACTGTCTTCAAATTATCCGGTACTGCATGAAATTAATTCAGAATTGTCTAAAACAATTCTAAATATATCCTAATTTTCTTTAATGAATTTAAATTTGCCTAAAATTGTTTTAAATTTGTTCAGAGCTGTCTAAAACAGTTTTAAATACTTCTCAACTATCTTAAATATCTTTTGAATTAATTTAAATTGTCTTCAAATTATTTAGTACTGTATGAAATTAATTCAGAATTGTTTAAAACAATTTTAAATATATCCTTATTGTCTTTAATGAATTCAAAATTGCCTAAAATTGTTTTAAATTTGCTCAGGGCTGCCTAAAACAGTTTTGAATACGTCTCAACTGTTTTAAATTTATTTGGAACTAATTTAAACTGTTTTCAAATTATCCAGTACTGTCTGAAATTAATTCAGAATTGTCTAAAACAATTTTAAATATATTCCAATTGTCTTTAATGTATTAAAAATTGTTATAAATTTGTTCAGAGCTGCCTCAAATAGTTTTAAATACTTCTCAACTGTCTTAAATTTATTTGGAACTAATTTAAACTGACTTCAAATTATCCAGGACTGTCTGAAATTAATTCAGAATTGTCTAAAACAATTTTAAATATATCCTTATTGTCTTTAATGAATTCAAAATTGCCTAAAATTGTTTAGAGCTGCCTAAAACAGTTTTAAATACTTTCTAACTGTCTTAAATTTATTTAAACAGTCTTAAAATTATCCGGTACTGTCTGAAATTAATTCCGAATTGTCTGAAACAATTTTTAATATATACTAATTGTCTTTAATAAATTCAAAATTGCCTAAAATTGTTTTAAATTTGTTCAGAGCTGCCTGAGACAGTTTTAAATACTTCTCAACTGTCTTAAATTTATTTGGAACTAATGTAATCTGTCTTAAAATTATCCAGTACCATCTGAAATTAATTCAGAATTGTTTAAAACAATTTTAAATATATCCCAATTGTCTTTAATGAATTCAAAATTTGCTTAAATTGTTATAAATTTGTTCAGGGCTGCCTAAAATAGTTTTAAATACTTCTCAACTGTCTTAAATTTACTTAGAACTAATTTAAACTGTCTTAAAATTATCCAGCACTGTCTGAAATAAATTCAGAATTGCCTAAAAACAATTTTAATTATATCCTAATTATGTTTATTGAATTTAAAATTGCCTAAAATTGTCTTAAATTTGTTCAGGTCTGTCTGAAACAGTTTTAAATACTTTTCAAATGTCTTAAATTTATTTGGAACTAATTTAAAACTGTCTTCAAATTATCCGGTACTGCATGAAATTAATTCAGAATTGTCTAAAACAATTCTAAATATATCCTAATTTTCTTTAATGAATTTAAATTTGCCTAAAATTGTTTTAAATTTGTTCAGAGCTGTCTAAAACAGTTTTAAATACTTCTCAACTATCTTAAATATCTTTTGAATTAATTTAAATTGTCTTCAAATTATTTAGTACTGTATGAAATTAATTCAGAATTGTTTAAAACAATTTTAAATATATCCTTATTGTCTTTAATGAATTCAAAATTGCCTAAAATTGTTTTAAATTTGCTCAGGGCTGCCTAAAACAGTTTTGAATACGTCTCAACTGTTTTAAATTTATTTGGAACTAATTTAAACTGTTTTCAAATTATCCAGTACTGTCTGAAATTAATTCAGAATTGTCTAAAACAATTTTAATTATATCCTATTTGTCTTTAATTGCCTAAAATTGTTATAAATTTGTTCAGAACTGCCTAAAACAGTTTTAAATACTTTTCAACTGCCTTAAATTTATTTCGAACTAATTTAAACTGGCTTAAAATTATCTAGGACTGTCTGAAATTAATTCAGAATTGTCTAAAACAATTTTAATTATATCCTATTTGTCTTTAATTGCCTAAAATTGTTATAAATTTGTTCAGAACTGCCTAAAACAGTTTTAAATACTTTTCAACTGCCTTAAATTTATTTCTAACTAATTTAAACTGGCTTAAAATTATCCAGGACTGTCTGAAATTAATTCAGAATTGTCTAAAACAATTTTAATTATATCCTATTTGTCTTTAATTGCCTAAAATTGTTATAAATTTGTTCAGAACTGCCTAAAACAGTTTTAAATACTTTTCAACTGCCTTAAATTTATTTCGAACTAATTTAAACTGGCTTAAAATTATCTAGGACTGTCTGAAATTAATTCAGAATTGTCTAAAACAATTTTAATTATATCCTATTTGTCTTTAATTGCCTAAAATTGTTATAAATTTGTTCAGAACTGCCTAAAACAGTTTTAAATATTTTTCAACTGCCTTAAATTTATATCGAACTAATTTAAACTGGCTTAAAATTATCCAGGACTGTCTGAAATTAATTCAGAATTGTCTAAAACAATTTTAAATATATCCTTATTGTCTTTAATGAATTCAAAATTGCCCAAAATTGTTTTAACTTTGTTTAGAGCTGCCTAAAACAGTTTTAAATACTTCTCAACTGTCTTAAATTTATTCGGAACTAATTTAAACTGTCTTAAAATTATCCGGTACTGTCTGAAATTAATTCCGAATTGTCTGAAACAATTTTTAATATATCCTAATTGTCTTTAATGAATTCAAAATTGCCTAAAATTGTTTTAAATTTGTTCAGAGCTGCCTGAAACAGTTTTAAATACTTCTCAACTGTCTTAAATTTATTTGGAACTAATTTAAACTGTCTTTAAATTATGCAGTACTGTCTGAAACTTTTCAGAATGAAAATATTTGTATAACTTTTATTTATTTTAGGGCATCGTGTGAACGTTTTACAAGTCAAGAGTTCCAAAAAGGATTTTTACGGGCTACACAACCACTTTTTATTTAATTGTATTTTTATTTTACAATAAAAATAATATATAATAAAAAATTATTTGATTTCAAATGTTTCAAAACAATTTTCTATTAATGTAATAACAACTATCCTAAATGTTACTTTTTATGTAGTAGCGATTTTGGACCATTTTGCAACGTAATAAACAGCTGAAAAAGGTTAGTCGACTTTTTTATTTGAAACATTTTTCTCGATTACTTATAGTTTCCGCCATTATCTAGTAACCTATGAGAGTTTTTGGCAAAACAAAAGCACATCTAAGATGGCCGTCCGAAGGCGCATCACATGTCCCATTTTGCCAAAGTTGTATATCATAGGTTGTGAGATCCCAGTGGTGTCCTTCGAAATCCGGACAGCCTGTATATACAGGGTGTAAATGAAATAAGTGCATTAAATTTAACCGGTAATGTAACTCGACGAGAGCAACAATATTTCTTAATAACTTTTTTTTCTAAGTCTTTTAGATTTTGAGTTAAAATTCTTTAAAGATTTGCTGCATATTTCGGCGCGCGCCCATGGAGAACAAATGGATGCTGTCGTATTCAAGTAGGATACAAACAGCTCAAAAATTGTCGGTTATCGGTTACACTTGCAGTCACAGTAATTAATAAACGAATCAACGGAAATAACATTTATTATTTATTAATTCGTAATAGTACAATTTTTAAAATAAAGAAAAATAATTTTGGATAACAAAATTATAAAGTTGTGTATTAAACCAGACTTTTAATTACCTGTGAGTGAAAAGTGGAAGACAAGGAGGGGCGAGGTAACGGCAGGAAGAGCAAAAGCATAGTTATTAGGTTATGAGATGATTATTTATCGTCGAGAAATCATAATAGTTTAAATACGTTATTCAAAAAATGTAAGTACAAACTTTTGTCCATTTAAAAGAGGTACATGAGTACCAATATTAGTCGTCCATTTATTGTTCCCTAAACATTTTTTAATGAAAATTTTTACAGCATTTTCGTCTGTCGAGATGTGTATTGTGCATAATAAATACACCTTCCCAAGTAAATTCAGTCTCATTCATGAACATTATGAGCCATTCCCAAAATTGAAGTCTGTTATGTGCTGAAAACATAGAACTTTTTGCACATGTTATGGATATAACTGTTGCTTTTTTTAAAATTGTCATACGTGACACTCCGTATTGTGATGTGATAAAGATGTACAAGATTAACAAATGTGCGAATATTAAGAACAGAATGATTTGGTGATGATTTGGAAACGCTCCGTGTTGACAGGACTGTCAATTTCTAAAACAAAATTTTTCATAGCTATTGTTACTGCATTCAATTATCACAAAAATATTTGGAACGACTCGTCAATTTACGGGGTGGTAAAAATGCTAAAAATATATGCGATTTCGAGAAAAAGTTATTAAGAAATATTGTTGCTCTCGCCGAGTTATATTACTGGTTAAATTTAATGCACTTATTTCATTTACACCCTGAATAATTTTGAACAATGTATATTATTTTTCTTTGACTACAGGCAACAGTCACAACATAAAACGATCCTGTTTCATATAAATTAACTGTAAAGTTTAGTACCGTTCCACTGATGACGTTAATGATATTAAAAACTTTTGTTGAACTATATACGAGACTAGCGTTTTTTTAGCTTTTTTTAACAATAAAATCGAGAAATCGCTAAGATGATTATTTGAAAGCCTTCTTACAAAGAAATTATTATTATTATTACAATGAATGCAGCTTTAAAATGCAGATTTGGCTCAACTCAATTCTGAATCAGGATGTTTCTTTTTCAAGTGTTTTTTTAAAGTAGATTTCTTCACAAAAGATTTGTCACATTTCGAACATTGAGATCTCTTTTTTTCAGGGGGCATATACTTATGAACTTTTAAAATGTCATTGGGCCTAAACTGTTTCTTGCAGATGCTACACTCAACTTCCTTAATTATACTATGACTTTTTACATGGCTTTTTAATGTTGAATTTTCAGTAAATGCTTTATAACAAACTGGACACTGGAATTTTTTGATACCTTCATGAATTTTTGTATGTTTCTTTAAATCACTTTTGCGCGAAAATAATTTTTCACATAAAAAACATTTGAATCCTTTAATACTGATGTGAATTTTTGAAAGTGTAGTCAAATCTGCCTTTCGCGATAAGCTTTTGTTACAAACTGAACAACAAACACTTGTGGAATTTGTGTTTTCAATGTTCGGAATATTTTCAGTAATTGGGTTGTTAATTGTTTTGTCAATTTGCAATTTATTTTCATTAAATTCACAGTCTTGAGAAGTTTCTTCCACTGGCTCTTCTTTAATATAAATTTCTTCGAAATTTTGATAATTTGTAATTGTCGAATCCTCGTCTATCATATTTTCAGTTTTTAAGTTGTCACCAATTTCTTCATCACTGTCAGTCGAACATTCTTTCTTGAGTGTATTTCGTAAAATATTTTCATAAATTTTCCGGTCTTGCGGATTTTCATCCATCGGATCTTCTTTAATAATAATTTCTTCTTCATTTTTATTTATTGTTATTGGATTCTCGTCGTTGGTATCAGAGCTAAGTGGATGTAGTGTAGCATCCATGGCTGTTCGCCTCGCAAATGGATTATTCTTCCAAACCAAATATCAGTATTTCTGGATTAAATCAAACGAGACATTAAATCAACAATTGTTAACTCAAGGAAAAACTGTTTGCCCTTGTTAAATGCTTATGTAACGGATTTCGAGCGCCACCCTATATATATATATATATATATATATATATATATATATATATATATATATATATATATATATATATATATATATATATATATATATCCCATTTTAGTTTTCTTTTTATCAATTTTACACCCCTTAATTTAGAACCTTAAAAAATAAGTTACTAGGGGTTTGAAACCCTCCAGAATTTAAAAATCATACCCCCAACCTGTATCTCTAACCCTCAAAACTTGACAATTTTATTTTTTTAATCTCCTATTTTAGTTTTATTTTTATCAATTTTGCACCCCTTTATTTAGAACCTAAAAAATAAGTTACTAGAGGGTAGAAACCCTCCAGAATTTAAAAATCATATCCCCAACCCCGTATCTTTAACCGTTTTTGAGTTACAACCCTTAAAACTTGACAATTTTATTTTTTTGATCTCCCATTTAGAACCTTAAAAAATATGTTACTAGGGGGTTGACACATTCCAGAATTTAAAAAGTCATATCCCCATTACCGTATCTCTAACCTTTTTTGAGTTACAACCCTCTAAACTTGACAATTTTTATTTGAAGTATTTTTTTCTAAAATAACTTGAAGAGCAACTCAAGGAAAAACTGTTTGCCCTTGTTAAATGCTTATGTAACGGATTTCGAGCGCCACCCTATATATATATACAGGGTGATTCATCGGTCTGTCCTCTCTTTATAACTCTTTTATTTTAAGTCATATAGAAAAACTCTTCAAGTAAAATTTATATGATATATTCTTGTCTATGTACGTACCATATGCATTTGTATACAGGGTGCTCCGTTTAAGGCAACAATATGTAACTTTATATTTCTTAATGAAACATCCTATATTTATTTATTTATTTTGATAGTAAATTATATTCCCTTTAAAAAAGTATTAAATAATAAGCGGTCTAAAATTATAAATTAAGAAGTTATTTACGTTCTTAAAAAATAGTAGTACATAGTAGAAAAAACCATAATTTAATACAAAATTTTGATTTTTATTAATACTCATTTTAAACTTTACACTAATTACAAAGAGGCTATTAAATTTAGTGACAGACTAAATAATGCAAAATTATAATTAATAAATGCATTGTTTTTTCGATGTGGAGTTCTCAAATTAGGATATCGCTTCTCGGTATAAATCAATTGCCAAATTCATATTTCTGTGACATTCGCCAAGTATAAATATCGTATTAACCATTTCATCTTTACTAAAATTTGTATTACTTATTGTCACATCAACATCAACAATGATAAACTAAGGGTATTTGGACAACTTGTTTGTTTAAATTCGAAACAATTTATCAAATTATCCATAGCTTACTTTATTAATAATAACATGATAGAAACATATCATTCAACGAATAAAGGTAAATAACTTCTTAATTTATAATTTTAGACCCCTTATTACTTTATACTTTTTTAAAGGGAATCTAGTTTACTATCAAAATAAATAAAAATATATAGGATGTTCCATTAAGAAATATAAAGTTACATATTGTTGCGCTTAAACGGAGCACCATGTATACAAATACATATGGTACGTACATAGACAATAATATATCATATAAATTTTACTTGAAGAGTTTTTCTATCTGACTTAAAATAAAAGAGTTATAAAGAGAGGACAGACCGATTAATCACCCTGTATGTATATATATGTATGTATATATATGTATGTATATATATATATATATATATATATATATATATATATATATATATATATATATATATATATATATATATATATATATATATATATACAGAGAATTTATTTTAAAATGCAACATACGATTTATCACTTCCATGGTTACACACTACTGTCAAAAAATGACAGCAATGTAATATTTGTCCATTTTAAAATGCAACATCATAAATAGTATTGCAGCATAGAAGATATTTCCAGAACACATCACAAATATCAATTCTTTCTACGAGCGACTAGGATATTGCCTCAGTGTGAATGAAGGTATTTTTGAACATTTATTACATAAAAATTATGTATTTTTGTAAACCAAAGTTTGTTAAGATGTGCTACATTCAAGTTTTGATTTTTTGTTAATAGTATGTAGGCTAATTTATTGGAAATTAGTGTTGATAATACATAACTACAAATTTTCATATGTTGCATTTTAAAATGGACAAATATTACATTACTGTCATTTTTTGACAGTAGTATGTAACTATGGAAGTGATTGACCATATGTTGCACGTTAAAATAAATTCACTGTATATATATATATATATATATATATATATATATATATATATATATATATATATATATATATATATATATATATATATATATATATATATATATATATATATATACCGTGTGGCGCTCGAAATCCGTTACATAGGCATTTAACACGGGAAAACAGTTTTTCCAAACGCGTTGCTCCCCATATTATTTTAGAAAAAAAATTCTTCAAATAAAAGTTGTAGAACATAAAATTCTGCATTTGAATCAATAAGCAAAATTAATTTTGCAAGCTTTGTAGCAGCAGAAATTAGGTATGAAAATGTCGAAAATCTACTCAAAAGTAGTGATAGCCATGGAATTAACAAAAAGCATAACAAACAAACGTGTGTTTATCTGTCATAAAAATTTATTTCCAATTTAATTTTTTAATAAAATTATCATAACGTAAAATTCTAAAGCAGAATAATAATTTAATTCTTCTATACTGTTCAAATACTCATTTTTCTGGACAAAAAATCACAATATTTGACATTTAAAGCAACACATTTGTTTATCTTCTTTCTTTTAATTCCAAGGCTAGCACTATTAAACTGGAATTTAAAAAAAAAATATATTCAATTTCTGAAGTTACTAAACATACGAAATGCATTTTGTTTACTGATTTACATTCAGAATTTTATATTCTACAACTTTTATTTGAAGATTTTCTTTCTAAAATAATTTAGGGAGCAACGCGCTAGCAAAAACGGTTTTCCCATGTTAAATGCCTATGTAACGGATTTCGAGCGCCACCCGGTATATATATATATATATATATATATATATATATATATATATACATACATACATACATACATACATACATACATACATACATACATACATACATACATACATACATACATACATACATACATACATACATACATACATACATACATACATACATACATACATACATACATACATACATACATACATACATACATACATACATACATACATACATACATACATACATACATACATACATACATACATACATACATACATACATACATACATACATACATACATACATACATACATACATACATACATACATACATACATACATACATACATACATACATACATACATACATACATACATACATACATACATACATACATACATACATACATACATACATACATACATACATACATACATACATACATACATACATACATACATACATACATACATACATACATACATACATACATACATACATACATACATACATACATACATACATACATACATACATACATACATACATACATACATACATACATACATACATACATACATACATACATACATACATACATACATACATACATACATACATACATACATACATACATACATACATACATACATACATACATACATACATACATACATACATACATACATACATACATACATACATACATACATACATACATACATACATACATACATACATACATACATACATACATACATACATACATACATACATACATACATACATACATACATACATACATACATACATACATACATACATACATACATACATACATACATACATACATACATACATACATACATACATACATACATACATACATACATACATACATACATACATACATACATACATACATACATACATACATACATACATACATACATACATACATACATACATACATACATACATACATACATACATACATACATACATACATACATACATACATACATACATACATACATACATACATACATACATACATACATACATACATACATACATACATACATACATACATACATACATACATACATACATACATACATACATACATACATACATACATACATACATACATACATACATACATACATACATACATACATACATACATACATACATACATACATACATACATACATACATACATACATACATACATACATACATACATACATACATACATACATACATACATACATACATACATACATACATACATACATACATACATACATACATACATACATACATACATACATACATACATACATACATACATACATACATACATACATACATACATACATACATACATACATACATACATACATACATACATACATACATACATACATACATACATACATACATACATACATACATACATACATACATACATACATACATACATACATACATACATACATACATACATACATACATACATACATACATACATACATACATACATACATACATACATACATACATACATACATACATACATACATACATACATACATACATACATACATACATACATACATACATACATACATACATACATACATACATACATACATACATACATACATACATACATACATACATACATACATACATACATACATACATACATACATACATACATACATACATACATACATACATACATACATACATACATACATACATACATACATACATACATACATACATACATACATACATACATACATACATACATACATACATACATACATACATACATACATACATACATACATACATACATACATACATACATACATACATACATACATACATACATACATACATACATACATACATACATACATACATACATACATACATACATACATACATACATACATACATACATACATACATACATACATACATACATACATACATACATACATACATACATACATACATACATACATACATACATACATACATACATACATACATACATACATACATACATACATACATACATACATACATACATACATACATACATACATACATACATACATACATACATACATACATACATACATACATACATACATACATACATACATACATACATACATACATACATACATACATACATACATACATACATACATACATACATACATACATACATACATACATACATACATACATACATACATACATACATACATACATACATACATACATACATACATACATACATACATACATACATACATACATACATACATACATACATACATACATACATACATACATACATACATACATACATACATACATACATACATACATACATACATACATACATACATACATACATACATACATACATACATACATACATACATACATACATACATACATACATACATACATACATACATACATACATACATACATACATACATACATACATACATACATACATACATACATACATACATACATACATACATACATACATACATACATACATACATACATACATACATACATACATACATACATACATACATACATACATACATACATACATACATACATACATACATACATACATACATACATACATACATACATACATACATACATACATACATACATACATACATACATACATACATACATACATACATACATACATACATACATACATACATACATACATACATACATACATACATACATACATACATACATACATACATACATACATACATACATACATACATACATACATACATACATACATACATACATACATACATACATACATACATACATACATACATACATACATACATACATACATACATACATACATACATACATACATACATACATACATACATACATACATACATACATACATACATACATACATACATACATACATACATACATACATACATACATACATACATACATACATACATACATACATACATACATACATACATACATACATACATACATACATACATACATACATACATACATACATACATACATACATACATACATACATACATACATACATACATACATACATACATACATACATACATACATACATACATACATACATACATACATACATACATACATACATACATACATACATACATACATACATACATACATACATACATACATACATACATACATACATACATACATACATACATACATACATACATACATACATACATACATACATACATACATACATACATACATACATACATACATACATACATACATACATACATACATACATACATACATACATACATACATACATACATACATACATACATACATACATACATACATACATACATACATACATACATACATACATACATACATACATACATACATACATACATACATACATACATACATACATACATACATACATACATACATACATACATACATACATACATACATACATACATACATACATACATACATACATACATACATACATACATACATACATACATACATACATACATACATACATACATACATACATACATACATACATACATACATACATACATACATACATACATACATACATACATACATACATACATACATACATACATACATACATACATACATACATACATACATACATACATACATACATACATACATACATACATACATACATACATACATACATACATACATACATACATACATACATACATACATACATACATACATACATACATACATACATACATACATACATACATACATACATACATACATACATACATACATACATACATACATACATACATACATACATACATACATACATACATACATACATACATACATACATACATACATACATACATACATACATACATACATACATACATACATACATACATACATACATACATACATACATACATACATACATACATACATACATACATACATACATACATACATACATACATACATACATACATACATACATACATACATACATACATACATACATACATACATACATACATACATACATACATACATACATACATACATACATACATACATACATACATACATACATACATACATACATACATACATACATACATACATACATACATACATACATACATACATACATACATACATACATACATACATACATACATACATACATACATACATACATACATACATACATACATACATACATACATACATACATACATACATACATACATACATACATACATACATACATACATACATACATACATACATACATACATACATACATACATACATACATACATACATACATACATACATACATACATACATACATACATACATACATACATACATACATACATACATACATACATACATACATACATACATACATACATACATACATACATACATACATACATACATACATACATACATACATACATACATACATACATACATACATACATACATACATACATACATACATACATACATACATACATACATACATACATACATACATACATACATACATACATACATACATACATACATACATACATACATACATACATACATACATACATACATACATACATACATACATACATACATACATACATACATACATACATACATACATACATACATACATACATACATACATACATACATACATACATACATACATACATACATACATACATACATACATACATACATACATACATACATACATACATACATACATACATACATACATACATACATACATACATACATACATACATACATACATACATACATACATACATACATACATACATACATACATACATACATACATACATACATACATACATACATACATACATACATACATACATACATACATACATACATACATACATACATACATACATACATACATACATACATACATACATACATACATACATACATACATACATACATACATACATACATACATACATACATACATACATACATACATACATACATACATACATACATACATACATACATACATACATACATACATACATACATACATACATACATACATACATACATACATACATACATACATACATACATACATACATACATACATACATACATACATACATACATACATACATACATACATACATACATACATACATACATACATACATACATACATACATACATACATACATACATACATACATACATACATACATACATACATACATACATACATACATACATACATACAGGTGTCCCAAGACGAGCTTACGCTATTGTTATTTTAAAAAATGTTTAATATTATTTTACGAAATTTGGTATTTAGGGGTTTTCCGACATGCCCGTTTCAACTAAAATATTTTTGAAGCAGTAGCACTTCCGGTTTAATCGGAAGTAGACCCCAACTATCTTATTTTAAATGAAATGCTATACTTATTTTACCATTAAATTTCTCTAAAAACAGCCACTTCTTTATCACTCTATATTTGAAGAATGGAATCGAATTTCTATAATCTGTAAAAACAGTTTACACCAGTATAAATTAATAATCGACAATTTTTGAAAAATATTTCTGTCACCGTAAAGTTGAAAAAACTCGTTTTTAAATGGAACACCTCACGAAAAACTATCCACTTTCAACATAGGACATGCTACACAAACTACACCTATTTTTTAACGAACAATTCATTTAAATAATAAAAAATCTGATGTGGTCAGCACATTACCTTCCGTCAATTATATGAGGTATTTACGAAAATTCTACCGGTGAACTGTTACCGGTAAACAGCTTTTTATCAAGTTATAGCTACCGGAATCGATATTTTATGAACGCAAGTGGTAAACAGGTAAAATTAAAAATTTGAAACAGGTTAGAAATTTAATGTAGTTAACAAACTGAGCAGAGTCCTACTTTGAACACATTTCCACTTTTAACGTGCGCGCTTCGCTTTGCATCACTACCTTTTTTTGAGATTAGATTCTTCATGAATCCGGTAGATGGTTCTGGTAGATATTGTACAACTTTCAAACACGATAACTTTTTACCAGTCGAGTTTTCGAACACAGTCGGTAGATGCGGTATCTACCGCTAGAATTTTCGTAAATGCGTATGTATTTTCTATAAAATCCATACAGAAAGTTCCTTGCAAAAGATTCTAAATTTCTTGTATGTACATTACCTTTCGACAGTTGTATGCAATTTATACAAATTCCATACAGAAAGTTTCGAGCAACAATATCCTATATTTCGAGTAAAATTATAACACAAATATGTCTATGGACCTTTTCAATTTAATGGCTATCTTTTTCTATCGCTGCAAATAGTAAGAAAATGGCGCGAACAACTGCCAGTTGGGCTGTCAAACGAAACGTCAAAAATATTGCAATCATAGCTTTGTAACTTATTTCGATAAGATTTTTTAAAGTTATCTGAGATATTATCACATTTTACGTCTAAATTTTTTAGAAACAAACGTCATAGACCTCAGTTGTTCTTACTATGCGCAGATTTACATTGCGCATATCTTCTATCTCTTTAAATTGAAAAGGTCCATTGACACTGACATCTTTCAATCAGAATTTTTTTAATATAGGGGTGTATTCTGTAAAAAAAGATGTTAATTTTAACATGCCTTTATAAAATTACATTTTAACATGACTGTTAAAAATAAATTAATTTTTTGGTATTCTCTACGCGAAAATTTGACACTACTGTTAAATACCAGAATGAAGTGATCAACAAGGTAGAAAAAATCTGATGTGGACACCACACGACTTCCTGGTACACAAGACCAATATGAAGTATAGACCCAAGTATAAAATTGCACGTATTTGACGTAATTTGACATTAGCATCTATCAAGGCATCTATTTTTTATTTTTTTGTTATTTTTTGTCCTAATCCATAGCAAGCTTCATTACAAAAACCAAAAATTATATAAGTTTTAAATATACATATCTCGCTTATACAAAGGGCTAATTTAATAATACTTGATGTGCTGGACACAGAATTTAATTCTCTAAAAATTTTATTTGAACCATTTATTTCTAAAATCAAAATAAAACCATTTTATTGAAGAAAAACTGTTAACAATTTCAGGTAATGTCACTTCCGGTTAGTCTGTTTTAACCAAAATCCACTATGTTATTCCAGTTGACATAAAAGTCTTATATACCAAATTTGAAAAGTGTTAGATTATATTTTAAGATAGTTTTTTATTAAAATCTATTATAGGCTTCAAATAAAGTACCATTTCTAGAAATTATGTAATGACCAAAAAGGGAGGTGCACAACTAGATGTTATAGCAGTCCCAAATACAAAATTTCAACTTTCTATACGGCTTACCGTTTTTGAGTTATACGAGATAAGTACGTACCTACGTACGTACAGACGTCACGACGAAATTAGTCAAAATGGATTCAGGGATGGTCAAAATGGATATTTCCGTTGAAATCTCAAAACCGAAATTTTTCGCGATTACAATACTTCCTTTACTTTGTACAAGGAAGTAAAAAGACACGTCTTTGCTTAAGTCATGTGGTTAGTAACCATAACACAAACAAATAAAAGTAATAAAAAAAAGTAAACAACTGTCAATTTATCTTTCAACTTCGAAATTTTAGAAAACGAATCTGTCACTGAATTTTTAGATAAACGATTGGAAATAATCCTTCTGAAAATAAATAAAAATCAGCTGTATAATCATATCTCATTTTTAGGATCCATATTAAAAATTATTTATATTGAAATTTTAATAAATTATCATTAGGTATGTAAAAATTTCTTCCTCTTCACCCTCAGGATTGGCCATCTAAAATGTTAAGCTACGTTATGGTTTGACGAACAACATAGGAAAAAACAATTTTAACTACATTTAATACATTATATCGTGCTCTCGGAATACCATTCAAAGATTCAGTTGTGAATTTTAATCGAAATATGTTAATTAAGTATTTCTACTGGCCCCAAGCTGTAATACACAAAGATATACGATGGAACGGGTGACCGTATTAAATAAAATATTTCGTAAAACGGATGTATATTGTACTAAATACCACGTAGATTTTTTTATCATCATGTACGGTAATTTTCTTTCGTTTTCTATTACATTTTTATTAATTAGAAGTGCAACATATTCAAATGCTTTTTTATAATTTTATTGTATAAACGTTAAAATATATAGATTTAACATCTAATTTTAACACGTGTGTAAAATTTTTAACAGAATTGATAGTTATAGAATAGAAAATATATTTTAACAGCAAGTTTATTTTTAACATACTGTTTAAAATTAACAGTTTCCTTACAGAATACACCCCATAGTAGCTGTTTCTAGCATAGCTAGCTAATTTATGAAATTTAACTTCTTTATAATTTTATAACTCTATACCTATTTAATATGAAGTATAAAATGCATTCAAATCGTATAGAGAATACAATGTTCTTTAATATTTATAATAACATTAAATGTGAAAAAATCTGATGTGGCCAGCACATTACCTTCCGTCAGTTATATGAGGTATTTACGAAACTTCTACCGGAGAACTGTTACCGGTAAACAGCTTTTTATAGCTACCAGAATCGATATTTTAAGAACGTAAGTGGTAAACAGGGTAGATCCATAACCTATGAAAATATTTGAAACAGGTTAGAAATTTGACGTAGTTAACAAACTGAGCAGAGTCCTACTTTGAACACATTTCCATTTTAACGCGCGCGCTTCGCTTTGCATCACTACCTTTTTTTGAGATTAGATTCCTTATGAATCCGGTAGGTGGATCTGGTAGATATTGAACAATTTTCGAACACGGTAACTTTTTACCACTCGTGTTTTCAAACACAGTCGCTAGATGCGGTATCTACCGGTAGAATTTTCGTAAATCCGTATGTATTTTCTATAAAATCCATACAGAAAGTTCCTTGCAAAAGATTTTAAGTTTCTTGTATATACATTACCTTCGACAGTTGTATGTATTTCGAGCAAAAAGATCCTATATTTCGACTAAAATTATAACACAAAAATACTACGAATATGTCAATTGCACTTGACACTGACATCTATCAATCAGAATTTTCTTAATATAGTAGATGTTTCTAGCATAGCTGGCTAATTTATGAAATTTAATTTCTTTATAATTTTATAACTCTCTATCCATTTAATATGAAGTTTAAAATGCAGTCAAATCGTATAGAGAATACAATGTTCTTTAATATTTATAATAACATTAAATGTGAAAAAATGACATTTAACATCGTTTTTTCAAGAAAAACTGTTAAAATCTTCATACGAGGGTACTTCCGGTTGACCAATTATAACCAAAATCTAATCAGCTCTTCATATGGATGCAACGAAGAGGAATACGAAAGAATTATAATTTTTGGAATTGTAGTATTAGAGTTATCGTAGACGAAAATTTTGTTACACACACACACACACATACAGACATCGTAAAAATAGTAAAATCGTATTCTAGGGACCTTAAAACGTGCTTATTCATTCAAAACTCACCACCGAATTTTTTAACCAAAGACAATACCTTCCTTACCTAAAAGTGACGGAAGGTAAAAATGTTCAATTCGGCACAAAGTTGGACATCGTCGCCATGGTGGATGCCCGGTTTAGTATATGTCTTACCTTTTCTATGGCTGAAACTCACGGTATATAATGTCTATGGAGATATCGAAGAAGATAATTTCAAAGACTCACCTATATAATAATATAATCACAGCTTAGACTTCTGGACTGAATATAACGTTCAACAGTTGAACGAAATGTTTTGTTACATCGCTATTGCAACTTGCAGAGATCTACTTACATAACACAACTTGGTTCGTGTTTAAACTAATTAAAAAGCTGAAATCATAAGCTTTATCTTACTCATAAATCCATACTTAAATGAATGAAGTTTTAACAAGTGGGTCATCTGATACAAACAACAATTTAAAACTTTTGATATTGTATTAGCAGTCCATTGATTGCAATATTAATCAAAATTTCATAATTTCTTGTATATAACCTACAATTTTATAAGATATTGTAGCTAAATACATATACTTACAATATGTATAAATAATATCCTGCATAAAGTTGACTTTTGTTGCTGTGAACTATATTTTTATAAGATTTGATGCACTAATCAAGTGGCCTAGGAAAACAGTCGTTTACCTTTTCTCTGAGAAAAGTTGATAAAACAATTCGTCACAAAAATGCGATAAAATTTTAAAATGATAAAGCTTTTACACTTATTATTATTATTAACGAAGCACTACTGAAAATATTTGACATATATTTGTAAAGGTTAGAATTTTGTTGTATTACTGTTTGTATCATAGATGGCACTGTTATAGCCGTAGCCTAAAGCTTAATTTACACCATGCCTGTTGATACGATAAATTTAATAACAAAATATTTCGATACAACCGATATCGATAGAAAATCACTTACTGACCGCAATGCTTATTACGTTTTTTGCACGATCGACGCACAAAATGGGAGCAGTCAGGCGCTGCTGTTCCACCTACTTTTCTCCACTCTAATCTTTTTCCAAACGTTAGATTTCCACCAACGACCACAAATATACTAGACAAAACATGCCCTATACGTCACTATTGTTTGTTATGTTCTCGGCTGGACGGAAAGAGACAACTAGAGATAGAGATATATAAAGGCTACTCTAAAGTTTGTCGAGAGATGTCTCTACAGTCCATATAATGTATTTATGACATTTTGCTCCTTTGTTTGGAAGTTGTGGTCGTTCGGGCCTCGATTTTGTAACTTTAAATTCTTTCTGACCACAGGGGTCAATTTTGTGCCATTTAAAATTCGAAAAATATTTAGTGTCGGTCGGGATCGAACCCGGTTCCCCAGATTCGCGACCAGACACTCAGATCGCGGCCACGAGACCCGATGAGAAATTTATCTACGGGAATTTCGGTAGGACTGTTTTTCATAACGATATCCTGGATTACGATCCATTAAATAATCATGGCATTCACTTACTCAATTTAATTTTAGACATTTATTTGAAAATCCAGATCCACATATAAAACAAAAATAAACTTAGAAAAAATTACAAATAGAATAAGAAGCAAGTATATAAAAACAACATTGTTTAAAAATCAATAGAATAAAATAAATAATTATATACAATTACTTTTACCTTTTCTTAATACTGATAACAATTTGTTTTATGCATTTTATAATAGGGTCCTATACCATTTTTTCTTTAATTTTTTTTCTGAAAAAACAGGATGAAATAAGAATTTTAGTGCAAACGCGACTTAAAAATTTTACGTAAGAAGCGAGATATGAATTTTTAAAGTTAAAAATTTCGTGCGTGACGTAGCTGGTACTTCCAGTGGTGTTAGTTCTAGAGAGAACAGATTTTTTCATGTTTGCATAGCTGAAATATTTTTATATAAAAACTTATACGTTATATTTACGAAGAAATTATTATTAAGGATAAATAACATAAATAATAAGCATTTTTTTCTTAATAAATTTTAGAACATTGAAACAGTCACAAAGTATGACGGCGGATGGCACTGGTGTTTGTTTGTTTTGATTAGTTAATATTATTATTAATTTAATTAATACATATTGCAAATTGATTTAATTATAAATACATTATTATTGTCAATATTAGTAGATATTATAATTAAACAAATTCATGAAATATAAAATTGTAAATTCTTTGTTAGGTTATACAACAACGTGACAGTTCATAATCTTTCAAAGGTGACCGCAGTAGACGCGCGAATCTCGTTTTTAAAATCAGGCGACCAATCAAATTCTTAGGACCTAACGCCATACCTAATTAGTAATCAACTTTAATCGCTTGTAGTTTGCGACCTAATCAATATTGAAACAATTTTTTTTCACTAATACTCATTAATTTATGTATATTTTCGTCTTCTTATTTAAGATAGTTAAAATTTGACTATGGTATAGTACCCTATTGGTTTTCGTTAATAATTCAAATATAGTACAGTTCATTTTAATAAAACGAAAACAAATGCTATGAAGTTATATCTAGTGTATTTGTGATCGTTGATTCAAACTTTTTGGGCGCCATCTAGCGAGTAAAAAAGTACTTAATAACTAGTTATGTAGTGAGCAAGATTTAGCACTACAGTTTGACATTTATCATGTGATCCAGCACGTGATCACAACAACTGTTCTTTGAAAGGAAACGTAAACATTTTTATACAATTATTTAAGTATATGATCTACTCAGTGCATACCTTGCAGTTTATTTCCACTTTTCTTCAAACCCCGGCATTCTAACCATCTTTTCAACTGTAAGACTGAATGATTCCAATGTTTTTAAACACAAATCGTGCCCCCGGTACATCATTTGTGTTAAACTCATTATTAATTTGTGAACTTGTTTTTTTAGAGATATTTCAAACACTACACTTTAGTACAAGAGATAATTAATAACAGAAACTACACAAAATAACATAACCAAACTTTGCTAATTAAATAATAAACAAATTGTAGGATCAACCAATGACGTTCAAGAGAGAGGGATGTGCCTTCATAATGCTAGTAACATTGGTTGAGCTGAGGCAAGGGTAAGGGAAAGAGATAGCAATAATTTTCTGCACCGTGCTTAGCCAAATCTCTTCTTCTTTCTAATAATTGGTCATTATTATAGAAAAAAATCACCTGCTCCATATGCAAAACATTTTTGTATATAAATAATACAGACAGTATTTTAATTAAATTAAAAAATCGTGGTGGATCCATCGAAAGATGACATTTTAATAGGTACGTTCTATCGGTGTCAGAAATATTCCTACTAGAATAAGAATATTCTTAAAGCAATAGAACGCTCAGTAGCAAATAACTGTCAAGTAAAAATTAAATACGATAGAACAGTGGCAGTGGTTATGTGTTATTGTTAACTTTCTCTGTTTATTTTCGATCTTCAAAATGTTGTTATGTAAATATTACAGACATTATAATTATATAAAAGTATATCAAATAATAAAAACTTAAAGGAAGTATTTTTGTTGAGCACTGTCTAATCTGAACATTCACAAATGTAACAGAAAGATACGCGCGACAGTCGGCTAGTAAAATTTTGAATTTATCTCCACTCTATATATCTTCCTACCAGCGCTTCCAGCTCAGAAGTTGGAATGATTCGTAGGAATATTCAGATTTTTTTGACGCAAAAGAACGATCATTGAGGTCCTACCAGAAGAAGTAGGAAGACTTCTGACAACGATAGAACGTACCTAATGTCAAACTGCAGAAAGTATTTTAAGGTCTAAAGTGCATATGTTATACCGGAATAACATCAAAATTATAATAAAAAAATCTGATGTGGCCAGCAAATTACCTTCCGTCAGTTATATGACGTACTTACGAAAATTCCACCGGCGAACTGTTACCAGTAAACAGCTTTTTCTCAGGTTATAGCTACCGGAATCGATATTTTAAGAACGCAACTGGTAAACAGGATAGATCCATAACCTATGAAAAAATCTGAAAATTTAAAACAGGTTAGAAATTTGGCGTAGTTAACAAACTGAGCAGAGCTCTACTTTGACACATTTCCACTTTTACCGCGCGCGCTTCGCTTTGCATCACTACCTTTTTTGAGATTAGATTCTTCATGAATCCGGTAGATGGATCTGGTAGATATTGAACAATTTTCGAACACGGTAACATTTTACCACTCATGCTTTTGAACACAGTCGATAGATGCGGTATCTACCGGTAGAATTTTCGTAAATGCGTATGTATTTTCTATAAAATCCATACAGAAAGTTCCTTGCAAAAGATTCTAAATTTCTTGTATGTACATTACCTTTCGACAGTTGTATGTGTTTTATACTAATTCCATACAGATAATTTCGAGCAAAATGATCCTAACACAAATATACTACGAATATGTCAATTGCACTTGACACTGACATCTTTCAATCTGAATTTTCTTAATATAGTATCTGTTTCTAGCATAGCTGGCTAATTTATGAAGTTTAATTTCTTTATAATTTTATAACTCTATATCCATTTAATATTAAGTATAAAATGCAGTCAAATCGAATAGAGAATACAATGTTCTTTAATATTTATAATAACATTAAATGTGAAAAAATGATATTTAACATCGTTTTTTCAAGAAAAACTGTTAAAATCTTCAAACGAGAGCAGTTCCGGTTGACCAATTATAACCAAAATCCAATCAGCTCTTCATATGGATACAACGAAGAGGAATACGAAAGAATTATAATTTTTGGAATTGTAGTATTAGAGTTATCGCAGACGAAAATTTTGTTACACACACACGCACACACACACACACACACACACACACACACATTCACGGACACACATACACACACATACAGACATCATCGTAAAAATGGTAAAATCGTATTCTAGGGACCTTAAAACGTGCTTATTCATTAAAAACTCACCACCGAAGTTTTTGACCAAAGACAATACCTTCCTTACCTAAAGGTGACGGAAGCTAATAAGGTCAAGCATATTGTTTCCGGCCAAATTTTTACAGCAATGGACGATCATATTATTTCCGATGATTTCACTGTTAATCACAGAACTCAATTAATCGATACAATTTTAAATGTTTATATAGACGTAAAATTAAAATTCTCTGTTACAATTATAAATAAAAATAAAATAACAAAAAGAAAAACATTAATACTATGTTCCGTAAGTCAACCAAAAAACCTGTATCTTGATTCCGGGTACACCATGGTTCCTGAATATTTTCATCTATTTCGGAACAGATTAGGTACGTTCAATGAAGTAAGCAAATCTAGCAAATGCTAGGTAAGCAAACGAGACTTGTTGCTTAGTGCGCTGAACGATTTGCTAGCTATATGACGAACTGTCATCCACAACTGTCATCGAGAAACGTATATAGATGTCAAATATAACATTGTGTAATTGTGTACCTGTTGTATTTCTTTTCTTGGTCTGCGAACATATGGAAAATGAATTTATATATTTATTTTCAGATAGTGGGATTAATTTGGAAGAAGCTATATTGACTATAACAAAATATTTCAAATTTAATAATATTATAAGCATCCATCACAAAACTCTCAAAGCCTTTTTTACATGTGGTTGATAGACACACACCATATAAAGAAATAGAAACAGTTCAAGTTAACTTCATGTATGTAAAATTTGTATTTCCCGCCATTATATTTGACACTTGCAAATGCTACGCTAGCAAAGTCGTTCAACAAATTTTACTTCCGGTTCCTTGTTTTGCTTGGCTTATTGAACGTACCTTGACATTAATTGATATGACATTTAAAATTGACACAACCAAAAAAATACAAATTAACTAAATGAATGATACCGTTGAATAATGCCAATAAAAATAACACAATCACCATGATCTCAAATATAAATAATGGTTTCATACTTACATCTATAATAATTATTAATAATACCACTAAAAATGCGGTTTAGAAATTTGACACTGACGGATATCGTTTTATTTTGTTATGAACCAGGATTATTTCGTGGTTGCCGTGGTCCGACTTTTTACCAACCTTTTTCAGGAACCGCGTTCCAAATGGAAACCGGTAAATAATTTCAGGACTTACGGAACACAAAACCGTAAATCTGGTCGAACCGGCTGTGTTACGGAACATAGTATAAATGAACGAACACTGTTTAGAAATGAATAAAATAAAAATATACTTTTTAATATAACTATGTTGTTGTTCCTCTCCTTATTTTTAAGTTTAAGGTAGATGCATTGCAAAATGTAATTGTTTTATTATAATAGTTTTAATTTATTTCAAAATATGATATTTAAATTTATTATCAAGATTACTCAGTATAATATTAACAAACAAACCATGATTCGATCTTCAAAACTCGTGCAAGGCTAAGCACGGTGCAGAAAATATGTGTCTGTCTCTGTTAATCTGCCTTGCTTCACTTTTGTTAGAATTTATAATAATAAATTATTTTGTAGCTGAGTTGGCTATTTCAAATTTTAGTTGATTACTATAGTTACCATATTAAATTGTTACCAATGTTTAATGTCACAGTCAGTCTTGTATTTTGTTCACAATAAATTACATGTTTCTCGGAAGTTATTTCTTCAGTGTATGATTGTATTTCCACTGCTGCTCCTATCATTTTTCAATAGGTTATGGGCCCAGGAGCAACGTTTTCGCACTGTAAGAAAGTCTTCTGAAAGATTGTGAATAAATTTGCCTTTGTAGGTATACACCTATAGGTTTGTTCGAACCGTCAGTTCTAAGCAGTTCGCGAACTAGTGAGCCTGCGCATTTCACTTAAAAGCGTTCGTACCCCGTAGTTCTTAAATTCGAAATTCTGAGAACTACCAGTTCAGCGTTCGGACGTGTTGAATTTTAAATTCAAATTCTCATGGAACGGTTCTACCAGTTCTTGCTAGAGAGCAAGTATTTCAAATTCTGAGCATGCGCAATGAAAAGTATAGGAATTTTGTTTGAGATTTAGAAGCAGAAACTTGAATGTAAGGAAATAATAGCTAGATTAATGTACTAGTTTCCTTCATTTTCTATTGTTATTTATTTTTCTTAAGGTAAGTTTTTTTGTGTAATGTTTGTTATTAATTTATTATCAATGTTATTAAATTATTATCAATGTTGAATAATATTTTATTAGGATTTACACTCGAAAAACTATAATAAAATAAATGATGATAGGGTTGGTGCAGCCAGAAGAAATTATATAGCAGAACTGCTGTTTAATAGAAGAGATAATTAATTTTTGTTTGTGTTTTTGTATCACAATATAATAATAATTATTATTATTATTATTATAATGAGTAATAAGCCGTGATGATTTATTTATTTATGTATTATTATTAATAATTATTATTATTTTGAGCTAGTATGTTAAGGAATTTTAAATATTTAAAATAAAAATAGATTTTGTTGAAATAAAATAAAACTCTTTTTATTAGGAAACAAAAAATTAAATTGCATTGTACGCTAGATAAATATAAAAAAATCTGATGTGGCCAGCACATTACCTTCCGTCAGTTCTATGTATTTTGTACAAATTTCATACGGAAAGTTCCTTCTTAAATTAAATACATATTCTATTTCTTGTACATTACCTTCGGGCAGTTGCACGTATTTTATGCAAATTTCATACAGAAAATTATTATTTTGTGCCGTTTTCTATATACAGTGTAATCTATCTGCAGCAATAAAAAATTTATTATTATTATTATTATTATTATTATTTCTTGTACATTACCTTAAAGCAGTTGTATGTATTTTATACAAATTCCATACAGAAAGCAAAAGATCCTATATTTCCAGTAAAATTATAAGACAGACACACTATGTCAATTTCACTTGACACTGACATCTTTCAATCAGAGTTTTCTTAATATAGTAGCTGTTTCCACAGCTATGGCTACTTTATGAAATTTAATTTCTTTATAATTCTTTAACTCTATATCCATTTAATATTAAGTATAAAATGCAGTCAAATCGTATAGAGAATAAAATATTCTTTAATATTTATAATAACATCAAATGTGAAAAAATTATATTTAACATAGTTTTTTCAAGAAAAACTGTTAAAATCTTCAAATGATGGTACTTCCGGTTGACCAATTGTAACCAAAATCTAATCAGCTCTTCCTATGGATGTAACGAAGAAGTATAAGAAAAAATTATAATTTTTGTAACTGTAGTATTAGAGTTATCGCAGACGAAAATTTTGTTACACACACACACACATCCACACACACACACATCCACACACACACACACACACACACATACAGACATCATCGTAAAAATAGTAAATTCGTATTCTAGGGACCCTAAAACGTGCTTATTGAGTAAAAACTCATCATGGAATTTTTTGACCAAAGACAATACCTTCCTTACCTAAAGGTGACGGAAGGTAAAAAATCCATAAAATAATAAGTTTATATGTTACACAAGAACAAATTAAATTTATTGTCCATTCTTTATACTCCTTTTGTGGGGTATGCACAATAATTACATCTGAAAATATAATATGTATTTATAATTACTTAATAACAATTTATTATTTCATTATGCATACCTTCTCCATGACCACTCATTTTTAAAAATAATTTTAGGTTATACAAAAGTCAAAACAAATGCATGTGCCAAATTACATATTGCACCGGCAAATTTAAATCTATGCGAGCGTTCGAACCTGTCCAAGAGAGAACGGTTCAGAATTTGTTTTTCTACATGCCATGCGCAGAACTCCTAATTCTGGAACAGTTCCGAACTGACTGGAACTGACGGTTCGAACAAACCTTATTATTTCTTCTTCTGTAGAATATTCTCAATTAGAATATCTTATCACCTGTGAGACTGCAGCTGAAATGTGGTCAAAATTACGTTCCCTGTATGAACAGCAAAGTGAGTCAAATAAATTGTTATTAATGAGTAGGTTTCACGATTACAAAATGTCTCCTAATGATTCTATTGCTCAACATGTAGCTAAAATTGAAAATATGGCTAGACAGTTAAAAGATCTCGGAGAAAATATTTCAGACTTAACTTTAATGGCAAAAATTTTAGGCAGCCTACCTGCAAAGTTTAATAATTTTATAACTGCTTGGGATAGTGTTGAGCCTAATAATCAAACAACCAAAAATTTAATACGGCGTTTAATTAAAGAAGAAAGTCGTATGTCAGTGTCAGATATCATGACAAGTGCATTATCTGTCATGAATAAAAATGATAAAAGTAAACAAAAATACTCGAATCATTCGCACCATAAGAAAGACGTTGAATGTTTTTACTGCCATAAAAAGGGTCACATATCCAGAAACTGTCGAAAGAGGAAACAAAATCAAAATTTTAATAAAGAACAAAACTCAAATTTTGCAAATATGAGTGCATTTACTGCTTCGACATTTTCTGATCCTTATATGGATGTTTGGTTGACTGATAGCGGAGCTTCTCAGCATATGAGCTTTAGGAGAGAATGGTTTTATGAATTTGTCCCATGTGCTGGTGAATTTGTGAAACTAGGTGACAATGCACTTTGTGAAATTAAAGGACATGGAAAGATTTTAATTGAAAGAAAGGTGAAAGATAAATGGATCTTAGGAAAACTTGAAGATGTTTTGTATATCCCCACTTTAAAGAAGAATCTTTTTTCAGTGGGAGCCTGCACCAATAAGAAATATAACATTTGTTTCCAGAATAATTGTGTAAATATTTTTGCAGGAAATATATTAATGGCAACAGGAATAAAACAAGAAAATTTATTATATAGAATGTTGTTTAAGGTTGTGATTCAGAAACAAATATGTCTAGCAGCCAAAGAAACCCTTAAAGTTTGGCACAATCGCTTAGGTCATAAAAATTGTAAAACTATAAACGATATGGCAAATCATGGTTTAGTAGAAGGATTACCTATAATAGAAAATAGCGGTTTCTTTTGTGAAGTTTGTCAATTTGGTAAACAACATCGTCCCAGTTTTATAAGAAATCAAGAAAGAAGAAGTTTTAAACCAGGTGAGTTCATTCACACTGATTTATGTGGTCCAATGTCTGAGTCAATGGGTGGCGCAAAATTCTATTTACTTTTCAAGGATGACAGTTCCAGTTATTGTCATGCATATTTTATTAGACATAAATCTGACACTTTTGACAAATTTATGGAATTTGACAGATATATTTTCAATAAATTTGGTCATCACATCAAAGTTGTCAGAATGGACAACGGTACCGAATATCGTAATAAAAACATAAAAGACTATTTCGTAAAACATGGAATTAGATCTGAAATTGCAGCACCCTATTCTCCGGAGCAAAATGGTCGTTCTGAAAGGGAAAATAGGACAATAATAGAAAAAGTACGTTCTATGCTTTATACAAGAAAATTACCTAAATATCTTTGGGCTGAAGCTGTAAACACTGCCATATATATCCTAAATCGAACACCATGCTCTCAGACGAAACACACAACGCCTTATGAAATCTGGACAGGAAGAAAACCAAATCTGTCACATCTTAGAGTTTTTGGATCCACTGCTTACCTGCATGTACCTAATAATCAGCGAAAGAAATTAGATGCGAAATCTAGAAAATTCATTCATGTCGGTTATGAAGGTGAGTCTAATAATTACAGACTGTGCGATTTGCCGACGAGGCGAGTTGTTGCGTCAAGCAGCGCTGTCTTCAATGAAAATGACATCGAGGTACCATCAACGAATGAGAAGTACGACGATAGAATTTATTTCACTAATAACAGTGAAATAGCAGAAGAAACTATTACCAGAAAAGAAGTTCAAACTCATCGCGAAGAAGCAGAGAATCAGCAAGAAAAAGTCGTCGCTCCGAGTTTACGAGATCGCTCCAAAATAAAGAAACCTGAACGATATGAAGCAAATTTAGTTTCCTTCGACGAACCTGCATCGTATGAAGAAGCCATATCAGGAAACAATGCAAGTCAGTGGCAGAAAGCAATTGAAGAAGAGCTTGATGCCCACAAGAAAAATGAAACGTGGTCCTTTTCACCATTACCTCCAGATAGAAAACCTGTTGGGTACAAGTGGGTCTTCAGAGTAAAAAATTCTACATCAGAAGATATTCCACCAAGATTCAAAGCGCGTCTATGTGCGAAAGGGTTTTCGCAAACACAAGGCGTGGACTACAACGAGATCTTCGCTCCAGTCGTCCGCTACGATTCTGTGAGAATTCTTCTTGCGCTTGCAGCTGAGCGTAATTTGAAGATTCGTCAGTTTGACGTGAAAACTGCGTTCCTGTACGGTGTTTTGAAAGAAGATATCTACATGACTGTACCAGAAGGTGTAGAGGTAAAAGACCGTAATAAAGTGTGTAAACTTAATAAATCTTTGTACGGTTTAAAACAGTCCCCGCGAGTTTGGAACAAAAGGTTTGATGACTTTCTTAAAAAGTTTAATTTTAAACAAAGTTCTGCTGATAAATGTGTGTATGTCGGTAAATTCGAATTTGGACAAGTGTATTTAGGATTGTATGTTGATGACG
Source organism: Harpalus rubripes (assembly GCA_963082715.1). NCBI lineage: Eukaryota > Metazoa > Arthropoda > Insecta > Coleoptera > Carabidae > Harpalus > Harpalus rubripes. The sequence goes on from OY720463.1 coordinate 8,619,000, forward strand.
GTTTAATTTTTAGTGAATCAAATGAAGCTCTCGATATAGTAATAGCATCACTACAAGAATCTTTTGAGATCACACTGAGTAATGCTTCTTGCTTTGTCGGATTGCAAATAGAGAGAATAAATGTTAATAGTATTTTTATTCACCAGTCTAATTATGTTGAACGCATTTTAAAACGTTTTAATATGTGTGATGTTAAAACTAATTCTGTTCCAGCTGATCCCAATGTAGACTTGAGCACTGATCTCAAAAATGAATACAATAATTGTGAATTACCATATAGAGAAGCCGTTGGAAGTCCTATGTTCTTAGCAACAGTTAGCAGACCTGATATTGCTTTTTCAGTGGGAGTAGCTAGTCGTTATTTAGCAAATTTTAATAATCATCACTGGCAATATATAAAGCGAATTTTTAAATATTTAGCAGGAACAAAAGACTTCGGAATTCGATATATTGGTAATGGGAGCACTCTTATCGGTTATTCTGATTCAGACTATGCAGGTGATGTAGACACAAGAAGATCTACTTCAGGTTACATTTTTAAATTAGCAAATGGTCCGGTTAGTTGGGCATCACAACGACAGCGCATGGTCAGCCTCAGTACAACCGAATCAGAATATGTGGCAGCTAGTATGTCATCAAAAGAAATAATTTGGTTACGACAACTTTTAAATGATTTAGGATTTGAATGTAAAGAACCTACAAAAATTCATGTTGACAACCAAAGTGCTATCCGTTTAATAAAAAATCCGGAGTATCACAAGCGCAGTAAACATATTAATGTACGATACCATTTCATACGAGAAAGATATGAAAACTTAGAAATTGATATTGTTTATGTCTCATCAGAAAATCAACTTGCTGACATATTAACTAAAGCATTGCCCCGTGATCGATTTAATGTATTGTGTTATAATATAGGTTTAAGAAGTTTAAATAAAGTACAACACAAAACAGTTTAAAACAAAAATTTGAAATATAAATGCAAAATAATTTTTATTAAGTGGGAGTGTTAGAATTTATAATAATAAATTATTTTATAGCTGAGTTGGCTATTTCAAATTTTAGTTGATTACTATAGTTACCATATTAAATTGTTACCAATGTTTAATGTCACTGTCAGTCTTGTATTTTGTTCACAATAAATTACATGTTTCTCGGAAGTTATTTCTTCAGTGTATGATTGTATTTCCACTGCTGCTCCTATCATTTTTCAATAACTTTCTCGACGTTAAACCATATCCCCCTCTCTTGAACGTTCTTGGGATCAACGAGGCGAAGTGCTGAAGGGGAGAGCATGCAATTGACGGCCGTGGTATATCACCTCGCTTTTTCTAAAAATTTGTTGTCCTTTTCTAAATTGTGTGGAGGGAGGTCCGCCGCCGATCCGCCGCGGGTGACGTCAAATTTATAAGTCCCCATTGGGGTAGAATAGTGTGACGTCAGAATATAGCGCGATATATAAAGCACTGTCCTAAGCAAAAACTATACTTTCAAAATAGACTCTATTGACAGAACACGTAAGGGTCAGAATTTAAAAGCTTGTAATTTGATACTGATATTATTGTTATTATAAAGAAGTTAATTTTGAGATATTAATAACATCAAATTATAAACATTTTTCTATTACTTTATATTACAATATATACACAATAATGAATAACAAACGGTGTATAATTTTTAATTGGAATGTACCTGACGACTTGAAACCTATTTTATATTATTATTCTATTTATAAAGAATTAATGAATCACTGGCCACCACTGTTAGGCGACTCATTTTTGCTTTAATGTATTTATCCGATAAGTCAAAATTGATAGAATGTTTATTTTTTATTGTGACTATGTACTGAACTTTCTTTTGTATCAGATCTTTTCCGTATGGCAAAATAAAGCATTATTATTATATTATTCTAATAACATTTAAAAAATCTTCAATGAGGAAGGGTATTTCCGGTCGTCTAAATATAACCAAAACCTAATCAGCTCATATAGATGTAGAGAATTTTTAGAATTGTACTGTTGGAGTTCGGAGATATATTTGTCACACACAAACATCATAAAAGTAAAATCGTATTCTAGAGACTCTAAAACGTGCTTATTTATTAAAAACTCACCATCGACTTTTTTAACCAGACAATACCGTCCATACTGAAAGGTGATGGAAGGTAAAAACAATAAATGATTATAAAACTAAGCTGGCACTTTTTGCATTGTAAAAAAAGCGATAGTCTATCGCTGATTGGTGGATTTGGTCACTTTTGCATTAATGCAAAAAAGTGACTGATAAACGCACTAATGCGAAAAATGTCATTGTGACATTAAAAATTATGAAACGGTGTACATAAGAAAAGTACAACAAAATGAAGTGTAAGAAAATTTATTTTAATAGCTCAAAAAATCCATCAAAATAAAAAAACAAATCGAAACAATATTTTCATCTTTCCTTCAGTTGTGTTGTTTCATATGATTAATTAAGCTTGGTTTAAATACAAAACATTTATTACATTCATTACACTGAAAATCTTTTACTCCAGTGTGTATCTTTATATGTTGCTTTAAGTTAGATTTTCGTGAAAACCATTTTTTACATTCGTTACACTGATGCCCAATGTGTATATTCATATGTTCAGTTAAGTGTGTTTTTTGTGTAAACCATTTTTTACATACATTACACTGAAAATCTTTTACTTTAGTGTGTAGTTGCACATGTTTAGTTAGGTTTGATTTTCGTGTAAACCATTTTTTACATTCATCACATTGAAAATCTTTTATTCCAGTGTGTTGTTTTATATGTCTGACTAATTGTGATTTAAATAAAAACCGTTTTTTACATAAATTACACTGGAAATGTTTTTTGCCAATATGAATTTTCATATGATAATTTTTCAAATAAGATATATCATTATAAGTTTTCTTACAGATTAAACAACGACCTACCCTACCAGTTATTAAAACATTTTCGTCAGAGTTATTTTCATTATTAACAGAAACCACATCGTCAGGGTCGTCAGAATTATCATCACTTTCATTGTCCTTATCAACAGAATTTTTTGCTGGTTGAGGATTTTCTTTCATGAAAATATCGTCAAGATTATTATTTTTATTTAAGAGTTCATAAAGGTGAGTGCCTGTTTGCAGTGGTTTCTCCTCCTTTAATATTTCTTTCAGATCACGATAATCACCATCCGATGGTACCGGATCTTCTTTAGTAATTTCGTCTAAGAATGAATATTTTACATATAAATTATCACTTTCTTCTTCGTCTTCCTCTTTAATATTTGTTTTGGTACACTTATCTGCCACGTCTATGTTGTCCTGTTCCTCCTTGACCCACGCTTCCAGACGTAGGTTACTTTCCACACAGGTTTTCTTAAATGTACTAAACAAATGAAGATTCTGTGCGCAAATGGAACAGAAACGCAGCGGTAGCCCCCTCTTGATGATTGTCTGAAACATAAATTTTCATTGTAAAAATATGTTCATAAAAGATGTACTAAACAAGCCTAGTATAGTATAGAACATCACTTTGTTTTTCATCCTATTCACCTACGAGTGACAAGCGCAAACAAATTAAAATGATATTTTTTTATATCTTTACACATTTGATGTTGGTATTACGGTACTTACAAATTATAAAACATGATAAACAAAAAATTGTAAACTGAACAATGAAACCTACCCAAGTAACACTGACCGACGGTCGACCAAAAAGTGACGTCGATTATAGGTTGAATTTAAGTCATATGCGGCCGTCTAATTTGACGTGGATGCGACGGCACTGCGACGTTGATTTTTGGTCTGAAATACGACTATTTAGACGTCTAATTTGACGTCTATGCGACGACACTGCGACGTTGATTTTTAGTCTAAAATAGGACTATTTAGACGTCAGATTAGTGGTCGCTATGACGACCATGTGACGACTTTAGGCGATTTCGGGTGACAACCGTTCACTTGCGATATGTTGCGTTCAGGTCCGTTCACACTTTCGGGCGCTAGGAACAACTTACCCGGTATGCTTGGATCAGTGTTCACAGCTGAACGGGTTAGCGAGTCGGGTCAGCTCTCTGTTCTCTATTTCTTACATTCATCATGTCATTTTTTGAAATGTCAAGTCAAAACGGTCGGTTTCGTGGTCTTTATGTCAAACAGGGTGATATTATTTTCGTTGACTCTTTTTTGAACAAATATGGATAAACTATCTTTCTCCGTTAATGCATTTTAATTGTCAAACAATATTTTTGACAGTTTTAAATGTCGCAGAATATACAAAACCACCAAGCACGGTGTCAACAAGTGAACCAACGATTTTTGGCGCCACCATTGACCATATCATACCGTAACTAATCCTAACAAGTGAATGGGTATGTCGCCCGAAATCGCCTTATACCGTGTGTCTGTAAGGTGTACAGGATGTCTCATTTTCGATGTTTTTTTAAGGTATCTCGGGTAATATTAATGATAGAGCGAAACCGTTTGCACATTGCAGGGTCAACTTTTCGAGAAAAGTTTAATAGTCACAACAGGAATTTTCGATCTTCTTTTGTTTCTGAGCTACAGGCAAAAACTCGTTTTTCGCTCATTTTGAAAATATCTCATATCTTATTTATTATGATAGAGAAAAAATGTTTTTAAAAAAAATTTCCCGTTTTTTAAATAGAATAAAATGGCGTAATTAGATTTTTTGAAAACTTAATAATTCTTGAGATATAACACAAATTTATGATTTTTTAAATGGGAACCTATGTATGTTGGAAATAGTCTCATTATTTTGCTTATTTTATAAGCTTTTCAATGATATATAACAAGTCTACATTCTTTTGTTTTAAACATTAATAAAAGACGAATTATTAATTTATTGGGGTGAAAATATTGGAAATTATTATAACTAATGTTTGTATGTTATATTTTCAATAGATATAAAATAATTACGCATTTTAAGCTCAAATGTAAGCAATTATAATTAAACTTGCAATGCAAAACCGATAAAAATATAAACTATTATTCACGAAAGATGACTATTCAAGGTCATTTGTGAGCCGTCTGATATAATATTACTTGCAGATAACTTCATTGCATTTCGTTTGCATAGGCGTGCAACATGAAATATTTATAGACACATTTTAACTGAAAAATAAGAATAATTCATTTGAAAATTATGTTTCTTTCTAAATAATGCCTTTCTGAAAGATTTATTTTCTTCACTTATGTTTTACAATGTACAAAAACATACACTTAACTTATAAACCAAGGAATAATAATTTGATTTAAACGTCAACGCCACTGGGTAAATATTAACACAGAGGGCAGTGTAGTAGATAATTAGGTATCTGTAATTCTACGACATATGTCATTATTATTTATAGTGTGTTAGAAAGTAATGCCACTATTTACGTATATCTGTCACAGCACATAAATTAAATAGACATAGGTCAAATAATCTTTCTCTTTCTAATACAAAATGTTGCTAAGCTACTGCTGTAAAGTGATGTGTATTCTTTCTTTGAAAGAATGACCTTGAATAGTCATCTTTCGTGAATAATAGTGTATGTTCATTTTTTAGGTTATGTAACATAGAATAAAATGTAGAGAAATATACAAAGAATTTATGGAGAAGTCGGTACAAAAAATCTTGTGTATCACACGCCCAGAAACTCTTTTGCGAGATCTCGTATTTGCAGGCCTCGCTTTCAGCTCGGCCTGTCAAAATAAACTCGGTCTCGCAAATGTTCAGTTTCTGGCCTTGTGATACAAATAACTATTTTTACACTGGAGAAGAAGAGTGCCTTGTCTCAAAACGTGCTAATACACAGGAAGAACTGAGCTTATAAAAGTCTAGATATCAATTTAGAACTGGGGTTAGGTTACAAAAAAACAAACGATAATATTTGTACCAATGTTTTTGTTATGGTAAAGGTATGTAAAATGTAACATTTTTGAAATTATACTTATTACTGTTTCTTTTGTAGACAACATTTTCAGAAGTTTATCGAAAATTCTTCGTAAGCGTAGTATGCAGCATATGAAAAGGCATAAATGTACCTACTGTATTTGTATTTTGTAGTAAAATTGGTAAATTTTCATGTATTCTTGTAATCTCCATTTCTGTTAAATAAATGTACATGTATGGTATAATATTGATAGATGCATTATTTAATTAATTTGGATTTTTTATGAATATTTTTGCAGGAATTCTATGTAGATTTAATATTTTATTGTATTTTTTATTTAAATTTTTGTCATACAATATACTTCAAAAATAAATTGTTTATTTTTCCTCGTAATTTTTTCTATCTATTTAAGTTATTTTCGGTATATATCCGAGGTCTATCTACACGTCGAAATAACATCTTATAAAACGTCGAAACACCGTTTAAAAATGACGTGGAAACAACGTCTTAAAATGACGTCTAAACCACGTCTGAATATGACGTCGCAACTACGTTTTAAAATGACGTCGCACAGCTCCACGCTGAGACGTCTTCCGGACGACTATATGACGTGAATTAGGACGTCACAGTGACGTCGATTTTAGGTCATTTGTGTTACTTGGGTAGGTATCTTAATTATTCATTATTATTAAATTATCAACTCAATTTTTCTCATGCAACCTTATGATTTTTTTGCATGGATCATGAAGGGAAGAAAAATCACTATCGAATTCCACTACTAAAAAACTATATTGCCATTTAATTTTTTTGTGATAACGTTATAACTTAAAAACAAATGAAAGTCGGAAGGTTAATCGCACATATTAATGAATATTTTTAAAAATTAAAATCGACGTATTACAGCAATTTAAAAAACACGGTTGAGTTCGCTGTTTGTTTAAAAATATTCCATACTTTAATCCTACACTGTATACAGCAGCTAATAATAGTTATCCTATGGGTCTGATATACAAACTAATAAGGGTCTTAGCACAATATTTCTCCCTTCAAAAGACTTTGAAACGTCAAACAAGCATTAATTAAAATTAAAATAATAAATTTAAACTACGTATTTGTTAAAAACATTTGTTTTATTGCACCTATTTTATATTATTCTATATATGTAAATTATGACGTATAGCCATACTAAATGGCTAAAGTTAAGAGGTCTAGAGATCCGCCGGATAGCTACGACTTACTAGGAAAATGTCTAGAATTTTGAGGTTAATATAATAATATGACTTTGTTTATCAATATAGGTTCCTAAGTTATTAAATATATACCCTTAAAGAAATGTAAAATAATTAGGTACTTACAATTTCAGGCATCAGATATTCTACTTGAGAAGTAATTTTATTGTCCATGGTTTTGTCCACAATGTTCCATTTGTTTTCATTTGAACACATAAAGCACAAATCAATCATTGAACTCATGTTTAATAACAATTATCTGGCTGAATTGCAGTTTATCCAGAGTTCAAGAATTTTATATTAATGGTTATATATACTTAGTAAACCATTAAAAACTCTAAATACTGCTAAAATTTGGCTTCGGAAAGCTATATTTATAGAGATTTTGGCATTTTTCCTGACAAATATTAGGTTAGATGAACTACATATATTTCCGTGTTTAAGTAGGTACTTACGCTTTCATATGAGTTATACTGTTTCAATTAATGTATACTTGCAAAATTATGTCTTATTTTCCTTCTTTTCCTACGTTTTATTACATTTTTATTTAACATTTTGCGATCATTTGTCAAACTATTATAAACTAACATGAAGATAGTGGGTATTGCCAAGATATACTTCGATATACAGTGGTGCTAAAACTGTTTTGTTCTTAGATTCAAAAGTCTGTCATACCGCCAATTTCACTTTTGTTTCTTTCAAATTTAACACGTCAGCTGTTTTCCTTTATTTGTGTTCGCTATGGAGGTTGTCAATTTGTCAATTTCTTAAAAAATACATGTGCGTTAGGTATTGTTTTTGTCAGGATTTTTTAAAAATTTCTTCAAAAATATGTGAGCGTTAGGTATTGTTTTTGTCAGGATTTTTTTTAAAAAGTCTTACAAAATTACCCTCATTTTCTACTCGAGAGACAATTTTGTGCGCAACTGACCCATTATCGTCATCGTCATAATAAATAAAAAAATCATATTTTACAAATGAAACCACTGTTTTAGTTTCACTGGTTTACCCAATATGGCGACTAAAATTAACGTGAATCCCTCAAGCGGACGATATATGCAACTCTTGAAAAGTAAAGTAAAGTACTTGTTGTGCCCCGCTATAGGAGAACGTAGCTCCTCTTCAGGGTGTTGTGTGTGTGTGCGTGTATTGTATGTGTAGTAATGTTCGGGAAGGGTATAGAGAATTAGACAGGCGTCTGTATTTCTCTGCTACGAAGCCATTCGAGCTTTCACTTAGTGAACAGAGGTGGCTCTGCCCGAGAGGTGAAATAGCGCTCTGCGGCAACTAGCGGGGACTGTGTTGGAAGTTCAGTGTACCTACAATAGAGGGAAACCGGAGTACCTGGAGAAAAACCCTCCTCCCGAGTGATATTTATAGCAACTCTTGAAAATGGTATTCTGTTATTCAACTATACAGTAAATATATATAGTGCATTGGATTCCTTGCCGATTTCTTGTTTGTCTTTTTGTTTTAAAGTACATATGAATTACTTTGCAACGAGCAAAGAACGAAAAAATATTAACAACGTCAATTGCTGCGTTTATGGCTGTCATTCTCAGGGTAGGAAGAAATTACCTGTCCTAAAAATTGGCGAAAGGAAGAGTGATATTCAAAATAAATTTGGTAAAATGGAGTCTATCGACAAAAGAGAAGGCTGGATTAGGAAAATACGAACTGGAAAACAAGTGACGAATCATAAGAGGATAACAAAAATGAAAAGTATTGTATTATTTCCTGACCGATTCATGAGTAAAATAATACACCTTTTCACTTTATGTGTAGCATGCAATATATTTCTTACACTAGTAATTAAAATAACTTGAAAGATATTTTAATTTTCTTAACTAAGTAAATACATATTTATTTAACATCCATAAATAATATATGGTACTATTTTACTATCTTGTACAAAATATAAAGACAGCTGTAATGTGTTTGCACTGGCCACTATGGCCAGCTATACAAGAGCATTTTGTAAATAATCGTAAATTTAAAGTTCTTCTAATCTCATGAGGATGTAGCATTATGTTCATTAACGCCGCATAAAAATAACACACGATTCAACAATTCTCCCCCTTCTATTAAATTTCGAGAAGAATTTGTTGCCTCCAAATAAGTAAACATTTCCTTAGTAATAAGTCTAAGATAACTTTCTTCGAATGTCATTGTAATTTAAGTACGTACACAAAATTATTACTAACATTATTTATATAAAGTTTAATGAATTTGTTAGTATACTTCAAAACGAATGTTGGTTATACAATGTTTCTGTATGCGATCTTATAGCACAATACCATTTTCAGAGCACGTGTATGCTACAACACTAGCGCCGCCATCGGTAGTTTAAGTCGCCAATAGACTTTCAATTTGAACGATGTTCGTGTGCTTATACTCTCTTATCATTTTAGGTTAAACTGCATTTCTTGTAAAATATTTATTAATAATTATTTTTCTACCTCATTTTCTGTGTTTTAATGTAATATTTTACTTAAAAGTGTATTGTGTCTTATTTACAAGCAATTTCAGTATTCATTTCATTGCAAAAAACATAACTTCATTATAGGTAAAGTTACACAAAAAAATAGAAATACCTGTTTCCGTGCACTAATTTTATGTTTCCTCATTATATTTTAGCTAAAATAAGGCATTACAACAAAAAAAATGCAATTTCTACTAATCTGGATAAACTGCAATCCAGCCAATTATCTATTCACTTTCACTAAACAATAAATTTGTAGCAGTTATAAATACAAAATATGTCTTATACAGTTGCAACTACAAAAAATTATTTTTGTATTACAATTAAAATCATAGATGGCATTGTAGGATAAAGCTTGATTTACACATTTAGTTATTTGCGTAAAATATGGATATTATGTTGTGTGTAAATTTACATTTATTGGCGACTAAAACTACCGATGGCGGCGCTAGTGTTGTAGCATACACGTGCTCTGAAAATGATATTGTGCTATAAGATCGCATACACAAACATTGTATAACCAACATTCGTTTTGAAGTATACTAACAAATTCATTAAACTTTTTATAAATAGTGTTAGTAATAATTTTGTGTACGTACTTAAATTATAATGACATTCGAAGAAAGTTATCTTAGACTTATTTCTAAGGAAATGTTTACTTATTTGGAGGCAACAAATTCTTCTCGAAGTTTTATAGAAGGGGGAAAATTGTTGAATCGTGGGCTGTTATTTTCATGTGGCGTTAAGGAACATAGTGCTACAGACTAAAAAAGGTTTGGGATGCTCATGAGATTAGAAAAACTTTAAATTTACAAAATGCTCTTGTATAGCTGGCCATAGTGGCCAGTTCAAACACATTTCAGCTGTCTTCATATTTTATACAAGATAGTAAAATAGTACCATATATTATTCATGGATGTTAAATAAATATGTATTTACTTTACTTTGTTAAGAAAATTAAAATGGAACTAATGTCAAATATCTTTCAAATTGTTTTAATTACAAGTGTCAGAAATATATTGAATGCTACACATAAAGTGAAAAGTGTATTATTTTACTCATGAATTAGTCAGGAAATAATAGAATACTTTTCATTTTTGTTATCCTCTTATGAATCGTCACTTGTTTTCCAGTTCGTATTTTCCTAATCCAGCCCTCTCTTTTGTCGATAGACTCCATTTTACCAAATTTATTTTGGATATCACACTTCCTCTTACTAATTTTGGGAACAGATAATTTCTTACTACCCCGAGAATGACAGCCATAAACGCAGCAATTGACGTTAATATTTTTTCGTTCTTTGCTCATATTGCAAAGTAATTTATATATACTTTAAAACAAATAGACAAGCAAGAAACCGGCAAGGAATCCAATGCACTATATATATTTACTGTAAAGTTGAATAACAGAAAACCATTTTCAAGAGTTGCAAGTATCGTCCGCTTAAGGGATTCACGTTAATTTTAGTCGCCAATAACCCTCCATTTATGGAATGATGTATTTCTCATTGTATTTTGTATTATATTTAATTTTCTTTTTATATTATTTTATAGTAGGTTTTATGTTATCCAAGCGTGGACCTGTGCGACGTCATTTAAAAACGTAGTTTCGACGTCATTTTCAGACGTGGTTTAAGATGTCATTTTAAGACGTTGTTTAGTCGTTATTATAATACTTGTTTAGACGTCATTTTAATACGTTGTTTCCACGTCATTTTTAGACAACATTTTAAGACAACGCAAACTTTTTTTTTAAATGAAACCATATTTGATTTTTATTCTTTTTCGATTGGTATAAAGGTTATTAGGCTGTTGAGCTCAATTAAGTATATTATAATGATCAGAATAGTTATTCGTAATACTGTGTATAAAATCAACTCTAAGGAACTGTGTACAATTTGTAATTGGAATGTACCTGACGACCTGAAACCTATTCTATATTACTATTCCATTTATAAATAATTCAGGAATTACTGGTTACCACCGTTAGGCGACTCATTTTCATCTTGTTTAAATATTAGCAATACTACAAAAGCATATAATTTGTTTTGATTTATGGCTAACGCTTTAATGTATATATTTATCTGATAAGTAAAAATTGTTTATTTTTTTATTGTGACTATGTACTGAACTTTCATTTGTATCAGATCTTTTCTCTTATGGCAAAATAAAGCATTATTATTATATTACTATTCTAATAATATTTAAAAATCTCCAGTAAAGGTATTTCCGGTCTTCCAAATATAACCAAAATCTAATCAGCTCATATGGATGTAGAGAATTTTTAGGATTGTACTGTTGGAGTTACCGACGGAGAAATATTTGTCACACACACACATCATAAAAGTAAAATTGTATTCTAGAGACAGTAAAACGTGCTTATTTATTAAAAACTCTATCGAATTTTTTGGCCAAAGACAATTCCTACCTTAACTACAAGTGACGGAAGGTAAAAATAATAAATTATCATAGAAGTTAGCTGGCACTTTTTGCATTATTGTAAAAAGCGACAGTCTATCGCTGATTGGTGGATTTGATCACCTTCGCACTAATGCAAAAAAGTGACTGATTAACGCACTAATGCGAAAAATGTCATTGTGACATTATAAATAATGAAACGATGTACATAAGAAAAGGACAACAAAAAGAAGTATAAGAAAATAAATTTTAATAACAAAAAATCTATCAAAACAGAAAAAAAAACAAATCAAAACAATATTTTCATCTTTACTTCAGTTGTGTAGTTTCATATGTCTAATTAATTTTGATTTAAATAAAAACCATTTATTACATTCATTACACTGAAAATCTTTTACTCCACTGTGTATCTTTATATGTTGATTAAAGTTTGATTTTCGTAAAAACCATTTTTTACATTCATTACACTGATGATATTTTACCCCAATGTGTATATTCATATGTTCATTTAAGTGATTCTTTTGTGTAAACCATTTTTTACATTCATTACACTGAAAATCTTTTACTCCAGTGTGTAGTTGCATATGTTGATTTAAGCTTGATTTTCGTGTAAACCATTTTTTACATTCATCACATTGGAAATCTTTTATTCCAGTGTGTAGTTTAATATGTCTGTTTAAGTTTCGTTTAAATGAAAACCGTTTTTTACATACATTACACTGGAAATGTTTTTTGCCAATATGAATTTTCATATGATATTTCAAATAAGATTTATTATAAGTTTTCTTACAAATTAAACAACGACCTGCCCTACCAGTTACTAAAACATTGTCGCCAGAGTTAATTTCATTATTAACAGAAACCACATCGTCAGGGTCGTCAGAATTATTATCACTTTCGTCGTCCTTACCAACACTGTTGTCTTCATCGTTAGAGTTAGCGCCGGAGTTATCAGAATTCTGATCACTTTCGACGTCCACGTGGACGCTTCTGTCGGAGTAATCAGAATTTTGATTCATTTTGTCGCTCATGTCAAGTCTTTCAAGTACAACACTACATTCTCGGAGGTAGAGATTTGCTGGTTGATGATTTTCTTTCATGAAAATATCGCCCCGATAATCACTATCGGATGGTAGAGGATTTTCTTTAATAGAAATTTCGTCTAAGAATGAATATATTACATATAAATTATCACTTTCTTCTTCATCTTCCTCTCTAATATTTGTGTTGGTACACTTATCTGCCACGTCTATGTTGGCCTGTTCCCCCTTGACCCACGCTTCCAGACGTAGGTTATTTTCAACACAGATTTTCTTAAATGTACTAAACAAATGAAGATTCTGTGCGCAAATGGAACAGAAGCGCAGCGGTAATCCTTTCTTGATGATTGTCTGAAACATAAATTTTCATTGTAAAAATATGTTCATAAAGGATGTACAGTATTTATTTCGCTGAATTTTATATTTCATTTTTGTCTATCAAGTGAAATCAGTTCCGATGATCGATGTGCCACCCCCTAAACAAGTCTAGTATAGTATAGAACCTCACTTCGTTTTACATCCTATTCACTTACCACTGACAAGTGCAAACAAATTAAAATGATCATTTTTTTATATCTTTAAACGTTTGATGTTGGTATTACGGTACTTATAAATTATAAAACATGGTAGACGAAAAATTCTAAACTGAAAAATGAAACCTATGTATTTTAATTATTCATTATTATTAAATTATCAACTCAATTTTTCTCAGAATTTTTCTTATGCAACTTTATGATTTATTTGCATGGATCATGAAGGGAAGAAAAATCATTATCGAATTCCACTACTAAAAATTTATATTGCCATTTAATTTTTTTGTGATGACGTTATAACTTAAAAACAAATGATAGTCGGAAGGTGAATCGCACATATTGTATTGTATTTTTAAAAATTAAAATCGACGTGTTTAAGCTTTAAAAAAAAATCGGTTGAGTTCGCTGTTTTTTAAAAATACTCCATACTTTAATCCTACACTGTATATAGCAGCTAATATTAGTTATCCTATGGGTCTGATAGACAAACTAATAAGGGCCTTAGCACAATATTTTCCCGATAGGTTCGCTAGTCAGCAAGTTACTTTAACCTACAAAAGATTTTGAAACGTCAAACATGAGCATTAATAAAAATAAAAATAATAAATTTAGACTACGTATTTGTTAAAAACGTTTGTTTTATTGCACCTATTTTATATTATTCTATATATGTAAATTATGACGTATAGCCATACTAAATGGCTAAAGTTAAGGGGTCTAGAGATCCACCGGATAGCTACGACTGACTACGAAAATGTCTACAATTTTGAGGTTAATATATTAATATTTCGTTTTTCAATAGAGGCCCGTAAGTTATTAAATATATACCCTTAAAGAAAATTTAAATAATTCGGTACTTACAATTTCAGGCATCAGATATTCTACTTGAGCAGCAATTTTGTTGTCCATGGTTTTGTCCACAATGTTGCATTTGTTTTCATTTGAACACATAAAGCACAAATCAATCAATGAACTCATGTTTAATAACAATTATCTATTCACTTTCACTAAACAATAAACTTGTAGCTGTTACAATTACAAAAGACGTTATAAAATATATCATATGCAGTTGCAACTCTACTACAAAAAATTATTATTTTTGTATCATAGATGGCATTGTAGAATAAAGCTTGATTTACACTTTTAGTTTTTTGCGTAAAATATAGACATTATGTTGTGTGTAATAGCTATTTGTGTATTAAGAGCGCAAAATGGGACATTGTCGATTGAGATGTTGTTGACGCGCGACGGAGGAGCGCGGCATTCTCTCGAAATCGACAATGTCCATTTGCGCTCGAAACATACACAAGATTTTTTCTACAGTCCTCCACCATAACAAAAAATCTGATGTGGCCAGCACATTACCTTCCGTCAGTTCTATGTATATTGTACAAATTTCATACAGAAAGTTCCATGCTAAAGATTATATTTCTTGTACTTTACCTTCCGGCAGTTGCATGTATGTGATGCAAATTCCATACAGAAAATTTATAGCAAAAGATCCTATATTTCCCGTAAAATTATAAGACAAACCCACTATGTCAATTTCACTTGACACTGACATCTTTCAATCAACATTTTCTTAATATAGTAGCTGTTTCTATAGCTATGGCTACTTTATGAAATTTAATTTCTTTATAATTTTTTAACTCTATATCCATTTAATATTAAGTATAAAATGCAGTCAAATCATATAGAGAATAAAATATTCTTTAATATTTATAATAACATTAAATGTGAAAAAATGATATTTAACATAGTTTTTTCAAGAAAAACTGTTAAAATCTTCAAATGAGGGTACTTCCGGTTGTCCAATTCTAACCAAAATCTAATCAGCTCTTCACATGGATGTAACGAAGAGAAATATGAAAGAATTATAATTTTTAGAATTGTAGTATGAAGTTATCGTAGACGAAAATTTTGTTACGTACGCTCATACACACACACACATACAGACATCATCGTAAAAATAGTAAAATCGTATTCTAGGGACCCTAAAACGTGCTTATTCATCAAAAACTCACCACCGAATTTTTTGACCAAAGACAATACCTTCCTTACCTAAAGGTGACGGAAGGTAAAAATAATAAAATGTACACTTTATACTTAATACTATTCAATAGTTTTGCAGTGAAGATAGGAAAGTATTCAAATATCACTTCAAGATATTGTTTTGGCTTTCGTTTTTACAAAAAATTAATGCCAATTTTGTAATGAATATTATAAGTTTTTGTATAATTTATTTGTTTCAAGTACATTAAACTAGTGCAGTGGAAAAGTGGATGTCCATTGGGAGCGTTCACGCCAAACTTTTGCAGGTGGCAGCACAACTGTCACACAATTTATTTTATATTTAATTTCATTTATTGTTATTTTCCATTCTTCTTGAGCTATTGCTTCAATCTAATCTAAGCATTTTATACGTTCGTTTTGGTAAATAAATGCCGCATTTTGTTTGGTTATGTAATATACCGACAAAGCAGTTATATGTCAGATTTACTTGTGATGGTAAATGTGTAAGTACAGTGCCATTAGTTCTTGACTAAACGTTTCTATTAAAAATGTAGACAACTGACATTTCTCAACATTGTGTAGTTAGAAATTTGGACGGCAAGCGTTTTTCTACTTTGTCGCGCATGAGCGGCAAAGTGACATTTTGCGTTGACAAAAGAGAGCGCAAATGACTACTTTGTATATAGACTGTAGAAAAATTTAATTTATTGGCGACTAAAACTACCGATGGCGGCGCTAGTGTTGTAGCATACACGTGCTCTGAAAATGGTATTGTGCTATTCGCGATGCCATCGTAGATGTCAGCGCTACACATGGCCAATATTGGAACTCTAACCTGGGGTATTGTTTACATTGTATGACTGTATACGGTAAGTTACTGTTTTTATATTATATATTACATGTTATTCATTTCAAACAATATTATAAGTAAAAATAGTGACATTCAAATATAACTGAGATAAATAAAGTTATATTTTTATTTACTATAACTAAAAAGTGTGATTTATAACCTAGTATACTTCAATAATGTTGTTTCAGGAAATATGAAGGTATAAGAGTATTTTAAATATTAGGTATTGGAGAAAACTCTAGATGTGTATCGCAAGGGGAAGGTGTGTTTCATGCTGGTCACATCATTTTGTGCGGAAGAATGGCTAGTGATACCGATGCAGATATTATAAATATATTCGTACTTTGACTGCAGAATAAAAGGAGTATTTTGCAAAAATAACAATAGTATTACAATTCAAACAATGACCTGTTCATGCAAAGCCGGGTAAATGTAAATACATCTCGGCAGTTTTCATTTTTTGTATTTCGACAATCAGTTTTGAAAAGCAGAATGCAATTTTATTTTATTTTTTCGCATGTTTTTCTTTGCTCTTATTTAGTCGTATCTGTTTTCTGCTTTCTGTTTCTATCAAAAAGCGTTCTCAAGTACCTAAATATTTAAAATACTCTAAAAGTCCTAGCTTCATATTTCCTGAAACAACAACAATATGTATAGGGCATGTGCAGACACGTGACTCGAGCGACCTTGACTTGCTTAGGATCAGCTGATTTGTGTGCACATGTCATTTTGACAAGACCAAAGTTTTGACTTATTTTGATTTTGAATTGCTAAAATGGTAATATTTTACAATTTTTCGGTAGTAAAACACATGTAATTAAAAATAATAACACTTTAGCAGTTAAAAATCAAAATAAGTCAAAACAATGGTCTTGTCAACATGACATTGTTCTTGTCAAAATGACATGCGCACACAAATCAGCTGATTCTAAGCACGTCAAGGTCCCTCGAGTCACGTGTCTGCTCACGCCCTATTACATTAATTACTGAAGTATACTAGGTTATAAATCACATATTTTACTTATGTAAATCAAAATATAACTTTCTTTAACTCACTTATATTTTAATGTTACTCTTTTTACTTATAATATTGCTTAAAATGAATAACATGTAATATATAATATAAAAACAGTAACTTACCGTGTACAGCTATTGGCGAAGAAAATGAACTCGTAGCCGCCTGGTGGCAAAATTATTAACTTGCCTAGAAAGTAACCAAACTGTCGTGTTTACGGTTGTCATACTGCCTTTTAAACAATACTGCACTTCAAATCAATTTACATTTAAAAATATATGAACTTTATTTGCTTATATCCTTGTCTAACACGGTACAAATTTTGACAATTACTCTTCTCGCCGGCCATTTTAAAAATCGGTGCTGCCTCTATCGGTCATTTTCGTTGCCAATAATACCCCAGGTTACGGTTCGAAATTTGGCCGCTAGATAATAATAAATAATAAAATTTATTGATCATGTTATGAATACAATTCATTTATGATAGGTCAATATTGGATAATAATGAACATGTTTACAATGTAATCCTAAGAGATAAATATTCAAAAGCCTGGAGGAGTATCCATGTATTCCGTAATGCTGTAGAAGCAGAATTTTAACAGATACGCTTTAACTTTTAATTTAAATTGTTTAGTATTCAATTGTTTAATATCCGCAGGTAAGTGATTGTATAAATCTAAATTTGTCGAGTTTCTTTTAGAATTTAACGTTCTATATCTTTCATTTCTTAGCAAATTAGCAGAACGAGTATTGTAGCTGTGCACATCGCTATTTTTAGTAAGCTTTTCTTTGTTGTTATGGATTTCAATTAATGTTGCAAAAATATACAAACATGATAGCGAGCGCCTGGCAAACATCGCGAATAAGATCGCATACAGAAACATTGTATAATAAACATTAGTTTTGAAGTATACTAACAAATTCATTAAATTTTTATAAATAGTGTTAGTAATAATTTTGTGTACGTACTTAAATTATAATAACATTCAAAGAAAGTTATCTTAGACTTATTTCTAAGGAAATGTTTACTTATTTGGAGGCAACAAATTCTTCTCGATGTTTTATAGAAGGGGGAGAATTGTTGAATCGTGGGCTGTTATTTTCATGTGGCGTTAAAAAGGAACATAGTGCTACAGACTAAAAAAAAATTGGGATCCTCATGACATTCGAAGAACTTGAAATTTACAATTGATTATTTACAAAATGCTCTTATATAGCTGGCCATAATGGCCAGTTCAAACACATTATAGTTGTCTTAATATTTTGTACAAGACAGTAAAATAGTACCATATATTATTCATGGATGTTAAATAAATATGTATTTACTTAGTTAAGAAAATTAAAATGGAACTAATATGAAATATCTCTCAAATTGTTTTAATTACAAATGTAAGAAATATATTGAATGCTACACATAAAGTGAAAAGTGTATTATTTTACTCATGAATTAGTCAGGAAATAATAGAATACTTTTCATTTTTGTTATACTCATCTGATTCATGACTTGTTTTTCAGTTCGTATTTTCCTAATCCAGCCCTCTCTTTTGTCGATAGACTCCATTTTACCAAATTTATTTTGGTTGTCACTCTTCCTCTCACTAATTTTGGGAACAGATAATTTCTTACTACCCTGAGAATGACAGCCATAAACGCAGCAATTAACGTTAATATTTTTTTGGCCTCCTAAAGTGTAAACATAACAATCAAACATCGTTGGCGTCCATGGTAGTTGCGATTTTACACATGCCATGACTTTACCGCACAGAATAAAGTAATACACACCCATATTTTTAAGTTTTAATAGGCCACTAATAAAGAAATATACTTTGTAATAATAAAGAGTGCCTACAAAAACGCTAGCTACCGCAATTTTCGTACAATAATAGTAAATAAATAAATAAATAAATAAGGTAACATTAGAATCATTCATGTAGTCTGTAGGAACTACGTATGTAGGAACTAATCTACCTAACCTTAATTTCCTTCCAGCATAGCAGCATAGACAATAGGCATCCCTAATAAATAAAATAATCAAAGTGCAAATTCTTGGTCTTGTCCCAACCCAACCTCTCAATTGTTGACTTTTTTTCGTCATACCACCGTATGAAAACTTGATAATATCTCTTGTAACGGGCATTTGATTTTTCAGGGAGTAATTCCGATGAAACATTTTTTGCTTGTTCACGTAACTCTGGCGGAGTAGATGTTATAGATTCGTCACTGTCTGACATTTTTCTCTTTGATAGATATGATTACAAATATAACAAGAAATACAATTTTTTGATTATTTTGACGTTTCGTTGGTTTTCAAAGCGCCTTGATGCTGAGCCTACAATAAATTGTTTTGATAGCAGCTCGCTTGATGACAATAATGGTTTAAGGTTAACAAGCAAAATTTATAGAAAATACATATTTTAGTAGATATCTCGGCCAAAAAATTTAATACATAATGTGTGCGTTAGGTATTTGTACAACGCTCGGTTTTATTGCAGCACTCCGCTGCGCGTCGTGCTTCAATATAAAACCTCGCGTTGTAAAATAACACCTACCGCACGTATAATGTAAATAACTATTTCGTTCTTTGCTCATATTGCAAAGTAATTTATATCTACTTTAAAACAAAAAGACAAACAAGAAACCGGCAAGGAATCCAATGCACTATATATGTTTACTGTAAACTTGAATAACAGAATACCATTTTCAAGAGTTGCAAGTATCGTCCGCTTGAGGGATTCACGTTAATTTTAGTCGCCAATAACCCTCCATTTATAGAATTGTGTATTTCTTATTGTATTTTGCATTATATTTAATTTTCTTTTTATATTATTTTATAGTAGGTTTTATGTTATCCATTAAAGGTAAATCAACGTACATTCCTAGTGCACATTTATAAAATTTTAACTTATATAACCACTTCTTCTATACATAATATCTTCAAAAAGAATAATTGAAATAGCAAAATTTCATGATTATATTTCTTATTCACCCGTGATCATTATATTAGAGGATGTATTCGTGCAGTTTGAGGAAGTGAAAATATCTTTAATGGATATTTTTGTGAATATGTATATATATATTGTTTGTCTTAATTAAAAATTGTTGTACTTTTGATTGTATTTTTGTTTCATAATGAATGGTTATAGTACTGCTGAATATGCAGATATGATTTTTATTTATGGATTATGTAATGGTAATGCCCGTTATGCGTCCACAGAATAGCAAGACAGATATCCAAATAGACGCCAACCTTCCCATCGCCTATTTGCGCGCATTTTTCAGCGTCTACGTGAAACTGGATCAACAACTGTACGGGGACGTGTACAAAATGATTGCATTGGCAGGAATTTTCAATACTAGATTACTAGAAATTGAAGTTTTAATTGACCGATTAACAGCTGATGGCTACAGAAACTTTCTGGAAAACAGACTACATGAACTAATAGAAGATGCTCCACTTCTTGTACGACAACAGATGTGGTACCAGCATGATGGTGCTCCTCCTCACAATGGTAGACAAGTAACTGAACCAAAACTTTCCCAATAGGTGGATTGGACGTGGAGGTCCAAACTTTTGACCTGCAAGATCTCTAGACTTAAATCCTCTTGATTTCTAGCTATGGGGACACTTGAAACAAGAAGTTTATAGGGTACAAATAAACACGCGTGAACAGTTACTTGAACGAATTATGAATGTATCTGCTGACATTCGTAACGATCAAAATGTAATTGATCGTGTATATGATTCTATGATTCGCCGATGTCAAGCATGCATATGAGTTCAAGGCGCGCATTTTTAGCACTTGCTGTAATTTTTTAAAAAATTTGTTATCTTGTTTCATATTGTGTTAACCTATTCCATGTTTGGTTATGTTGTTCTGTGTTTAAAATTTATTTATTTGTCTATTTAATAATTGTGTCATCGTATGTTTTGTTGTCCAAATCGTATTCGTTAATATTAATAAATAAAATTAATTAATACAAATAAGGTATGACTTTTCAATATAACTCTTGTTTTCCGAAAGTACCTTGATTACAAAAATTAAAAAAATTCGTGTTATTTATAGAACTTCAACCTCTTGTATTTTGGTAACTAGAAGGAATAGGACCTATGTTCATATGACATTTTTGGCTCAAAATGACCTGAGGAATAAGCTGTTAAAGTTTGTTACACTAGTCCTGAAACATCCTGTATATAAAACTAACTCTTTTTTAAACAAAGTTTTCTTTGAACTATGATGAATAAATCTTCAAAGTAGTCAAGACAGGTACATTCATTTATAATTTTCTGATCCACGCACTGGAATTATTTTTTTTCTTGTTGTCAAGCGTATTTTTAATGTAAACATTCACTTCTCGTTTACGCGGGAAATAGAGGCATCATAGTAGCAATAATTGTTATTCATATTAAAAATTGTATGTCGATTTAAATACACAAATGCGTACAGTATTTAATAAATTTTTAATATTACACACTTCAATAACAAATAGAGCTGTAGTCAAGCTATAGTTCATTATTTTGCCACCAGATGTCATTTCGCTTAATACATGCCAATACTACTGTCATAATGTGCAAACATACGCAAACTTTATTCAAAGTGCGCAAGCGTAGTTTAAAGAATTCAACATTTTTCACAACAGTCCCAAGTAACACAAATGACCTAAAATCAATGTCACTGTGACGGCCTAATTTACGTCATATAGTCGTCCTGAAGAGGTCTAAGTGTGGACCTGTGCGACATCATTTAAAGACGTAGTTTCGACGTCATTTTCAGACGTGGTTTAAGATGTCATTTTAAGACGTTGTTTAGACGTTATTATAAGACGTTGTTTTCAGGTCATTTTCTAGACGACATTTTAGGACAACACAAACTTCATTTTTTTAAATTGAACCCATATTTGATTTTTACTCTCTTTCGATTGGTATAAAGGTTATTGGGTTTGAATAGCTCAATTAAGTATATTATAATGATCAGAATAGTTATTCATAATATTGTGTATAAAATCAACTCTAAGGAAATGTGTACAATTTGTAATTGGAATGTACCTGGCGACTTGAAACATTCTATATTACTATTCCATTAATAAAGAATCACTGGTTACCACCGTTAGGCGACTCATTTTCATCTTGTTTAAATATTAGCAATACTACAAAAGTATATAATTTGTTTTTATGGCTAATACTTTAATATATGTATTTATCTGATGAGTAAAAATTGCTAGAATATTTTTTTATTGTGATTATGTACTGAACTTTCTTTGCATCAGATCTTTTTTGTATAGCAAAATAAAGCAGTATTATTATATTATTATTCTAATAACATTAAAAATAACTTAAAATCTTCAAATGAGGGTATTTCCGATCGTCCAAATAAAACCAAAATCTAATCGGCTCTTTTTATGTAGTAGTAGAGTTATCGACGTAGAAATATTTGTCACACACACATCATCATAAAAATAGTAAAATCGTATTCTAGGGAGTCTAAAACGTGCTTATTTATTAAAAACTCACTATCGAATTTATTGATCAAAGACAATACTTTCCTTACCTAAAAGTGACGAAAGGTAAAAATAATAAATTATCATAGAAGTTAGCTGGCTGCAAAAGCATTATTGTAGAAAGCAACAGTCTATCGCTGATTGGTAGATTTGGTCACTTTCGCACTATTGCGAAAAAGTTACTGATAAACGCACTAATGGAAAAAATGTCATTGTGACATTAAAAATGATGACACGGTGTACATAGGAAAAGTACAACAAAAGACAAGTATAAGAAAATTAATTTTAATAGCTCAAAAAATCCATTAAAACAATATTTTCATCTTTCCCTGTAGTGTAGTTTCATATGTGGAATTAAGTTTGATTTTCGTGAAAACCATTTTTTACATTCATTACACTGAAAATATTTTACTCCAGTGTGTATCTTTATATGTCGATTTAAGCTTGATTTTTGTGAAAACCATTTTTTACATTCTTTACACTGAAAATCCTTTACTCTAGTGTGTGTTTGCATATGTTGATTTAAGCTTGATTTTCGTGTAAACCATTTTTTACATTCATCACATTGAACATCTTTTATTCCAGTGTGTTGTTTTATATGTCTGCTTAAGTTTGATTTAAATGAAAACCATTTTTTACATACATTACACTGGAAATGTTTTTTGCCAATATGAATTTTCATATGACAATTTTTCAAATAAGATTTATTATAAGTTTTCTTACAAATTAAACAACGACCAGTCCTATCAGTTACTAAAAAAATTTCGTCAGAGTTAATTTCATTATTAACAGAAACCACATCATCAGGGTCGTCAGAATTATTATCACTTTCGTCGTGTCGATAAGGACTATCAACACTGATGTCTTCATCGTTAGAGTTAACACCGCAGTTATCAGAATTCTGATCGATTTCGTCGCTCATGTCAAGTCTTTCAACTACAACTCTACATTCTCGGAGGTACGGATTTGCTGGTTGAGGATTTTCTTTCATGAAAATATCTCCCAGATTATTATTTTTATTTAAGATTTCATAAAGATGAGTGTCTGTTTGCAGTGGTTTCTCGTCTAGTATTTCGTTCAGATCACAATAATCACCATCGGATGGTAGAGGATTTTCTTTAATAGAAATTTCGTCTAAGAATGAATATTTTACATATAAATCATCACTTTCTTCTTCGTCTTCCTCTCTAATATATGTTTTGGTACACTTATCTGCCACGTCTATGTTGTCCTGTGCCTCCTTGACCCACGCTTCCAGACGTAGGTTATTTTCAACACAGATTTTCTTAAATGTACTAAACAAATGAAGATTCTGTGCGCAAATGGAACAGAAGCGCAGCGGTAGCCCTCTCTTGATGATTGTCTGAAACATAAATGCACAGTATTTGTTTCACTGAATTTTATATTTCATTTTTGTCTATCAAGTGAAATCAGTTCCGATGATCGATGTGCCACCCCCTAAACAAGTCTAGTATAGTATAGAACCTCACTTTGTTTTACATCATATTCACTTACCACTGACAAGTGCAAACAAATCGAAATGATATTTTTTTTTTATATCTGTAAACATTTGAAGTTGATATTACGGTACTTATAAATTATGGTAAACGAAAAATTCCAAACTGAAAAATGAAACCTAGGTATCTTAATTATTCATTATTATTAAAATATCAGCACAATTTTTCTCAGAATTTTTCTTATGCAACCTTATGATTTATTTGCTTGGATCATAAAGGGAAGAAAAATCACTATCGGATTCCACTACTAAAAATCTATATTGCCATTTATTTTTTTGTGATGACGTTATAACTTAAAAACAAATGAAAGTCGGTAGGTTAATCCCACATATTAATGTGTATTTTTAAAAATTAAAATCGACGTGTTATAGCATTTAAAAAAACAGTTGAGTTCGCTGTTTTTTTTTTAAAATATTCCATAATTTAATCCTATACGTCATAATTTACATATATAGAATAATATAAAATAAGTGCAATAAAACTAACGTTTTTAACAAATACGTAGCCCGGTGGCAGAAATGTTCATCAACGCATTGTTCGGTTAGCGGTTCATCAAAACGAACAAATTCGAATCACTTTCTTGGTCTTATGATATTTAAATCATTGCTGTCAAAAACAATCGCGTTGCTTTTGTTCGTTCTGATGAGCCGCTAATCGAACAATTCGTTGATGAACATTTCTGCAACCGGGCATTAGACTACGTATTTGTTAAAAAACGTTTGTTTTATTGCACCTATTTTATATTATTCTATATATGTAAATTATGACGTATAGCCACACTAAATGGCTAAAGTTAAGGGGCTAGAGATCCGCCGGATAGCTACGACTGACTACGAAAATGTCTACAATGTATTTGAGGTTAATATAATAATATGCCTTCGTTTTTCAATATAGGTTCCTAAGTTATTAAATAAATACCTTTAAAGAAATGTAAAATAATTCGGTACTTACAATTTCAGGCATCAGATATTCTACTTGAGAAGCAATTTTGTTGTCCATGGTTTTGTCCACAATGTTGCATTTGTTTTCATTTGAACACATAAAGCACAAATCAATCATTGAACTCATGTTTAATAACAATTATCTATTCACTTTCACTAAACAATAAACTTGTAGCATTTATAATCACAAAAGACGTTACAAAATATATCATACAGTTGCAACTCTACTACAAAAATTGACATTATTTTTGTATTACAATTTGTATCATAGATGACGTTGTTGCTTGTTTTATATCAAAGCCAGTAGATATACTAAAGTACCACCATGGCGGCCATCTTAGCCTTAAAAAGCAACAATAACTATTTTCTCCGCCGGTAGAGACGCTTTTATTTGCATTTATGTTATTGCAGGGTTCTGTAATGTTGGCAATGTCAAATTATTGGTTATCTACAAAAAGTTTATGTAATAATGGAAAATGTTAATTTGAACAACACTATTCAAACTAAAACTTCTTACTTCACAATGCATTGCATATTTCGATTAAATATCAGCTCTTCCAATGTTTGTAAACCACTGATGACGCCTCTCTTCAACATTTGGTATGCCAAAAAAATTTAAGTACATATTCTATTTTTATTATGATGACAATTAATTGCACAGCAACAATGCAATTATCTTTGGTAAATTCTCAATTTCACTTAGTTTATTTTATTTTTATAACACACCAAAATTAAAACTGGTGTATACCAATGTGATATTTGACACGTGCAACAGCAGCACAATTGTTATTGTTACTTTTTAAGGTCAAGATGGCCGCCATGGCGGTACTTTATCTACTGGCTTTGGTATTTTTTAGGGTACCTTTATAACCGGGGTATGTTCATGGTCCAAGATCACCGCCATTGTCGGTAATTCATTTCCCTATTTATTTGTAATAAATGTGATATTATATTATAAAAGAATATTAAATTATCACTCTGTGAATTTATAAAGGTAATAAAAAATAATTAATTTAAGAGATACACAATTATTATTAAGACATACATGTTGAGGTTATGTAGAATATATGATATGGGTTATTATTATCACATCTAATTTAATATCTGTAGTTCTTATTTACATAATAATTGTATTCTAGACTTACCTTTTAAAATTTAAATGATTGTGCTTAATATTGGTAATTTATAGTTGTTTTCAATGTCAGTAATCTTGGTGGGTATCTTAACAAACTACACAAGTAAATGAAATAAAATATATTACTTCCACTTTAAATACATACTAAAATGATAATTAAATGTGTTTTTCATTAAAATAAAACAAATATCCACGAAAATACGTAATAATTTGCGCAAGAACAACACATATAACAGATGGCCCGGTAATGGCGGACGAAACGTGAGCAACGCCATAGCCTGGTTATAAAGGTACCCTAGTATTTTTAAGATCACAGCGCTGAGGTGGTAAGTTTTGAACTGAACGAGTATGAAGTTAGCCTATTGTCAACTGGAAAAACACATAATTTATAGAATTGTGTATTTCTCATTGTATATTGTATTATATTTAATTTTCTTTTTATTAATTTTATAGTAAGTTCTATGTTATCCATAAAAGGTAAATTAAGGTAAATTCCTAGTGCACATTTATAAAATTTTACTTAAATTACATAACCACTTCTTTTTCACATATCTTCAAAGAGAATAATTAAATTAGCAAAATTTC
This sequence comes from Harpalus rubripes, assembly GCA_963082715.1. Taxonomy (NCBI): domain Eukaryota; kingdom Metazoa; phylum Arthropoda; class Insecta; order Coleoptera; family Carabidae; genus Harpalus; species Harpalus rubripes. Next base: position 8,646,143 of record OY720463.1, read on the forward strand.
ATGATTATATTTTTTATTCACCTGTGATCATTATATTAGAGGATGTATTCGTGCAGTTTGAGGAAGTGAAAATATCTTTAATGGATATTTTTGTGAATATATATAAAACTATAGTCTATCCGTTTTAACTATAGAGCGTTGGGTGAGATAGGGCTGAAGATTCTAGCTCTCTGATTGGTTCAAACGTGAACCCAGTTTACACAGTAAAATAATTGACGTGAAATTTAAATTTGCTTGACAACCGTATCAATTATTTTGCCGTCTGACAAAATATATAAATGTCAACAAAGTAAATAGTATACGATTTATTACATATTATCAATTTCTGTTCAGTTCTGTTTGTTTTTTTCGTTTATATAATACTCATAGTGTGTTGTCATTATATTTCATATTACATAGTTTTCATTGTGCTCGTTTTCTTAGTTTTTAGTTAGTAGTTAGTTTTGTTAATGTTCTCTTCGTTATTATGGATAAAAATCCTGAACCTGGCTCTGCCAATGTTTTAAAATATGCAAAAGGAAAGGCCCTCCGAAGCGGGCAAAAAAAGTGGCGTATAATTTATACTGCACATGTCGTGCCGCGAATTCATATTCCAAATTAGAAAGTGTCCAAATTGTGGCATCAGAACTCGGCATAGGACGATGTAATATTTGGAAAGCTATAAAAGAACATGAGGAAAAAGGGTCATTCGGATCACCCCAGGAACAAAGAAATTAGTTTAGAACATTATTTTGTTCATATTTAACGGTGTATATAGTTTATACATATAATGTATACATCTTAGAGTATAAATATTCATATTTCAAAGGTGAATTATATGCTTATTTTACGTTGTTTTCTTAAAAATTTATTTGAATAATGTGGTTTTCATTTATGCATGACCCTTTCGCCGAAATGTAGAGAAAGGTACGGAGATTACAAGTAAGTATAAGCATACATGTACGTACAAGACAAAATTACTGAAAAAATATCAATTAGAAAGAATTTTTTTAAATCCAGGAATGGCGCCAAAATTTGAATTTTTTATTTAATACATGTAAAAACGGCCGCGCTCGGAACGCCATCTAATCTATAGTTATAACGGATAGAGTATAACTCTTTTTTAAACAAAGTTTTCTTTGAAATATGATGAATAAATCTTCAAAGTATTCAAGACAGGTACATTCATTTATAATTTTCTGATCCACGCACTGGAATTATTATCTTTTTCCTTCTTGTCAAGCATATTTTTAATGTAAACATTCACTTCTCGTTTACGCAGAAATTAGTGACAACATGAGTTATTGTCTTTCTCACCTGACAATGTTCACCCAAATAAGTAGCAATAATTGTTATTCATATTAAAAATTGTATGTCGATTTAAATACACAAATGCGTACAATACTACTGTTATAATGTGCAAGCATACGCAAACTTTATTCAAAGTGCGCAAGCGTAGTTTAAAGAATTCAACATTTTTCATAACAGTCCCAAATAACACAAATGACCTAAAATCAACGTCACTGTGACGGCCTAATTTACGTCATATAGTCGTCCTGAAGAGGTCTAAGCGTGGACCTGTGCGACGTCATTTAAAGACGTAGTTTCGACGTCATTTTCAGACGTGGTTTAAGATGTCATTTTAAGACGTTGTTTAGACGACATTTTAAGACAACACAATTTTTTTTAAATGGAACCCATATTTGATTTTAACTCTCTTTCAATTGCTATAAAGGTTGTTGGTTTGAATAGCTCAATTAAGTATATTATAATTAAAATTAAAATCAACCTTAAGGAAATGTGTGAAATTTGTAATTGGAATGTACCTGACGACCTGAAACCTATTCTATATTACTATTCCATTTATAAATAATTAAGGAATTACTGGTTACCACCGTTAGGCGACTCATTTTCATCTTGTTTAAATATTAGCAATACTACAAAAGTATAGAATTTGTTTTGGTTTATGGCTAATACTTTAATGTACGTATTTGTCTGATGAGTAAAAATTGCTAGAATATTTTTTTATTGTGATTATGTACTGAACTTTCTTTGTATCAGATCTTTTTTGTTTGGAAAATAATGAATTATTAGTTAGCTGGCACTTTTTGCATTATTGTAAAATAGCGACTGTCTATCGCTGATTGGTTGATTTGGTCACTTTCGCACTATTGCGAAAAAGTGACTGATAAACGCACTAATGCAAAAAATGTCATTGTGACATTAAAAAATGTTGAAACGGTGTACATAGGAAAAGTACAACAAAAGACAAGTATAAAAAAATTAATTTTAATAGCTCAAAAAATCCATCAAAACAAATCAAAACAATATTTTCATCTTTCCCTGTAGTGTAGTTTCATATGTGTAATTAATCTTGATTTACGTAAAAACCATTTATTACATTCATTACACTGAAAATCTTTTACTCCAGTGTGTATCTTTATATGTTGATTTAAGTTTGATTTTTGTGAAAACCATTTTTTACATTGATTACACTGAAATTTTACACCAATGTGTATATTCATATGTTTAGTTAAGCGAGTTTTTTGTATAAACCATTTTTTACATTCATTACACTGAAAATCTTTTACTCCAGAGTGTATTTTTATATGTTGATTTAAGCTTGATTTTGTTGAAAACCATTTTTTACATTGATTACACTGATATTTTACCCCAATGTGTATATTCATATGTTCAGATAAGTGATTTTTTTGTGTAAACCATTTTTTACATTCATTACACTGAAAATCTTTTACCCCAGTGTGTAATTGCATATGTTGATTTAAGTGTGATTTTCGTGAAAACCATTTTTTACATTCATCGCATTGAAAATCTTTTATTCCAGTGTGTTGTTTTTTATGTCTGCTTAAGTTTGATTTAAATGAAAACCGTTTTTTACATACATTACACTGGAATTGTTTTTTTCCAATATGAATTTTCATATGTTTTTTCAAATAAGATTTACTATTATAAGTTTTCTTACAAATTAAACAACGACTTGCCCTGCCAGTTACTAAAACATTTTCGTTAGAGTTAATTTCATTATTAACAGAAACCACATCGTCAGAGTCGTCAGAATTATCATCGCTTTCGTTGTCCTTATCAACAGAATTTTGATCCATTTTGTCGCTCATGTCAAGTCTTTCAAGTACAACTCTACATTCTCGGAGGTACGGATTTGCTGGCTGAGGATTTTCTTTCATGGAAATATCGCCTAGATTATTATTTAGGTGAGTGCCTGTTTGAAGTGGTTTCTCCTCCTTTAACATTTCTTTTAGATCACGATAATCACCATCGGATGGTAGCGGATCTTCTTTAGAAATTTCGTCTAAGAATGAATATTTTACATATAAATTATCACCTTCGTCTTCATCTTCCTCTCTAATATATGCTTTGATACACTTATCTGCCATGCCTATGTTGTCCTGTTCCTCCTTAATCCACGCCTCCAGACGTAGGTTATTTTCAACACAGATTTTCTTAAATGTACTAAACAAATGAAGATTCTGTGCGCAAATGGAACAGAAGCGCAGCGGTAGCCCCCTCTTGATGATTGTCTGAAACATAAATTTTCATTGTAAAAATATGTTCATAAAAGATGTACTAAACATGTCTAGTATTGTATAGAGCCTCACTTTGTTTTACATCCTATTCACCTACCAGTGACAAGCGCAAACAAATTAAAATGATAATTTTTTTTATATCTTTAAACATTTGACGTTGGAATTACGGTACTTATAAATTATAAAATATGATAAACGAAACATTCTAAACTGAAAAAGAAACCTATATATCTTAATTATTCATTATTATTAAATTATCAACTCAATTTTTCTCAGAATTTTTCTTTTGCAACCTTATGATTTATTTTCATAGATCATAAAGGGAAGAAAAAACACTGTCGAATTTCACTACTAAAAATCTATATTGACATTTAATTTTTTTATGATGACGTTATAACTTAAAAACAAATGAAAGTCGGAGGGTTAATCGCACATATTAATGTGTATTTTTAAAAATTAAAATCGATGTCTGATAGACAAACTAATGAGAGCCTTCCCAAGTAACAATGACCGTACTGTAGTCGTATTCTCGTCATAATCTGGTCGTTATTTTTTAATGTCGTTAAGACGTATTTTTTTTAGTTTTTAGTCATATTTAAATAATGATCTGATCGTTATATTATAACATCATTTAGATGTAGAGGTAGAACCTATTCGTATGTTTATATGTACTCTTGCAGACGTAAATTGACCGTCATATTAAGATGTCGTATATTAGTTATTTTTGGGTGAAAATGTAATGTTTTGACGTATAAACATAGAACCAGAATTATTACTTAAATAAAAGGCCTGACCGAGTGTTGTATATGATAAGAGTTAATACACAAAAAAAGATTGTTGTGTATAGGATAATTTGGATTTGAAAATAGTCGATTTTAAATAAATACAAGCATTAATTAATTAATTTATATAAATGTACACAATAAATATTTTTTCTACAGTGTATATACAAAGTGGCCATTTGCGCTCTTTTGTCAACGCAAAATGTTACTTTGCCGCTCATGCGCAACAAAGTAGAAAAACGCTCGCTATCCAAATTTCTAACTATACAATGTTGAGAAATGTCACTTGTCTACATTCTTACTAGAACCGTTTAGTCAGGGACTAATGGCACAGTAGTTACACATTTACCATCTTCATAAGTCAATCTGACATATAACTGCTCTGTCGGTATATTACATAACCAAACAAAATGCCGCACTGCTGTGAAAATAAAATAGGGCATTTATTTACAAAAACGAATGTATAAAATGCTAAGATTAGATGGAAGTAGGAAAATAACGATAAATTAAAATTAAATATAATAGTTATTTGTGTATCACGAGCGTAAAGTGAATCTTTATTGCTACGCTCGCGCTTCAATTTAGGAGCACGACCAATAAAGATACTTTACGCTAGAGATGCACACATAATTTTTTCTAGGACTTTCTTAACGAAATAAAAAAATAATAATATTTAGTTAGTTCAATTCAATCTTAAGCAATTTCCTGTTTTGTGTTGCTGTAACCATGACGATATGAGTAAATAAATAATTCTGATACCCACAATCATTGTTTTATGAAAAGTTTTCACACATACATCAAAAATGTGCTCAAAAATCTCCGAAAATAGTGAAGATAGTGATTTTTCTTGCACTCCTCCAGATATATTCGAAACGGCGCAAAATGCTTCCTTGAGTTTGTTACCTGCAAAATCAAGAGCATTATACGAAAACAATTATAACCTCTTCATTGAATGGTGTAATTTAAAAAAAAAATCAAGAATTACAGTGAAAATGTTTTACTAGCTTACTTTTTGGAAAAATCTAATGTAATGAAATCGTCTTCTCTTTGGTCCATTTATTCCATGCTAAAATCAACACTAGCAGTTAAGAACGATATTGATATCAGCAAATTCAAGAAACTAACTGCTTTTTTGAAACAATAATCAGTTGGTTCTAAATCTTTAACAAGAGATGAAATAAATAAATTCCTGACTGAAGCCCCAGACGATCATTTCCTTATGATGAAAGTTGCTCTTATATTGGGTGTTGCTGGAGCATGCCGACGCGACGAATTAGTTAGGATGACTGTAGATGATATTGAGGATAATGGGTCCATTTTAATTGTGAAGATTCCAGACTCAAAAACGAATGTGCAGCGAACATTTATTGTTGATGATCATAATCTTTTGTCAATGTACAGAAGATATGTTGCTCTTCGACCCTCTAACATATCATCTCGGCGATTATTCATAAATTATAAGCATGGCAAATGTACCGCACAAGTTGTTGGAATGTACACTATAGGAAAAATTCCATTTAACATTGCACAATATCTGAATTTACCTGATTCGAAATCATTTACAGGCCATTGTTTCCGCAAATCCTCTGCTACATTACTAGCTAATTCCGGAGCTGACATTATGACTCTAAAACGTCATGGTGGCTGGCGTTCATCAGCTGTTGCAGGTTATGTTGATGAAAATTTGAAAAATAAAATTGATACAGCGCATAAAATTTTAACAAACAAGGAGAATCAAACTTCTGCCACTGCCACACTAACTGAATATTCTAGTGAGAATGTCACAGTCACAGAATCTAATTTGTCCTCGTCAGGTGTTTCAAGCTCTGGAATAAATATACAAAACAGCCAAAACTGCACATTCAATTTTAACATTGTCGGTCAATGATTAAATCCACTAAGTTTGTTAATTATGAAATATATTTATAGTTGTAATTAAATGTACATTCACCAACATAATAAAGTTGTAACTGAATTAAATAAAAGTTGGTAGCGTAGCTAACTTCGTATTGTTTGTAGCACATTTGTAGTGTAAAACAGAACCTAACGTATATTTTAGATTTCGTAAGTATTGTTTTAATAAATTAAAATTTCAGCAATAATATGTATTTATCTAAGCGAGCAAATTAAGTACTTTACCGCGCGTTGCTATGGGAGACGCGCCGTAAAGTGTTGTTTTGCTCGTTCCTTAGTAATTATTAACTTTACGATGACAAAAGAGAGCATAAATATCAACTTTTCACGGTGGTCGTAGAAAAAATAAATTGTGTGAACAGTTGTGCTGCCACCTGCTAAAGTATGGCGTGAACGATCTCAATGGACATCCACTTTTCCATTGCACTAGTTTAATGTACTTGAAACAAATAAATTATACAAAAACTTATAATATTCACTACAAAATTGGCATTAATTTTTCGTAAAAACGAAAGCCAAAACAATATCTTGAAGTCATATTTGAATACGTTCCTATCTTCACTGCAAAACTATTGAACTACTGTAAGTACAAAGTGTACATTTTATTATTTTTTTTTTTTGTTATGGTGGAGGACTGTAGAAAAAATACACAAATAGCTATTGTAGGATGCCTTTCGTTGTGATTTGTGATTGAATTCTTAGAAACAAATGATATTGCTGCGGTGCCTGCTACCTTTGCCTAATGAACTAGATGATTTATTTTTATAATTTCAGAAGTGATATTTTTTTTAGTTATGCGTTATAACTTTTTATACATTTTTCTTTTTTTACACATGTTTATTTTTAAGGTACGATTTGTTTTTTGCAAAACAAATATATTTGCAATAATTATTATTATTATTAATCCCATGTATTGTTGTAAAAATGTTAATAAAAAGTATTTATAGCAATAACGATGTATGTACGTTATTCTAAACATTTTACAAACGTCTTTCAGAGACGTCATTTTTCGTTGTTCCGTGTTGCTGGTCGCGCCATCTGATGGATTTCCCGTTAAATATTTCTGGGAGGGATATATTATATTATTCCACGAACCGTTTTGTCAGTTTAAAATATATTTGAAGCACTACTTGAAATAGAAAATACGTGTGTTATCATAAGCTGTGATTTTGAAAACGTCGACATATCATTCTTATACGTTTGCGCGGTAAATTCGCGCCTGTGTGAGGACTGTCAGACTATCACTACTTGTCACTGTGTACTTTTAGTCGACGACAATTTGGAAAATATTTCCCGTTGATTTGGGAGAACCGTTAGTTAATATGTAATTTGTGTATTCCATTTACTTACATGTTTCTTGAACTTTGACGTATATTTTTGTCAAGGTCAGTATAAAGATTTCCTTCGTGCGCTTTGTATGAAGTTGTCTACTGATAATTTATTGTAGATCTCATAAATATTATACATTTTACATTCAGTAGCATGTATATTTCATAGATATTTTATTTTTCATTATTGTTATCAAAGGCACACAGATATGTATTGTCCCATAACCTATTTTGAATCGAAGTATTTTGTCCCAAGTTATAATTATTGAACTAAATTTTTTATTTGATAAAACCACAAAATATATAAAATTTAAAACCATGTTGTGTACCTGAAAAATATGTAATCAGATTTTTAATAAAATTCAATTGTACTTATGTCATTCGACGAACCGATGGTATCCATTTTTGTCGCCTTACCTGTTCCCAAAGTTAATAAGGGAAGGAGTAAAAGTGAATCTTATTATCCCCATTATATTTAGATTATTTGCACTCTACAACACAACATGTTTGATGGCTTTTTACCATCGTTACTCATCGCGTGTTTACGAACTGTCATCCCAGCCACGTCCCAACCATAGTGTTAAAAAATCCGCGAGTGGCGCGACGATACGTACTTGGTTAATCTATACTATACGTCGATTAAAATCGTCACACAGCTACTCGCTGGGACGTAGTCAGGACCTTCATGCAACCAAATTTAAGACCTCGATTAGATGTTGTTTTTTGGTAATCTGTTACTTGGGTTAGCACAATATTTCTCCCGATAGTTTCGTTAGCCAGCTAGTTACTTTAACCTTCAAAAGACTTTGAAACGTCAAACAAAAGCATTAATTAAAATAAAAATAATAAATTTAGACTACGTATTTGTTAAAAACGTTAGTTTTATTCCACCTATTTAAAATTATTCTATATATGCAAATTATGACGTATAGCCACATTAATTATGGCTAAAGTCAAGGGGTCCAGAGATACATCGGATAGCTAGTTCCGACTGACTACGAAAACGCCTACAATATATTTGAGGTTGAGGTTTATATATAAATATGACTTAGTTTTTAATATAGGTTCGCAAGTTATTAAATAAATACCTTCAAAGAAATGTAAAATAATTCGGTACTTACAATTTCAGGCATCAGATATTCTACTTGAGAAGCAATTTTGTTGTCCATGGTTTTGACCACAATGTTGCATTTGTTTTCATTTGAACACATAAAGCACAAATCAATCATTGAACTCATGTTTAATAACAATTATCTATTCACTTTCACTAAACAATAAATTTGTAGCAGTTATAATTACAAAAGACGTTGCAAAATATGTTATATACAGCTGCAACTCTACTACAAAAATTTGATATTTTTGTATTACAATTTGTATCATAGATGGCATTGTAGGATAAAGCTTGATTTACACTTTTAGTTATTTGAGTAAAATATAGCTAGTATGTTGTGTATAAATTTACATTTATTGGCGACTAAAACTACCGATGGCGGCGCTAGTGTTGTAGCATACACGTGCTCTGAAAATGGTATTGTGCTATAAGACTGCATACAGAAACATTGTATAACCAACATTCGTTTTGAAGTATACTAACAAATTCATTAAACTTTTTATAAATAGTGTTAGTAATAATTTTGTGTACGTACTTGAATTATAATGACATTCGAAGAAAGTTATCTTATACCTTGTTCCATTTAAGCCATTCAGTATTGCGGAGCATAGGGAATAGCGTTGACCTCTCTGATTGGTTGAAATTAGAGACAAGTTTACCCAATGGAATTTCGGCTACTTCAGATTTGCACTGTTGACAGTGCCATCTACTGAATGGCTTAAATGGAACAGAGCATAGACTTATTTCTAAGGAAATGTTTACTTATTTGGAGGCAACAAATTCTTCTCGATGTCTTATAGAAGGGGAATTGTTGAATCGTGGGCTGTTATTTTCATGTGGCGTTAAGGAACATAGTGCTACAAACTAAAAAAAATTGGGATCCTCATGAGATTCGAAGAACTTGAAATTTTCAATTGATTATTTACAAAAAGGTCTTGTATAGCTGGCCATAGTGGCCAGTTCAAACACATTATAGTTGTCTTAATATTTTGTACAAGACAGTAAAATAGTACCATATATTATTCATGGATGTTAAATAAATATGTATTTACTTAGTTAAGAAAATTAAAATGGAACTAACGTCAAATATCTTTCAAATTGTTTTAATTACAAGTGCAAGAAATATATTGAATGCTACACATAAAGTGAAAAGTGTATTATTTTACTCATGAATTAGTCAGGAAATAATACAATACTTTTCATTTTTGTTATCCTCATCTGATTCGTCACTTGTTTTTCAGTTCGTATTTTCCTAATCCAGCCCACTCTTTTGTCGATAGACTCCATTTTAGCAAATTTATTTTGGATGTCACTCTTCCTCTCACTAATTTTGGGAACAGATAATTTCTTACTATCCCGAGAATGACAGCCATAATCGCAGCAATTGACGTTAATATTTTTTCGTTCTTTGCTCATATTGCAAAGTAATTTATATCGACTTTAAAACAAAAAGACAAACAAGAAACCGGCAAGGAATCCAATGCACTATATACATTCACGTTAATTTTAGTCGCCAATAACCCTCCATTTATAGAATTGTGTATTTCTCACTGTATTTTGCATTATATTTATTTTTCTTTTTATATTATTTTATAGTAGGTTTTATGTTATCCAAGCGTGGACCTGTGCGACGTCATTTAAAAACGTAGTTCCGACGTCATTTTCAGACGTGGTTTAAGATGTCATTTTAAGACGTTGTTTAGACGTTATTATAAGACTTGTTTCCACGTCATTTTTAGATAACATTTTAAGACAACGCAAACTTATTTTTTTTAATGAAACCCATATTTGACTTTTTTTCTGTTTCGATTGGTATAAAGGTTATTAGGCTGTTTAGCTCAATTAAATATATTATAATGATCAGAGTAGTTATTCATAATACTGTGTATAAAATCAACTCTAAGGAACTGTGTACAATTTGTAATTGGAATGTAACTGGCGAATTGAAATATTTTATATTACTATTCTATTAATAAAGAATCACTGGTTACCATCGTTAAGCGATTCATTTTCATCTTGTTTAAATATTAGCAATACTACAAAAGCATATAATTTGTTTTGATTTATGGCTAACGCTTTAATGTATGTATTTATCTGATAAGTAAAAATTGTTTATTTTTTTATTGTGACTATGTCAAACTTTCGTTTGTATCAGATCTTTTCTGTATGGCAAAATAAAGCATTATTATCCTATATACTAAACAGTTAGAGGATCTTTCTATATATTCTTTAATCAAAAAGCCGATCGCCAAACTTTAGACAAGGCTACAGCTTAAACGGTGCGACCGATTTTCATGAAATATGTACCAAGTTGTAGGAAATGATTGGCTTCAGGGCCCTTCTAATGGGACGAATTTCTGTAGGATGCATAGTTTTTGTGTAAAACATTATTAAAGATTGAAAATTGGGACAGAAATAATAGGTCACTGTAATGATCACAGTTCTCATTGAAAAATTTAAGACGAAGAACGACATGTTTGTCATGTCATTTTGAACCTTTAAATGGAAATATTTATGAAATGGAGACAATTTGAAAGAAGTTTAATTCATAATTATAAATTTTGAGAATGGGCAATTATATCCGCACAGGTAAAAAAGGCCTAAACCATTTTAATTAAAAATTATAAAATTTGACGGTTCTTATGTACTTGGACAGTGTTACCAAATGTGTCATAAGTAACTAGGTAAAAACAAATATTACTAACAAAACAATATTTTTCACAGTAACGATCACAGTTTTCCTTGAAAATTTAAGAGGATAAACGCTGTTATGTCAATGTCAATGATGACAAATTATCAGTTTTCTTCCTTTTAAATGCAATAAAATGTTTAAATAATATGTAATAATTAAAGAAAAGATGATGAATTTAACAAGGTAGGTATATGTTATGATTTTAAGCCATGTTTATTATTATGTTACATATTTTATTTTGTAAATAGAATTTTGGAAAATGTATAAGGAAACACGTCGAAAAGGATCAGAAAGGTAGGAATAATATCACAATCGATGTACAAAATTAAAAAGATAAACATTGTCATGTCATATTTGATATGTTAATGACAAATTATGCATGTCGTATCAATACTAAAAACATAGTCTGGAAGTAAACATGCAAAACAGAATATACGTGTTTAAATGGGACCCAAAAAAAATTTGGTGCTAAACAAGACAAAGGATTAAACACTACAGAATAAAAAAATAAAAATAAGGAATGGTACCATAAAGGAACTCTGTACACAATGAAGAAAGGCTATACCTATTTTAAGACGTATGTTTATTGTTAATTTATATATTTTATTTTGTAAATAGATTTTAACAATGTCAGGCTGAGAAAGACATAATAAACATCACAATCGACAAAGAACACATGTACAAAATATCTAATACGTATTTAGAGGCAAGAATAAAAATTAAATCCTACAAGAAAATCATAAAATCTGGAACAAGACAATTCAATAATTTTAGATAGTATGTTTTAATCTGTTCTTTTTTTGTAATTCATTTTCTTACATTACGTTTAAAATTATTTCAGATTATACATAATTCGATATCTATCTTAAAACGGTACAGAATTTAATCTGTATTTTATTTTCTTATATTTCGTTAAAATTATCTATATTAAAAAAAATTATTCCCAATTATTGTATCGTACTAATAAAAAATCTTTTAAATTACATAATCATACAGCATGTGCCAGAAAAGTCATCTTATGATTTTTGCATTCTATCCCCTTATTAACAATCCAAACTTTATTGATATATTTTCAAATTCGTTGTAAAAGTTCAGATCTAATGTAATGTAAGTACTTACTTTTCTGCAGTTTGTAAACTGTTTACTCTAGAATTAAAATATTACATCTTTTACTTTTGTTTGATTTATTTTTATCTTTAAATTTAGTATTGTGTACTCATATACATGTTACTAATACAGGCTGCGCATTTTAAAAGTTCCCGCCTGAAAATTCATGTTTAGGCAATCCATGATACATTTCATAAGTGACTTGGTTTTTAAAATTTTGTTTTGCTCTTATACCTACTGTGATTATTCGATTTAAAGTACTAATATTAATCAAGTGGCTTATGAAATGTATTTGGTTTTGCTTCTTAAAATTTTAGGCGGGAACATATAAAATGGGCACCCTGTATTATGTTTATATTTATCCTGTAATTGGGACATTTTGTCCTGTTTGTTCGCATAAAATGCACATTTCATTATATGTTTTAATCAGTTCCTACCACGGTGTAGTATCTATAGGTGAGAGCACGAGATGCGTTGACATAACTAGCTGGTACAACAGACGCTAACGCGACCCGTTACCATTTGACAGGCGTGTGCCGGTTGCGGTTAAAATAAGTTCGCGTTTAAATAGAAAATGTTGTGCTATAGGATGCACAACAGGGTATGGATCAAATAAAGAGATGTAGAACCGAATTCACACCTCTTGAAGTAACGTTACTTCGGAAGTAGCGCTATTTCGATTTTTTATTTATTTTATTTTATGAATAGATAAGAATAGGTTTCATATTTGTGTAAATGAAACCTATGACATTTAAAATAAATGCTTTTTACAATTTAATTTATTTTTATATCTCTAATTTTAATGTTAAAGTTGACATTTGACGGTTGAAGTAGCAATTTTTCGGAAGTAGCGCTACTTTAAAATGTAAGAATTTACTTATTAATTAATTTATTAATGTATTAATTTATTAATTTATTAATTTATTAATTTATTAATTTATTAATTTATTAATTTATTAATTTATTAATTTATTAATTTATTAATTTATTAATTTATTAATTTAATAATTTATTAATTTATTAATTAATTTATTAATTTATTAATTTATTAATTTATTAATTTATTAATTTATTAATTTATTAATTTATTAATTTATTAATTTATTAATTTATTAATTTATTAATTTATTAATTTATTAATTTATTAATTTATTAATTAATTTATTAATTAATTTATTAATTTATTAATTTATTAATTTATTAATTTATTAATTTATTTATTAATTTATTAATTTATTAATTTATTAATTTATTAATTTATTAATTTATTAATTTATTTATTAATTTATTTATTAATTTATTAATTAATTAATTTATTAATTAATTTATTAATTTATTAATTTATTAATTTATTAATTAATTAATTTATTAATTAATTTATTAATTTATTAATTTATTAATTTATTAATTTATTAATTTATTAATTTATTAATTTATTAATTTATTAATTTATTAATTTATTAATTTATTAATTTATTAATTTATTAATTTATTAATTTATTAATTTATTAATTTATTAATTTATTAATTTATTAATTTATTAATTTATTAATTTATTAATTTATTAATTTATTAATTTATTAATTTATTAATTTATTAATTTATTAATTTATTAATTAATTTATTAATTAATTAATTAATTAATTAATTAATTAATTAATTTATTAATTTATTAATTTATTAATTTATTAATTTATTAATTTATTAATTTATTAATTTATTAATTTATTAATTTATTAATTTAATAATTTATTAATTTATTAATTTATTTATTAATTTATTAATTTATTAATTTATTAATTTATTAATTTATTAATTTATTAATTTATTAATTTATTAATTTATTAATTTATTAATTTATTAATTTATTAATTTATTAATTTATTAATTTATTAATTAATTTATTAATTTATTAATTTATTAATTTATTAATTTATTAATTTATTAATTTATTTATTAATTTATTAATTTATTAATTTATTAATTTATTAATTTATTAATTTATTAATTTATTTATTAATTTATTTATTAATTTATTTATTAATTTATTAATTTATTAATTAATTTATTAATTTATTAATTTATTAATTTATTAATTAATTTATTAATTTATTAATTTATTAATTTATTAATTTATTAATTTATTAATTTATTAATTTATTAATTTATTAATTTATTAATTTATTAATTTATTAATTTATTAATTTATTAATTTATTAATTTACTAATTTATTAATTTACTAATTTATTAATTTATTAATTTATTAATTTATTAATTTTTTAATTTATTAATTTATTAATTTATTAATTTATTAATTTATTAATTTATTAATTTATTAATTTATTAATTTATTAATTTATTAATTTATTAATTTATTAATTTATTAATTTATTAATTTATTAATTTATTAATTTATTAATTTATTAATTTATTAATTTATTAATTTATTAATTTATTAATTTATTAATTTATTAATTTATTAATTTATTAATTTATTAATTTATTAATTTATTAATTTATTAATTTATTAATTTATTAATTTATTAATTTATTAATTTATTAATTTATTAATTTATTAATTTATTAATTTATTAATTTATTAATTTATTAATTTATTAATTTATTAATTTATTAATTTATTAATTAATTAATTAATTAATTAATTAATTAATTAATTAATTTATTAATTTATTAATTTATTAATTTATTAATTTATTAATTTATTAATTTATTAATTTATTAATTTATTAATTTATTAATTTATTAATTTATTAATTTATTAATTTATTAATTTATTAATTTATTAATTTATTAATTTATTAATTTATTAATTTATTAATTTATTAATTTATTAATTTATTAATTTATTAATTTATTAATTTATTAATTTATTAATTTATTAATTTATTAATTTATTAATTTATTAATTTATTAATTTATTAATTTATTAATTTATTAATTTATTAATTTATTAATTTATTAATTTATTAATTTATTAATTTATTAATTTATTAATTTATTAATTTATTAATTTATTAATTTATTAATTTATTAATTTATTAATTTATTAATTTATTAATTTATTAATTTATTAATTTATTAATTTATTAATTTATTAATTTATTAATTTATTAATTAATTTATTAATTTATTAATTTATTAATTTATTAATTTATTAATTTATTAATTAATTTATTAATTTATTAATTTATTAATTTATTAATTTATTAATTTATTAATTTATTAATTTATTAATTTATTAATTTATTAATTTATTAATTTATTAATTTATTAATTTATTAATTAATTTATTAATTTATTAATTTATTAATTTATTAATTAATTTATTAATTAATTTATTAATTAATTTATTAATTTATTAATTTATTAATTTATTAATTTATTAATTTATTAATTTATTAATTTATTAATTTATTAATTTATTAATTTATTAATTTATTAATTTATTAATTTATTAATTTATTAATTTATTAATTTATTAATTTATTAATTTATTAATTTATTAATTTATTAATTTATTAATTTATTAATTTATTAATTTATTAATTTATTAATTTATTAATTTATTAATTTATTAATTTATTAATTTATTAATTTATTAATTTATTAATTTATTAATTTATTAATTTATTAATTTATTAATTTATTAATTTATTAATTTATTAATTTATTAATTTATTAATTTATTAATTTATTAATTTTTTAATTTTTTAATTTATTAATTTATTAATTTATTAATTTATTAATTTATTAATTTATTAATTTTTTAATTTTTTAATTTATTAATTTATTAATTTATTAATTTATTAATTTATTAATTTATTAATTTATTAATTTATTAATTTATTAATTTATTAATTTATTAATTTATTAATTTATTAATTTATTAATTTATTAATTTATTAATTTATTAATTTATTAATTTATTAATTTATTAATTTATTAATTTATTAATTTATTAATTTATTAATTTATTAATTTATTAATTTATTAATTTATTAATTTATTAATTTATTAATTTATTAATTTATTAATTTATTAATTTATTAATTTATTAATTTATTAATTTATTAATTTATTAATTTATTAATTTATTAATTTATTAATTTATTAATTTATTAATTTATTAATTTATTAATTTATTAATTTTAATTTATTAATTTATTAATTTATTAATTTATTAATTAATTTATTAATTTATTAATTTATTAATTTATTAATTTATTAATTTATTAATTTATTAATTTATTAATTTATTAATTTATTAATTTATTAATTAATTTATTAATTAATTTATTAATTAATTTATTAATTAATTTATTAATTAATTTATTAATTAATTTATTAATTAATTTATTAATTAATTTATTAATTTATTAATTTATTAATTAATTTATTAATTTATTAATTTATTAATTTATTAATTTATTAATTTATTAATTTATTAATTTATTAATTTATTAATTTATTAATTTATTAATTTATTAATTTATTAATTTATTAATTATTAATTTATTAATTTATTAATTTATTAATTTATTAATTTATTAATTTATTAATTTATTAATTTATTAATTTATTAATTTATTAATTTATTAATTTATTAATTTATTAATTTATTAATTTATTAATTTATTAATTTATTAATTTATTAATTTATTAATTTTATTAATTTATTAATTTATTAATTTATTAATTATTAATTTATTAATTATTAATTTATTAATTTATTAATTTATTAATTTATTAATTTATTAATTTATTAATTTATTAATTTATTAATTTATTAATTTATTAATTTATTAATTTATTAATTTATTAATTTATTAATTTATTAATTTATTAATTTATTAATTTATTAATTTATTAATTTATTAATTTATTAATTTATTAATTTATTAATTTATTAATTTTTTAATTTTTTAATTTATTAATTTATTAATTTATTAATTTATTAATTTATTAATTTATTAATTTATTAATTTATTAATTTATTAATTTATTAATTTATTAATTTATTAATTTATTAATTTATTAATTTATTAATTTATTAATTTATTAATTTATTAATTTATTAATTTATTAATTTATTAATTTATTAATTTATTAATTTATTAATTTATTAATTTATTAATTTATTAATTTATTAATTTATTAATTTATTAATTTATTAATTTATTAATTTATTAATTTTTTAATTTTTTAATTTATTAATTTATTAATTTATTAATTTATTAATTATTAATTTATTAATTTATTAATTTATTAATTTATTAATTTATTAATTTATTAATTTATTAATTTATTAATTTATTAATTTATTAATTTATTAATTTATTAATTTATTAATTTATTAATTTATTAATTTATTAATTTATTAATTTATTAATTTATTAATTTATTAATTTATTAATTTATTAATTTATTAATTTATTAATTTATTAATTTATTAATTTATTAATTTATTAATTTATTAATTTATTAATTTATTAATTTATTAATTTATTAATTTATTAATTTATTAATTTATTAATTTATTAATTTATTAATTTATTAATTTATTAATTTATTAATTTATTAATTAATTTATTAATTTATTAATTTATTAATTTATTAATTTATTAATTTATTAATTTATTAATTTATTAATTTATTAATTTATTAATTTATTAATTTATTAATTTATTAATTTATTAATTAATTTATTAATTTATTAATTTATTAATTTATTAATTTATTAATTTATTAATTTATTAATTTATTTATTAATTTATTAATTTATTAATTTATTAATTTATTAATTTATTAATTAATTAATTAATTTATTAATTTATTAATTAATTAATTTATTAATTAATTTATTAATTAATTTATTAATTAATTTATTAATTAATTTATTAATTAATTTATTAATTTATTAATTTATTAATTTATTAATTTATTAATTTATTAATTTATTAATTTATTAATTTATTAATTTATTAATTTATTAATTTATTAATTTATTAATTTATTAATTTATTAATTTATTAATTTAATAATTTATTAATTTATTAATTTATTAATTTATTAATTTATTAATTTATTAATTTATTAATTTATTAATTTATTAATTTATTAATTTATTAATTTATTAATTTATTAATTTATTAATTTATTAATTTATTAATTTATTAATTTATTAATTATTAATTATTAATTTATTAATTTTTTAATTTTTTAATTTTTTAATTTATTAATTTATTAATTTATTAATTTATTAATTTATTAATTTATTAATTTATTAATTTATTAATTTATTAATTTATTAATTTATTAATTTATTAATTTATTAATTTATTATTTATTAATTTATTAATTTATTAATTTATTAATTTATTAATTTATTAATTTATTAATTTATTAATTTATTAATTTATTAATTTATTAATTTATTAATTTATTAATTTATTAATTTATTAATTTATTAATTATTAATTTATTAATTTATTAATTTATTAATTTATTAATTTATTAATTTATTAATTTATTAATTTATTAATTTATTAATTTATTAATTTATTAATTTATTAATTTATTAATTTATTAATTTATTAATTTATTAATTTATTAATTTATTAATTTATTAATTTATTAATTTATTAATTTATTAATTAATTTATTAATTAATTTATTAATTAATTTATTAATTAATTTATTAATTAATTTATTAATTAATTTATTAATTAATTTATTAATTAATTTATTAATTAATTTATTAATTAATTTATTAATTAATTTATTAATTAATTTATTAATTAATTTATTAATTTATTAATTAATTTATTAATTAATTTATTAATTAATTTATTAATTAATTTATTAATTTATTAATTAATTTATTAATTAATTTATTAATTAATTTATTAATTAATTTATTAATTAATTTATTAATTAATTTATTAATTAATTTATTAATTAATTTATTAATTAATTTATTAATTAATTTATTAATTAATTTATTAATTTATTAATTTATTAATTTATTAATTTATTAATTTATTAATTTATTAATTTATTAATTTATTAATTTATTAATTATTAATTTATTAATTTATTAATTTATTAATTTATTAATTATTAATTTATTAATTTATTAATTTATTAATTTATTAATTTATTAATTTATTAATTTATTAATTTATTAATTTATTAATTTATTAATTTATTAATTTATTAATTTATTAATTTATTAATTTATTAATTTATTAATTTATTAATTTATTAATTTATTAATTTATTAATTTATTAATTTATTAATTTATTAATTTATTAATTTATTAATTTATTAATTTATTAATTTATTAATTTATTAATTTATTAATTTATTAATTTATTAATTTATTAATTTATTAATTTATTAATTTATTAATTTATTAATTTATTAATTTATTAATTTATTAATTTATTAATTTATTAATTTATTAATTTATTAATTTATTAATTTATTAATTTATTAATTTATTAATTTATTAATTTATTAATTTATTAATTTATTAATTTATTAATTTATTAATTTATTAATTTATTAATTTATTAATTTATTAATTTATTAATTTATTAATTTATTAATTTATTAATTTATTAATTAATTAATTTATTAATTTATTAATTTATTATATTAATTTATTAATTTATTAATTTATTAATTTATTAATTAATTTATTAATTTATTAATTAATTTATTAATTAATTTATTAATTAATTTATTAATTAATTTATTAATTAATTTATTAATTAATTTATTAATTAATTTATTAATTAATTTATTAATTAATTTATTAATTAATTTATTAATTAATTTATTAATTAATTTATTAATTAATTTATTAATTAATTTATTAATTAATTTATTAATTAATTTATTAATTAATTTATTAATTAATTTATTAATTTATTAATTAATTTATTAATTAATTTATTAATTAATTTATTAATTAATTTATTAATTTATTAATTAATTTATTAATTAATTTATTAATTAATTTATTAATTAATTTATTAATTAATTTATTAATTAATTTATTAATTAATTTATTAATTAATTTATTAATTTATTAATTTATTAATTTATTAATTTATTAATTTATTAATTAATTAATTTATTAATTTATTAATTTATTAATTTATTAATTTATTAATTTATTAATTTATTAATTTATTAATTTATTAATTTATTAATTTATTAATTTATTAATTTATTAATTTATTAATTTATTAATTTATTAATTTATTAATTTATTAATTTATTAATTTATTAATTTATTAATTTATTAATTTATTAATTTATTAATTTATTAATTTATTAATTTATTAATTTATTAATTTATTAATTTATTAATTTATTAATTTATTAATTTATTAATTTATTAATTTATTAATTTATTAATTTATTAATTTATTAATTTATTAATTTATTAATTTATTAATTTATTAATTTATTAATTTATTAATTTATTAATTTATTAATTTATTAATTTATTAATTTATTAATTTATTAATTTATTAATTTATTAATTTATTAATTTATTAATTTATTAATTTATTAATTTATTAATTTATTAATTTATTAATTTATTAATTTATTAATTTATTAATTTATTAATTTATTAATTTATTAATTTATTAATTTATTAATTTATTAATTTATTAATTTATTAATTTATTAATTTATTAATTTATTAATTTATTAATTTATTAATTTATTAATTTATTAATTTATTAATTTATTAATTTATTAATTTATTAATTTATTAATTTATTAATTTATTAATTTATTAATTTATTAATTTATTAATTTATTAATTTATTAATTTATTAATTTATTAATTTATTAATTTATTAATTTATTAATTTATTAATTTATTAATTTATTAATTTATTAATTTATTAATTTATTAATTTATTAATTTATTAATTTATTAATTTATTAATTTATTAATTTATTAATTTATTAATTTATTAATTTATTAATTTATTAATTTATTAATTTATTAATTTATTAATTTATTAATTTATTAATTTATTAATTTATTAATTTATTAATTTATTAATTTATTAATTTATTAATTTATTAATTTATTAATTTATTAATTTATTAATTTATTAATTTATTAATTTATTAATTTATTAATTTATTAATTTATTAATTTATTAATTTATTAATTTATTAATTTATTAATTTATTAATTTATTAATTTATTAATTTATTAATTTATTAATTTATTAATTTATTAATTTATTAATTTATTAATTTATTAATTTATTAATTTATTAATTTATTAATTTATTAATTTATTAATTTATTAATTTATTAATTTATTAATTTATTAATTTATTAATTTATTAATTTATTAATTTATTAATTTATTAATTTATTAATTTATTAATTTATTAATTTATTAATTTATTAATTTATTAATTTATTAATTTATTAATTTATTAATTTATTAATTTATTAATTTATTAATTTATTAATTTATTAATTTATTAATTTATTAATTTATTAATTTATTTACGTATTTATTTATTTACTTATTTAATTATTTATTAATTTATTCATTTATAAATAAATAAATATATCCTCAAGGCCATTGCGAGGGATGCCAATTATTGTATCATACTAATAAAAAATCTTTTAAATTACTTAATCATACAGCATGAACCAGAAAAGACAAGGAGAGTGTGAGTGGGCAGTTTGGGTGGGCATTTTGCGTGAGCATGTTGTGTGGGCATGTTGCGTGGGCAGTTTGGGTGGGCATGTTGCGTGGGCAGTTTGGGTGGGCATGTTGCGTGGGTAGTTTGGGTGGGCATGTTGCGTGTGCAGTTTGGGTGGACATGTTGCGTGGGCATGTTGCGTGAGCATGTTGCGTGGGCAGTTTGAGTGGGCATGTTGCGTGGGCAGTTTGGGTAGGCATGTTGCGTGGGCAGTTTGGGTGGGCATGTTGCGTGGGCAGTTTGGGTGGGCATGTTGCGTGGGCTGTTTGGGTGGGCAGTTTGGGTGGGCAGTTTGGGTGGGCAGTTTGGGTGGGCATGTTGCGTGGGCAGTTTGGGTGGGCATGTTGCGTGAGCATGTTGCGTGGGCAGTTTGGGTGGGCATGTTGCGTGGGCATATTGCGTGGGCAGTTTGGGTGGGCATGTTGCGTGGGCTGATTGGGTGGGCATTTTGCGTGTGCAGTTTGGGTGGGCATGTTGCGTGGGCAGTTTGGGTGGGCATGTTGCGTGGGCAGTTTGAGTGGGCATGTTTGAGTGGGCATGTTGCGTGGGCATCATAAACCACTATCGGCGGAGCCCTAGGGAAAACTCGGCGAAGCCGAGGTTACGCTAGTCTATAATACTAAACGATCAGATTCACTATCTATATTTATATATTTGAATTCATCACGACGATCGCCCAACTTTAGACAAGGCTACAGCTTAAACGGTGCGACCGATTTTCATGAAATTTGTACCAAGTCGTAGGAAATGATTGGCTTCAGGGCCCTTCTAATGGGACGAATTTCTGTAGGATGCATAGTTTTCGAGTAAAAAATTATTAAAGATTGAAAATTGGGACAGAAACAATATTTTTCACAGTAACGATCACAGTTTTCCTTGAAAATTTAAGACGAAGAACGCCATGTTTGTCATGTCATTTTGAACCTTTAAATGGAAATATTTATGAAACGGAGACAATTTGAAAGAAGTTTAATTCATAATTATAAATATTGAGAATTGGGCAATTATATCCGCACAGGTAAAAAAGGCCTAAACCATTTTAATTAAAAAGTATAAAATTTGACGGTTCATATGTATTTGGACAGTGTTACCAAATGTGTCATAAGTAACTAGGTAAAAAACAAATATTTCTAACTAAACAATATTTTTCACAGTAACGATCACAGTTTTCCTTGAAAATTTAAGACGATAAACGCTGTTATGTCAATGTCAATGATGACAAATTATCAGTTTTCTTCCTTTTAAATGCAATAAAATGTTTAAATAATATGTAATAATTAAAGAAAAGATGATGAATTTAACAAGGTAGGTATATGTAATGATTTTAAGCCATGTTTATTATTATATTACATATTTTATTTTGTAAATAGAATTTTGGAAAATGTATAAGGAAACACGTCGAAAAGGATCAGAAAGGTAGGAATAATAACACAATCGATGTACAAAATTAAAAAGATAAACATTGTCATGTCATATTTGATATGTTAATGACAAATTATGCATGTATCAATTACTATAACCGATGATATAAAAACAAGTCAATTAAGATGGTACGATCACGTACAGCAAATGAGTAATGGCAAAACACATACCACAGTAAACTCCTAGCGGCAAAAAGAAAAGAGGGAGACCTAGAAGGTATTGGGTTGCAGGAATCCAAGAAGAAATAAGAGAGAATGAAGATCTATGGCAAGACCAGTGGAGAATTCGCATCGGAAGACATAGTACAACGTTATAAACCGATTGTATATATAGGTATATGTAATGATTTTAAGACGTGTACAAGAAAATCATAGTCTGGAACAAGACAATTCAATAATTTTAGATAGTATGTTTTAATCTGTTCTTTTTTGTAATTCATTTTCTTACATTACGTTTAAAATTATTTCAGATTATACATAATTCGATATCTATCTTAAAACGGTACAGAATTTAATCTGTATTTTATTTTCTTATATTACGTTAAAATTATCTATATTAAAATTCTTTTATTCCCAATTATTGTATCGTACTAATAAAAAATATTTTAAATTACATAATCATACAGCATGTGCCAGAAAAGTAATCTTTAATACCTATCATTTTTAACAATCCAAACTTTATTGATATATTTTCAAATTCGTTGTAAAAGTTCAGATCTAATGTAATGTAAGCACTTACTTTTCTGAAGTTTGTAACTAACTGTTTACTCTAGAATTAAAATAACACATCTTTTAGTTTTGTTTGATTTATTTTTATCTTTAAATTTAGTATTGTGTACTCATATACATGTTACTAATACAGGGTCCGCATTTTAAAAGTTCCCGACTGAAAATTCATGATTAGGCAATCCATGATACATTTCATAAGTGACTTGGTTTTTAAAATTTTGTTTTGCTCTTATACCTACTGTGATTATTCGATTTAAAGTACTAATATTCACCAAGTGGCTTATAAAATGTATATGGTTTTGCTTACTCTTAAAATTTCAGGCGGTAACATATAAAATGGGCACCTTGTATTATGTTTATATTTATCCTGTAATTTTGTCCTGTTTGCTCGCATAAAATGCGCAGCATTTGTTCATTTCATTATATGTTTTCATCAGTTCCTACCACGGTGTAGTATCTATAGGTGAGAGTACGAGATGAGTTGACATAACTAGCTGGTAAAAAAGAAGCTAACGCGACCCGTTACCATTTGACAGGCGTTTGGCAGTTGGTGTGCCGCAGTTTGTCGGTTGCGGTTAAAATAAGTTCGCGTTTAAATAGAAAATGTTGTGATATAGGATGTACAACAGGGTATGGATCAAATAAAGAGATATAGACCAGAATTTTCACCTCTTGAAGTAACGTTACTTCGGAAGTAGCGCTATTTCGATTTTTTATTTATATAATTTTATGAGTAGATAAGAATAGGTTTCATATTTTTGTAAATGAAACCTATGACATTAGAAATAAATGCTTTTTACAATTTAATTTATTTTTATATCTCTCATTTTAATGTTAAAGTTGACATTTGACAGTTGAAGTAGCGATTTTTCGGAAGTAGCGCTACTTTAAGATGTAAGAATACGGACCATAGTCTTTTTAAGGTGCCAAAATGTGCGATTTTGTAGCAGCCAGCCATGATATAACCATAGAAACAGGTACTACGATTTAGAAAATTCTGATTGAAAGATGTCAGTGTCAAGTACATGACATTATGTTTATTTTATAATTTGACTGAAATTATAGAAGCCTGTTGTATGGAATTTGTATAAAGCACATACATAGAACTGACAAAAGATAAAAGGTAATGTATTGAAAATATAAAACATTGTGCGATATATAGGAATAATTTACTATTTCAAATATTTTTGTAAAAACCGGGTCGCAAAAAACCTGACATCTAGCGGCATACTGTATGAACTAACCCGGTTATTTAGCCATTCTTTGTAATACATTATACATCGTGCACTCAGCTATAGATACTACACTTCCGAAATAGTATTGACAATTTTATGCAAAAAAGAATAGCCGATCGAGCTGTCGTATTTTTGACAATTCTCTATGACAGTCCATGAGAAAACATTTCTTGTTTTTCGTATAAATTTGTCAGAAATACAGGCTGTTTCATGTAACTATGTAAGGCTTCGGAGTATGAATTCTAGACACCAACATGAAAAAAATCCCAATAAACATTGGTGCTAGAACGCTTCATAACAGAGATACCGAGGATTTATCTTAAATGAAGCATAATACTGAAATAGCAGAAAATAGTTGGCTGATGGAATTTGTTTAATTCATTTAAAATTTAAATGAGATTTAATTAATTAAAAATTCCACTTATTTCAATCCGATAATTATTTAATTATTACACCTGTTATTTAATATTTCTAATACAAAAAAGTATTGCTAAGCTTTCTGTATTTAATGAAAATGTAATATTTTAGTAATTTACCGTAGTATTTTTAAATAATACTGATTTATTTATTGAATGTAATGCCTTTCATTTTAAACACTTGCTCTGGGATTCTTTTTATAAATAATTATTTATGACCCAATACAAAAATAAATAAAATAACCTGTTTCCTGTTTTTTTTTATTTTAATAAAATCCTGGGTATCTATCTCTGTTAGAAAGCGTTATAGCATCAATGTTTATTGGGATTTTTCCCCCTTTTGGTATCAGAATTCATACTCCAAAGCCTTGAACTCTTATATGAAACACCTGTATATCCTCTTTGGTATTAAATGAAAAGTTTTCTGCATGGCTAAACTATAGAACTTTCAAAATTTTGACATCAACTTGACCGGCTTTTGTTTTTTACATAAAGTTGTCAGAACCATGTAGTGATTAGGATCATGTGAATTTTTTTCTGCAGGGCTGTAACATAGAAGTGTCAACAAATAGACATCTCGGTCGGCTTTTGTTTTTGTATAAAGGTGCTAGAAATATGTCGTGTTTGGTATCAAATGAGAGGTCTGGTTACGAACTTTTAGACACAAGTGTGGAAATTTGACAGGTTGATTGGCTTTTGTTTTATGCATAAAGTTAATTCGTTTGATAGAAGGGGGAACTTGGGTATCTGACAAGACTGTTGACGTTACCACTTTGATTTTAAATTGTGCGTAGACAGATTGGATGTACGTATAAACTTTTATAAAACACTATCGGCGGAGCCCTAGGGTAATCTCGGCGAAGCCGAGCTTAGGCTAGTTATATTACTATTCTAATAATATTTAAAAATCTCCAGTGAGGGTATTTCCGGTCGTCCAAATATAACCAAAATCTAATCAGCTTATATGGATGTAGAGAATTTTTAGGATTGTACTGTTGGAGTTACCGACGGAGAAATATTTGTCACATACACACATATCATAAAAGTAAAATCGTATTCTAGAGACACTAAAACGTGCTTATTTATTAAAAACTCTATCGAATTTTTTGGCCAAAGACAATTCCTACCTTACCTAAAAGTGACGGAAGGTAAAAATAATAAATTATCATAGAAGTTAGCTGGCACTTTTTGCATTATTATAAAAACGACAGTCTATCGCTGATTGGTGGATTTGATCACCTTCGCACTAATGCAAAAAAGTAACTGATTAACGCACTAATGCGAAAAATGTCATTGACATTATAAATGATGAAACGATGTACATAGGAAAAGGACAACAAAAAGAAGTACAAGAAAATTAATTTTAATAGCTCAAAAAATCTATCAAAACAAAAAAACAAATCAAAACAATATTTTCATCTTTCCTTCAGTTGTGTAGTTTCATACGTCTAATTAATTTTGATTTAAATAAAAACCATTTATTACATTCATTACACTGAAAATCTTTTACTCCAGTGTGTATCTTTATATGTTGATTAAAGTTTGATTTTCGTAAAAACCATTTTTTACATTCATTACACGGATGATATTTTACCCCAATGTGTATATTCATATGTTCATTTAAGTGATTCTTTTGTGTAAACCATTTTTTACATTCATTACACTGAAAATCTTTTACCCCAGTGTGTAGTTGCATGTTGATTTAAGCTTGATTTTCGTGTAAACCATTTTTTACATTCATCACATTGAAAATCTTTTATTCCAGTGTGTAGTTTAATATGTCTGTTTAAGTTTCGTTTAAATGAAAACCGTTTTTTACATACATTACACTGGAAATGTTTTTTGCCAATATGAATTTTAATATGATATTTCAAATAAGATTTATTATAAGTTTTCTTACAAATTAAACAACGACCTGCCCTACCAGTTACTAAAACATTGTTGTCAGAGTTAATTTCATTATTAACGGAAACCACATCGTCAGGGTCGTCAGAATTATCATCACTTTCGTCGTCCTTACCAACACTGTTGTCTTCATCGTTAAGAGTTCACGCCGGAGTTATCAGAATTCTGATCACTTTCGACGTCCACGTGGACGCTTCTGTCGGAGTAATCAAAATTTTGATCCATTTTGTCGCTCATATTAAGTCTTTCAAGTACAACGCTACATTCTCGGAGGTAGAGATTTGCTGGTTGTGGATTTTCTTTCATGAAAATATCGCCCCGATAATTACCATCGGATGGTAG